>MCJB01010288.1:19134-61231 GCA_002018475.1 Nicotiana obtusifolia | reverse complement strand
TTTGTAAGGAAACCCTCGAGACTTTTAGAAACTGGACAAGTCAAGATACAAGAGATGATTCACACTCTCATTATGGATCGGGAGACTCTCGACATGACGAAGTTGTCATTATGGTAATGTCACATGTAAGGAAGTAAATTGTAGAAATAAAGTGTCACGTATAAGCACAAATTCAGGGTATTCGAAGCATATCGTAAGTATGGGAAGGGTAGGTGAATTTTGAATGCCTCACAGTTAACAAATGAGATACTAACATATGCTAACATTCGATGCTGCATACTAATGTAAGCATGGATGAGATAGGTGGACTTAAATGGGTAAGTAATTAAAATTAAGGCATGATATGCACAAAGGTGTACCTTAAAACGGTACGAGAAGCAACATAGGTTACCAAAGGAGGTAAAATGATGTGGAATGACAACCTTGGGTTTGACTAGTTAAGATTCGTCCTTTTGAACTTGTTGGAATTGAAAATTTAAACTCCAAAGTACTTATGCATGTGTCAAGTGGAGCAATTAAATTAGGATTTGATGGACCCTTATGAATTATGAGAAATGAATGTTCGAAATAATGTATGAGGCAAAGTAATCATTTATGACAAGTTGTCAATACTATATACGTTGTGGGAACTAGGCTCCAAACTATAAGAGTTTACTTTAACCTTTCTCAGAGCAATCTGATCTCTTAAGGCCCAGGAGCTTGATAACAGTAAGGGTACGTGTGGGAATTGAGAGGTTACAAGTGTCCAAATGTTATAGAGTGATGCATTAGGAATCCCTAACATATTATGCACAGAGATGGGATTGAAGATGCTATGGAGGTACAAAAGAAATTATCGTACGATGATCGGGTACCCACAAACTAGATTCCATGAATAATGAAAAACATACAAGTACTTATATTAATTGCATGAAGCATGATGATGTAAAGATGGGATATTAACTTTAGTTAAAAAAATTTGTTAGGATAACATGAAGATGGATTGTACGCTTCTTACATATAGAATTCTGAAAGTGGTGTATCTTATGGGAAATTGTATGAATATTATATGGGTTTAGTATGAAGGAGTCGTACTTGTTAAAATACATAAGCATGGATTGCAAAGTGTAAGGTAGTCGTACTTGCTAGAAAGGTTTTTCAGCATGGATGGAAGGGTATAATGTCACAAAACAGATTCTGAAGATAAAACGAACTTGAAAAGTGATATGCTAACCATATTATTGTTGTAAGAGCAGGAAATGATGATACTTAGCAACATGAATTGCGGTTAGAAGTATCATGATACTTTAGTATGGAAAAGAATAAGGAAATATTTAACAAGAATAATCATTCTATCCTATTTTCAAGACAAAAAACAATACAAGTGTAATGACGAAATAAGATTGGGGTTTGATGAAAAAAAATGGTGAAATGAGATTTCGAGTTGGGGAATAAAAAAATACTTGTGGCAGCATGTGAGCATGTGTATGATTAGATGTAAATTTACCTACGAGGTAAGAATTTAATGAAGTCTTGGAGTTTTAGGTTCGAGCTTAAGAATTGGGTTTTACGCTTAAGTGAGGGAGCGTCAGAGAAGGTAAGAGTAACCTTAAGGGTAATAGTTTGAGAAATAAGATATTTTATTTACTAGAGTCAAGATGAAGAGAAAACCTTCGGTAACTTCATGATGAAATGAGTACAATTACCATGAAGTATTTGTAAGGAATCAAACTCATTACGAGCAATTGTTATGATGTTCTGCATCAGGGATATTGAAAGTTATGTCTGATAGTCAAGGATTTAATGGGCAACTCGAATGTATTCCTACAACTTTGGGGACATGTGCGATTTGAACTAAATTCAAGTATAGACGAAGAACAAGGAAGTACTTTGAATTTTACATGGGATTAAGTGGAATAAGAGGGTATTTTAATGTGTACACACTTAGGATGAAATGAAATAGAAAAGGGTAATGTAATGTGCATTCCTGAATGAGAAATGACTCTTGTACACCAAAAACGAAGTATGCCAGTAAAAAGCATTGGTTTAAGAAAGGGCACTAATCTCAAACGGTGTAAGTGTCATGGTGATAGCATTGATACGCTAGTGTTGGAAGCTTATGGACTATGATAGTATATCTATGGTGCACCCATAAATATATGAAATTTCAAATTTTTGTTAGAGAACCATCACAAGGAACTCAATAGAGTTAAGGAGTTGGTTAAAGTTAGGAAATAAAAACTTGAACCCTAGTATTGGAGAATGGATGGCAGACTCTTTGTCAGGCTATGGTTCCCTCAAAGTTATGGAGTAAGACATCAATTTCTCAACAAGATTAATTTTGCTGATTGTATGATAAACTCCCTTGAAAAACATTTGCGCGCGTGTAAATGAGTTGCTCTACCAACTGATCTATAGCCCTTAGTGCTTGTGATACATATTTTATCATGTAGATAAATTCTTGACATAGTATCGTAAAATGAATGAAACTGGGATGAATATATATTTTTTTCCATAGAGCAAATTTGTAAGCAATAATAGTTATCAAGTTGGGATCTTCGGGAACTCCAAAAATCTCGAGTGAAGTGGGGTTATTAATTGTTATATGATGTATGAATCTAGGACAAATATTTTATTAATCTTTGGAAGGAATAGAAGAACATACCAGAATAATTTTAACAATTATAGGACATCAAGAGTCCTAAGTGGGAATATCATATATGGGAACAAGAATAGTGAAAGGCTACAGATTTATTTGAATTAAAAAAAAATTCCAAGATTACGAGTCGTAATGAACAAGTTTTGCAGATACCAAGTCGGCAATATAACTTCAATCTCATAAACTATGAGATATTGCCTTGAGCAAGCTAAGAAATTAAGGGGGCATGTAAATAAGTTATTGTTTATTAAGGAAGTCCAATCATAGAGAGATTTTTGATTTATTTGAAGATACTTTTCAGGTACAACTTGACGTATGCATGACTAAAGAAAATACAGGCATGTATACAAGTGATATGGGAGCTATGTATAGTAGCAATTATTGATATTAAATGGTATTCATATATATTACAAGTTAAAAGTTTTAAAGATTTACACTTGATGAACTTATGGTATACGTACGGCCGAATGGGGTCAAGATGGTACATTATATTGTGTATTGTTGGTTGTTGAGTGATATTGTTATTGGTGCCCGTGTGGGGGCTTGTTCTGGACAGGTTAAAGTTTTTGGATAGTCCTAGTTATAAGAAAAACTTTGCTGAAATTTTTAAGAATTTGTAAAGATAGCCAAATATTGAGGGCCATAAGTAAGTTGAGATTTTGGAAAGGAAGTATAAGACCCATGTAGTCATAAGTGCCTATGCATAATGGTTGAAGGTAAAAGGATGGTAACTCTATTTTTAGAAGTGACTTGTAAACATTCGAGGACGAATGTTCTTAAGTGGGGGAGAATGTAGCACCTCAGAAAATTCTGAAGTACTTACGCGCTATTAAGAAAGTTGATGTGTGCTAATTATATTATTTGTGCGCAGACGAGGACTATTAATATGATGGATATCAATTGGATATGATAATAAGTATACGATTCATATTATAAGTGGTGTGGGGTCTAAGGATAACCCTAAGTCCAAGTCAAGTTGGAAATTAAATGATAGACTAAAGTTCCAAATGAGTACGCATATGACCTAACTTTGTATGAGCATATATATATATATATATATATATATATATATATATATATATAAGGATTTATGTGGAGTACAACCTATCAAATGAAAGGACATTGAGTCTAGTTTCTAACGCTTCAAGTCGTTTGTCAATTGGACATTCCTACAAGAAGTTATGATCAAATTACCGAAGGCTGGCAGTGAAGTACTGTCATAGCGTCCGAGTCCGCATTCGAGCTTCGAAGAGGAGTGAAGTGGGGATGCGAAGTCCGAAACCCAAAAATCTGGGCTTATAAATACAAAATCGTGGGAAGAGAGTATTTTGTGTATTGAGGGTTAGAGTTCTTGAGGTAAAGAGACGATTTTGAGCTCAAATCAAGTCCAATCAACTAAGGTAAGTTGTTAATGATGTTTTGGGTTGATTCTTACTTAATATACATGAGTTCTAACATCATTATTACATCCAAATATTAGATTTAATCAACATTGGAATGATGGAGGAGGATTGAAAGCTTGTGAATGTTAAAAAAGCGAAAGCGAGGTAAGTTGATTAAAACTTACTCTTCTTGAGGGGCTTTCTCTAAAAGCATGTTTCGAGTTAATAATGAAGTTATTTGCAAATGTGCGTTCGTACTTGTGGGAACAAAAGTACAGATATCTCCATGTATTAAAATATTATGTCGCATATGTAGTGTCATGTTGTTTTATCAAATTTTATTTTAAATCTTGTTGGCAAAATGATACTCAAGGTAAATGTTATAAGTTTTTATCAAAACTTACGTATTGACAAGAGTATACATATTTGAGTAAAGATAAGTTTTCATGGAAAGTATTTCTTTTGAAAATTGATGAGCAAAATAACACTTGTGGTATATTTTAAAGATTGATGTTAAATTGCTAAAAGCTTTAGCATGTAAAAGGTTATTCATTTAAATTTTGCTCATATGATTTAGATTTCATATAAATGCTATGACTTGATAAAAAGAGATCCTTTAAGGCTACTATGTTATGAATATATTTTTGAAGTATCAAATGTTTTGGGAGTTACTTGTGTTCACCTATATTGACTTCGGATATATCGTGTTCGTTTTCATAAAACTACATGTACCGGTGTAGGTGTAGATGGCCACCTTGTGGTATAGACTACGGCAAAGTGCTCTCCCTCGAGAGGGTACTATTTTGTGCTATTATTAGCATGGCTGAGTCGATTCGTACAGCACTACGATGAGACGACCTAAGCAGGTAGAGTATATGATACTTGCCGCTGGGGACATAACTTAGTTGACCTTCTTATGTCGGTGATGGTATAGTAATCCTATTGAAAGGTAAGGATGATTTTCTTATGTCTAGGCCTAAGGAACTGAAAGTGATTTCAATGACTTAAGCAAACTGAATGATTTTGTATGATTTTATCCAAAATCTTGGATTGATGTAAATGTTTTTAAAGTTTATATTGTGGGTTATATTTCACTTGGTTGTTATTTAAAATGACAAGGGTCATGAATTGATAAAATTCTTATCATTTTATATCAAATATTAGTGCATTATTTTTATAAAGTTTGTCCCAAGAACTTAAGCTAGAGAGAGTCTATGACACTTATTGAGTACCGCTGTGGTGTACTCAGCCCTTAGGGGACCCCCTCTAGGGTCCCCCTTACTTTACATGTTTCAGGATGAGGTATGATACGTGGCATGCGGTCAGGACTAGGATGACTCTCTTCCTAAGGTACATGATGAGGCACCACTCCTATTTTGTGGTAGCTATCATGTTGTTTTCTTAATATACGCTAGTCGGGTATTAACCCAAGCGTTTAGTTCTATTCTTTGGTTAGAGGCTCCATAGATAATTGTGAAAGGTTGTAGTAACAGGGTTGTACACGACATACATGAAAGTATATTTATTTTACTTAGTCTCGTTGTTATTATCATGAAAGACGTCATGCGTGATTTTGAATTGGAAAATATTTTTTCATTTAACTTGAAAATGTATATGATTTTCAAGGAGCTTCCGCAGTTAAATTAGTTTTCATGCATATGATTTGGGTGCATCACATGGTTTGGTTCATTCGAATCGGGTAGTGTGCCGGGTGCCGGTCACGTGATTTTGGGTCGTGACAATAGGAACAAGATAAAAGGTGATGTTCAGTTATTTGACCCAAAAAGCCACACACGTATGGAGGAATAAGAAAGAAAGACAAAAAATATCCTATCACGCTCTCACAGAATCACGATTATGGAAATGGCCGGCTACATAACTATAATTGAGATTCTACTACCGACGCTTGCTGCATTAATCACAAGAATAACCTGGCACAGATACCAACTTCGTCAACACCCAATTTAGGGTCATGACCGACGCTTAGGAGCAAGTACTCCCAAGTAAGCCTCATCGGTGTTTTACAGAAAATCGGGCAGAGTTTTCCCTGTTTTGGGACTTTCCAAAAAGTTTTCCTGTCTCATAAACAAATAACAACCAACCAATATTCATCTAAATCAGTAACAATCTTTATCAACTAACTAAAAACGAGTTTTCACCAATACTACCAACCTTAACAATATAATAATACTAAATCCATCTCAAAAATACGAAAAAAAAAAAATACTAGTAACTAGTCCAACATAACGAATGAATACTCATGACACTAATACAAATGATTATGGAGCGACTCTAAGAGTTCAAAAGAAAAGATGATAACAATAAATAAACTCTTCGCCCAAGCGAACTAGTGCGGGGCTCACCAGAAACTATCGATTCGTGTACTCTAATTAACGAAATCCTCGCTCGCGTCAATTGTTGTCTTTAAAAAAAATAGCCGGGAGTGAGTTGCTAGCTCAGTGAGTAATAACACTTAACCACATCCGTTTTTAATTGGGGACAAGTCAAAAATACATGCCTGTATAACAGTAATCAAAAATTATTATAACAATTAAATGTACTTTCAAAACGGTAACAATAATCAGTCTCATCATGTGTTTCCTGTAACAGAAATCAATTAAACAATTCGTAATAAACTCGGGAAGCACTGTGTCATATCAATTCTTTATGTTTGGGAGGTTTCTAAGAAAGGATCACGTTATCTGTATCATAGTGTGGACCCCTTCATAAAATGATTCAAATATAACTGTAGGTCTCTACTCGAGGGAAAACTGTAATTGTATGCTAGTTCTACCTTCCCATTAGGGAGAGCTATAACTGTAATCGTAATCTGTAAATACAAGGTGCACCAGGTCTAATGAACCCGCTGTTAGCTGCGGGATCCTTCAAAGTCTCCTCCCATTTATACTTGTCTTTTGTAATCAGTTAATACTCGTATAAAAAATATTTTTAAAACAGTACAGCCATTTCAGTTCTTATCAATCATGTAATTTCATTCGATAACAGTAATTTTAAGTAACGGTAAAAGTATATGGTAATAACGAGAATATTAAAACAACAGTAATCATCTCAAATAACCAATTTCGGTATCATATCGAGTAAATGACTTGTCCTGCATGCAAACTCAAAATAATCGGTAATATATTCATATTAAAAATTATGTGTAAATCATGCAAGTTATGGAATCACAAATTGCGGTAAGCTTACTACTCACAGTACTCGTGCCGAAATATCAAATGCGTCACCTCGAACACTCCGTACGACTTTCTTCGGTCTATAATCACATCACATGATCGTATTAATTGCCTTTCTTTAGATTAATTCATAACTAATTTAGAATACTCAACCCTCGAGATTACACCTTTAATTCGTCCAATTGATATCTATCCATGCTTTGGGTTACTCAACACATTCAATATTCTTCTATTAAAAAGCTGTCATATTATTTATTCATGGTTTTGTTCAACAAAATATTTTTCTCTTAAACATGTGTATAAGCCCAAATTCAATAGCGTTGCTGGCTATACATATATAATTGGTATTTAATATTCATTACCCAATGAAATTTTCATATACACAAAGAGTTAACTCAAGCAAACTGTAAGTAAGAAAAATTACTTTGGGATTAAAGTTTTTGGCTAAATGGCAATTATGCTCTTATTTTAATTATAGGATATTTCAAGATACTCTTCAAATCCTTATATTCTATAAATTCAGCTAGCCAATAAAAATATAAAATATGCTATTTATTATTTGATAATGAAATTTAAAAGTAGACGCATGCACATATACGTAAGAAACTTTTGGATCTAACTTATGTTCAGACATTAACTTTTTTGTGGATAGTCCAACAATAGTAAAGTATGTGATAGATTATGCACAAAAAAGTAATAACTATGTGTGTTTGAAACAGCAAGTCTAATTTTTTAACATTTTCAGATTTAATTGAGAATAATATTTCCATTTTTGGGCACAAAACTTGCTAATATTAGTCCGGATACTATTCTCGAGCCAGTCGAATTAGCGAACATTTTATTACTCATTTCCGCCAAAAGTTACCGAATTTCTTATCTTATTGTATGAAGTGTGGCAAGAATGTAAAGCTTAAAAAAATGGAAAAGATTGAACAAATTAGATAGAGAAAGTACGGAGCTAGTGACTCTAAATAGGGTGAAATTCAAAAATAGTTAAATTTATAACTGACAATTAAAAAATAATTATAATTGTAAAAGTAATGAAAATTTAGCCACTTTTCATGTAAAGATAAAATCTAAATAAAAATATTATTAAAAAATCAAAAATATTCCAGCATAGTATGTTGAGGTTCGAATTTTTTACATATGAACTTCCATCATAATATGCCGGAATTTTATAATGTGCTGGAGTTCCATCATAATATGCTGGAAGTTTATATGCATGAGCTTCATAATCCTGCATATTTGATGATAAGCTAGAATCACGTGTTTTAGTCATATTTTTCACTCTAATTACTGCATTTTTACTTGTGTTTGAGCTTGAATGATAGTGAATTGCACTTATTATATTTTTTATGCTTTGCAGGAAGTGGATCCGAGTTAAGAAGATAATCGAGAGCTCAATCGAACAAGTTGGAGCCGATATACACGGTCCACAATAATAGTTTTGCCCACTGGCGTAGATACATAAACAGAAAAAATTAAGGACTCACAGGGCATATCCAGATGATGAGCAAAATACGATGATACGTACGAATAAGTGGAACCAGGGTCAAATAATATAGAGGCATCCCTGTGGCATAATGAGACAATATATGTGATCATTGCATCTGAAGCAACAGCGTCTGGCCTAGCAAGAATAGCATAGAATCGGGCCTGATTGCCACCTGATCGGCCTCCCCCTCTTGGGCGACCTCCAGCTGACTCAGCCCCACCCCGAGCTGGTTGGGCGGGTGGTGAAGTAACTGGTGCCGAAGTCATAGTCTGACTCCTCTGCTGAGCTGGACCTCCCGAAAGACGAGAGTAATATGTCTTAATGTGACCCGAATATCCACACTCAAAACAACCCCTCTCTGAAAATGGCGGCAAGTGCTGAGGCGGACTTCCTGAGAACCAGAATACCCCCTAGAAGAACCCGATGTAGATGAACCTTGAACTGAAGGAGCTCGGGACGAACTCTTAGTTGGAAGGGCACTAAGAGATGACTGACTCTGATGAGCACTGTATGAACCATGGCTGGATGATGCACCAAGGTGAACTGGACGAGTCATCTGAGCGGGCCTATAAGGACGACCCCTACTGTGGTGAGGCTGTCCCCCAAAATGAACACCACTGGGACCACCCAAAGCTCGAGGCCTCACGGCTTCCCTCTCCTCACGCTCCTAACTGCGGACCTTCTCTATCTGCCGAGCAATATCGACCACCTCATCGAAAGTGGCACCAGATACTCTCTCCCGAATCATAAGCAACGACAATTGATATGTGAGGCCATCAATGAACCTCTTAATCCTCTCCCTATCAGTAGGAACCAACCAAACTGCATGACGGGCCAACTCGAAAAATCTCATCTCGTACTGAGTCCCGAACATGTCATCCTGACTTAGCTACTCAAACTGTCTACGTAGCTCCTTCCTGCGAGACTGTGGCATGAACTTCTTCAAGAAGGGAACGGAGAACTCACTCTATGTAAGTGGTGTTGTACCAACTGGTCTGCGCCTCTCACAAGCCTCTTACCATCTTAAGGCAGCCCCAGTAAACTGAAAAGTAGTGAATGAGACCTCACTGGTCTCCAGAATACCTGTCGTGCGAAAAATCCTCTGGCATCTGTCCAAAAAGTCCCGGGCATCCTCAGAATCAGCCCCACTGAATGCTGGAGGCTGGAGTCTCCCAAATCTCTCTAGTCTCCTCTGCTCATCATTAGTCATAATGGGGCCCACTGGGCCTGAGCAACTGCAACGGGCTGGGCTGGTAGTATCCTCGGTGTCTGGAGTCCCCGCATCATCTGCTCTGGAGTACGGGCAGCGGGGGTATGAGTACCTCCCCCGGCCTGAGAAGTGGCTGGTGCAGCCTGAGCCGAAACCACTTGAGCAAGGCCAGTGCAAACAGTCAATATCTGGGCCAAAGCCTCTTGAAGGCCTGGAATCACAATGGGCACAACTAGTGCCTGAGTTGGCCCCACTGGCTCAGCCACATCTGGAACTTGCTCCTGAGCTGGAGCAATTGGTGGATCTGTAGGTGCTGCTCTAGCTGTTGTACGAGCTGCACCTCTGCCCCTACCGCGGCCCCTACCATGACCTCTGCCCCTCGTGGCTCTAGTTGGTGGTACTGGTGGCTGGCCATCCTATCCGATAGCACGCGTCGTCACCATCTGTGAGAGAATAGAACAACAGAAATTTAGTGACCGGAATCAACAAATCCGCACGACAAGAATATAAGAATGTGAATTTTCCTATGGGTTCGACAACCTCTCGAAGATAAGTACAGACGACTCTGTACTGATCCACAAACTCTTCTAAACCTGCTCATGACTCGTGAGACCTATGTAACCTAGGCTCTGATACCAACTTATCACAACCCAAAATTTAGCCTGTCGTGATGGCACCTAACGGGGTACTAGGCAAGCCGACACTTCAAAATACTTCCAACACCTTTAACTGAAAAATAATAATAACACAGGTTTAAATCATCAAAACTCTCAAAAACTGGATAGAAAGTCAAAACCCAATACGGAAATTCCTAACATTGGGGTCACTGAGTACATGAGCGTCTATACAACACAAATCTAGAAATAATGTCTATGAAGGACTAAAACTAAAAACATAAAGCAGAAAGATAGGGAAGGAGAGTCAAGGTCTGCGAACGTCGGGCAGCTACCTTGGAAACTCCAAACGATCAAGCTGTGCAAAGAGATCAACATTCACCATGTCCGAAAACACCTGGATCTGCACACGAAGTGCAGGGTGTAATGTGAGTACAACCAACTCAGTAAGTAACAAGACTAAATAATGGACTGAAAGTACTAACGAGCTTCACGGATATAGTTAAATTACAAAAATTACAGCATAGAAAGATAGGCATGCTTTCAAGTTCAACAGTTAAACTCAGTGCAAGTAAGATAGATCAATTCTGAATGATATGAGGAATACGACATCTCTATATCTACATGACAATATACATGTTGTATGTAATGCACTACACTAGAAGCTTCGTGCACTCCTACTTCGAAATACTCAATCACTCAGTACTGTATAGGGCCATTCCAGCCCACGAAAGATCTCTCTCTCTCTCTCTCTCTCTCTCTCTCTCTATATATATATATATATATATATATATATATATATATATATATATATATATATATATATATATATATCTGAAAGTCAATCACCTGGTGCTGTATAAGGCCAATCTAGCCCAGGAAAAATACATTCCTAAATATAATAATTCTGGCAAGATCCATGCTCAAGGAAGATCCATCCCTCAATATAAATCAATTGCGCTCACTGTGGGTGTGCAGACTCTAGAGGGGCTCCTTCAGCCCAAGCGCTATAACAAGCTAATCATGGCACAAACCAATAAAACATGTTACAGCGTGCAACACGATCTCATAATATCCTCACAAAATCAGGCCCTCGGCCTCACTCAGTCATCAACCTTTCCAGTCTCTCAGGCTTTCAGTAATCATGATAATCAGCCTAAACAACAATGATATAATGTATCAATAATGAACAATAGAGACTGAGATGTAATATGCAAGTACAACTGTGACTGATTACAAAACAGCGATTTAGCAGATAATTCAACATGTACACGACCTCTGCAGGTCCCTACAGTGCCAACACATAGTCTAAACATGATTTCTAGCATGATTTGCAATTCAATTTCTATAACACGTGGAGAATATACAAATAACAACAGATTTTTCAACTATTCAGTTCCATGGAATTGACCAAGTCATAATTACTATGGTTCACGCCCACACGCCCGTCACCTAGCATGTGCGTCACCTCAAAACCAATTACATAACACATATTACGGGGTTTCATGCCCTTAGAACCAAATTTAGAATTGCTACTTACCTCAAACCGTGCAAATCTCTACTCCAACACGCCCTTACCTCGCGAAACGGCCTTCGAATGCCTTGAATCTAGTCACACATAATTTAATACAATCAACACGAGCTAAAGAAATCAATTCCATTAGAAAATACTAAGCTCTTAATCAAAAGTCAAAAAGTCAAACTCAAAAGCTGGTCCCCGGGGCCCACGTCTCGGAATCGGGTAAAGATCACAAAATCCGAACACCCATTCAACCATGAATCCAACCATACCAAAATTACTCAAATCCAAAACCAAAATCTCGATCAAAACCTCAAAATTCGGCCTAAGAACTTTCTTCCATTTTCTCCCAATTTTTCAACCCCAAATTACTAATTAGATGATGAAATCAAAGACATAATCTCTTAAAAATCGCCTCCCACCGAGCTCCCAAAATCAATTTTGTGTTATGAACTCAAACTCTCATTTTTGAAATGTTTAAATCTGCCCAGGTATCCCTTCTTCGCGAACGCGACCCTCTTCTCGCATTCGTGTTGCAAAAATGAATCTGCTGCCCAAAAACCTCCCACGCGAACATGGAACGCGATGCCTTGCTGACCCCATGCTTCGCGAATGCAATCTACCTTATGCGAACGCGTAGACCAAACGCGTGGGGTCCCAGCTACCTCTTCTCCTCTTCGCGAACGCGTTCACCTTCTCGCATTCACGATGCACCAACTACCTAGACCTTCGCAAACGAGAAGAACAAATCCTCACTGACGAGCGCAAAACCGGTGTATAAAACTTAGGCCACTAGTCAAAGATACTATAGTATTAAATCATCTCCACAGGGATTGATTTAAATAATGTTCTAATAAATCTTCAACTCAATACTATCCAGGATAATAAACCTTTGGTTGATGTTATTATCGACTACAAATAAAACTAAGATTATCAATTGTAAGAAACTAATAACACTTTAATGACTAGTAGCAACGATTGAATATCAAGCTGAGAAGTAAGGGTTGTGACAAGATATGTGATCAATTATTGTTTCGGGTAACTCTAGGTTAAGTTTATTCTTAACTTCTATTGACTCCTTCGATTTCAACAGATGATTTGGGCTACTTTAAGGATTTAGATGATTAATTAATTTAAGGTAATTGGCTATCAAAGTCATCTATCCATTTTTTTTCCTTCCAAAAATCACTTTAATTTTACCTGATTAAGCTTCAATGGTTTTTTTGGGTCTTACGAAGTTAATTTACTTTATCTAATTAGCTTCAGTGGTCATCTTTTCGATTTATGTAAATTTTTTTTTTTTATTCAGTTCCAAAAAGAATAATATTTATGGCCCATTTTAGACCATAAATTTCGAAAATCTTTTCTTTCTTAAATTTGGTGCTCAGTCAAACACCATCACATAAATTAGAAAAAAAAGGGAGTAAAATACCTAATTAAAAACTTGGACCAATTTAGAACCTTGCTCAACCCTAAATCGATTTAATACTTGACCCGACCTATCCATTTTTTATTTATTAAAAATGCCCAAATACTCATATTTTCATTTACTATTCTATGTCTAGTGATAAATTTCTCAAGATGTCCCTTTCGGGCAGGCCAATTAGTTTGGAGGGCTATCATCTATACAGATGACTTGAGATCGATCTTCCTCAATGCTTTTTGGGTCGAGTTTATATGCCTAGTGCAGTTTATATTCCCTTTGTGGTTTGCAGGCTATTACACATTGGAGGGTTTAGCCAGCGTGCACAGAGTGCTCACTCGAAGGACAAAAGCTGTGACAGAAGCTGTTGCAGCTGCAGATTTTCCTGAGTTCAAAAAAAAGATTCTCAAAATACCTGGACATTAAAATTTTAGTTTTGTTTGTGAGCTATCAATCAATATGAATAGTGTTAAACTAGGGAAAAAATCGTACTAAGATATAAAAGGTTGTAAGTCAAAGAACGAAAAGTGCGGACAACGATGAACAACATTATGAGTGCTTGAACATTTTTCAGAGTGAAAAGGATTAAGTGGGGTTTCGGTATTGGGTCAGTTTAGGGTTAGGTTGAATTCTAATTTGGTCCAGGTTCTTAATTAGTGTTTTACTTATTTTTTCTTAAAATAAATTTGTCACGTCATTAAATTACTGGAAAATATAAAATTCAGTGAATATGACTATTAAAGCTAATTAGGTAAAGTAAAGTAATATTCATAAGACAAAAAGAGAGAGAGAGATGATCATCTATATATATATATATATATTATTATAAAAGCATGAATATAATGTCGGATTACAAAAATAATTTTATAATATTAAGCATAATAAATCACAATAAAAGGACATAACCGGAATTCTAGACATTAGCCTTATAATCCTATTAGTTTTAGGACATATACTACACGTTAGGAATCCTACATGATTACCTTTAAGAATTCTTTTAGTATAATTACTTTCAGACATAAACATATAATACTACATGTTAGCATGTAAATCTAATATATTTAGGAACACGCTAGGTACTTCTTAAAATTTGAAAACTTATTATAATATCCTATTACTAATTAATTTTAGAATGTATTATATTGTTCAAATCCATTTAGAAAAAGAAGAGCCTATATATCTATATTATTATAAAAGCATAAAGCCTTTAAACTTAAAAGTTGAATTACTAAAATGCCTTATTAACAATCTAATTACCTATTTATATATAAATTTAAAATGAAAAACGCTAGGCTTAACATCTGAAAGCCCTAAACCCACCATTTCAAATTGGATACGTTACTTTGGAAGAGATATATTCCTTCAGAAAAGTTTCATTCAATTAAATTGGTGGCAGTGATTCCAATCTGGATTTTTATACCTTAAGGGACATACCAGACTAATATGACTCATCAACAATTTCAGAAAATTTATTAATTCATCTTTGATAGGTATTCTTCTCTTACTCTGTCTTTCCTGTCACTAAATTGTGCATGCATCGATTCTCGGAAGATTAATTCACAAACGATTTTAAAGTTCTAAAAATGAATGATTAAAGTATTAACAATTTCTTTTTATGTTTTTGAATTCAGTGATCATTATATCGCATGGTGTAGAATTATTGCTCATCATGTGTTTTTTAAATGATAATTGTTTAAGATAATTCATATATTGAGGATGGTTGAGCGATTTTAATTTTACTCCACCTTGTTGATTTATTATTTATATGTAGTCTTTAATTTTCTGGCTCGGCAGTCATGCACTCATAGTTGATATTGCATTTATATTTGTTCAACTCTTATTAGTCTCTGCCTGGGACTTGGTTGTTGTGTTTAAGATCTTAAGGAAAGTGAAGAAGAAGTAGTTTATTGAGTTGAGTCTTGTGTGATTCAGATCTTGTGCCACAACAACATTAAGAAACAAACAGAAATGGAAAAACCAATAAAAGGAGAAAAATTAATTTAGACATTTTAATAATATGATTTTGCGACAAATACAATTTAAGTATTTCAAATTCAGACATTTAAATCTCAAAATAATAGGAGTCCCACATAATATCCTTAACTAAATTAATAAAATTGAATTGAAAGGTAAAATTAAAAAAAAAATCTATGTATTGAATTTAATGAGATTTTAGAATGACCGGTTTTCCGTGATTCATTTTTTGTTCTGTAGCATGTATTCCTATCTGAGTATTACCATCCTTATTTTTTAATGAAAAAATAACTATTATAGATCTTCACCTTTTTGGAAGTACTTCTAGCATTGCCTTTCTGTGTTTATATTATTGTCGTACTTTAGTTCGTGCTTATGAAAATTGAATTCCTCACGAACGAGGGTAGATACTTGTACCACTACACAATGCTTTTACGATGTAACTCAATCTTAAATCCTTTACACTTTATTGTACGATCAAATATTAAAATACATATTACTATATTTCTTTATTAACCTGTTTTATAAATACAAAGGATTATAATATATTAATATATTACAATATCGGATGTTTTTTATCCTTTCATTTAGAATATAATGATAGCAAAATTTTGATTGCACAAATTTTCAGAAGTGAAAGTTGCTGGAGGTAAAAAGGAACATTGTTTGAACTGTAAAGGGCATCTCCAACCCTTTGCATCATTTTTTGCACCATTTTGGTGCAAACACCAAAATGGTGCAAATTAACTCCAACCCATTGCACCATTTTTTGCACCAAAAAAGAATATTTCTTTTATATTCTTCTCTCTCTCTCTTATATTATATTATTTTCTTTTACTTAAATTTTATTTTATAATTTCAGAAAAAAAATCCTTTCTTTTTTTTCTTTCTTTTTTACATATCCATCCCATGTAATTCATAATCCTTTGTTATAAATCATTTAACATAAAATTATTTTATACTATAAAATTTTAAATAATATAGATTGTAAGCAAATATTATACGTTATACATATTAATAGATAATTCAAATAAAAGTGAAATCATTGATAAAATATAATTAAATAAATACTATTACATTAAGGTATAATTTATTTTAATTTCTACATAAATATTCAACTTTCATGATTAGTACGTTGCTCCCATAAATGCTCTACTAATGCATTACGAAGTGCAAACTGATGGTTATATGTTTTAATATAATTATAACTTATAATAAAATTAACTTACAATTTTATATAAAATAATATATACGAAAATTAATTTATAAAACTTACACTCCAAAATTAAGATGTAAAATTAATATTATAAGATATTACATAAAAAATAATTAGGTATATTAGGAATCTAAAATTATAAATTAAAATTTATAATATGTTAAATTAAAAGTGTTATATAATAAAAAAAAAAATAATAAAATATAAATGAATAGTAATGGTGTAGATGAATAGGTATATTAGGAATCTAAATGTGACAATTAAAATTTATAATATGTTAAATTAAAAGTGTTATATATAATAAAATAATAATAGTATATTGATGAATAATAAAATGGTGCAATGAATAGTGTTGCACCAAATTTGGTGCAACACTATTCATGCACCAAAATGGTGCAAAATATAGTGCAAGATTGGAGCTCCAATACACTATTTTTTGCACCAAAATAGCATTTGGTGCAAAAAATGGTGCAAGGTTGGAGATGATCTAAGTGGTAACTTCTGCAGTTTTATATACATTATTAAACTATGAATAACTTTCCATGCTTTGTATTCGCTGAATAGTATTCACAGTATTAATGAAAATGTGCTAAGTTCAAATTTTACGTTTCGCAATGACATATATAGAGTGCTTATTTATTTTGTTTCCTTAAACTCTATTCATGTCACTGACCATTTGATTGGTAGTATGATGGCGAGAAGAATGAAGATAGAGTTGGTCGGAGAATATATCTAATTTTATTCGTAAAAGTCTTAAAATTACGTGAAAATACTAAGCTTTTGGTATTAGTTAAATTTATAATTTATAACGCAATCAAATAATTTTCAAGTATGTATGCATTAACTCTTTTTTGCTATACATATTTTGTTTAAAAATATATATATATATAATACACGTGCAACGCACGTGCAGAGAGTCTAGTATTATTATAAAAGTACGAATACAATATTGATAGACCAAATAGTCCTAAAATATTAATTAGAAAAACTCATAGGAAAATAACATAAATATAATAACCTATTTTTTGGACTGCAATACCTTGCATGTTAAATTTTTTAATATTTAAGATTTTAACATTATCAAAATTTATCTATTAAATTCTTATTAAAAATACGTACAAAGGTTTAATAAAATCAACTTCATAAGAATCCTCCGTATTGGCAATACGTTACCACTTCATAATGTCCAATACCAAGAAAAAATAAAAGTAATGTTAAATGAAATGCATAAAGCGTTGAAATTGATAAAATAAAATATCCCCACGATAATATATTTTTACATTTATATTTAAACTGTTTTCCTACTCAAATAAAAAAATATTTATCAATTTTTCGTGTAATATTGAAAAATATATCCAATTATTAAAAACCAACTAAGAAAATAAAATATGTGAGAAAGAGAAAGAAATATGGTTGATAAGAGTCAATACCAGTAATGATTCTGCAAACATAAAGATCTAACACTGAAATGTCATATCGATCTTTTTACTCTTTGAAAATAAAATTTATGGTGAATAAAATTATAAGTAAGATTGAATATTCAAAACAAGATATGAACTAATATTAAGATCTGGATCAAAATAAAATAAATTATTTTTCATGTTAAGACCAAATAATTAACCCTTTCAATTAATTATTTAGCAAGAGAATCCAATTCAATTATTTTTTTATCATCATATGAGTAAAATTATTTTTCAAGTTAAAAAATCCTTAGGGTACATAAGTTTATTACATAAAAGAGCGTTAGAAATAAAAAAAAAAATTAGAACACAAAGTAAAAAAATGTTAGTATAGTATTAAGAATCAAAATACCATATTAAGTGTTTGAGTAACCACAATCAAAGCTAAATCCCAAACAGTCTGATCTCTGAGATGATTGAGGAATCAAAAAGGCTGGCTAGATTGTTCTGTGACAAGAAATGGCCTATTCTTGCCTTTCTTGATTCACACCATCCTCACAAACTTGAACACCCTTATCCTCCTCACTGTATCACTGGCACTGATGAATCCAATTTGGTTCCTGGTATTATCTGCGTACTAGCTAAGGACTATAGCTTAGTTCAACTTCAGTTTCTATACATCGACAGTGTAAAGTACTATTCCCTCTGTTTCAAAAAGATTCTTTATTAGTCTGTTTCAAAAAGATTGACACTTTTCAATACACAAGTAACATAACAGGTTTCAAATTAAAGTTTCAAAAGTTTTACATCCACACAAATACTATGGTTTATTTAACACCACATATCTCAAAAGCTTTTTCTTCTTTATTAAAACTTGTGCCAAATCAAACTAAGACAATCTTTTTGAAATAGAGGAAGTAATATTTACAGTATAAGATATCTAAAAGATAACTATAAAGTAACCACCATGAAAAAGTAAGAATTAGTGACAAGGAAAATCACACTATCATCGGTGTATATAAGTTGAAGTCGAATAATATTCTGAGATTTAGAAACTATACAAAAAGTTATAGATACAACATATGAAGTTGCAGCAATATTCATCTGACCATATTACAGTATTTGAAGTCAAGTTATTGTCTTATTTGCGCTTGTTGGATGATTTACCCACCTCTGCAGCACTAAGATGGTTGGAGAAGGAACAAAACGTTACAATCAGGCGTAAAGATTGCTATGATGGCTATATTGGTTCTTTTCAGGAGGATGGCTCTAATGTATTTGTTGATTGGGTGAAAAACAACAACATTCAAACTGTATGCTCCCTTTTTGCTTCTCTAGAACTTCTTCCTACTGGATAGTCATTAACATATTCATGTTCATATGGTTGAAGAATATTGACTGACTTTTTGTTTATTCGTACCAAGTTGTTGGTTGTAGGGGTATGTACAGACTTTGTTTGCTCTACATTATCAGCTAAGAACCGCGGTTTCCTCAGTCCTTTGGAAGAAGTAGTAGTTTACTCTCAGGGATGTGCCACTTTTGATTTTCCAGCCTCCACGGAAGGAAACATCAAAGATATTTCACCACATCTTCAGGTGACTTAATACAGGTCAAGAATTTGCTGTTATGCAAAAAAAAAAAAGGCAGACCCGTGCAATAAGCTCCCTCTATGCTCTGGATCCGGGCAAGGGCCGGACCACAAAAGTTTATTGTACGCACTCTTATCCTGCATTTCTGCAAGAGGCTGTTCACGGCTCGAACCCGCTGTTATGATCTTGATTAAATTACTCAGTGTCTTAATTAATTGTTTTGGGCGTGCAGGAGCTGATGCGTCATGTAGTACTTCATATGGCGAAGGAAAGGGGTGCTAAAATAGCTAGAGAAGTCTCCTTCAACAGCTTGAAGAAACCATGATATATTGCAATCTTTAATTTGGTCACCTGTAATATTGAAATGGTTCTGTATTTTCAGGAAATATGCAGCAGATGCTGATGGTTTGTATGCTTCAGCAGTCTCGGATTACAATAATGCTAACAATATGATATGCATGTATATACACGTGAAAATAATAAGAAGTTTGCTCTATCCACTAGATCAACACCCAAGTTTTTACTGGTACTAGAGTATAATCATGGATGCATGTTGCGTCCAGTGCATTGCCTTAATGAAATAGTGAAGGCTTTGATATATTGCATGTAGCTTTAACCATACAACATCGCCAAAAACTAGTTGATTTTATTGTTCATATCTCAGACTAGTGCAAGCATCTGGTGATATCTAGTGAACATGTTCGTAATCAAATGGTGTCATTGTCTGCCTGTGTGTGTTTCCGAACCATACTTATCCATGTCTTTGTGATACACGCTCCAAAAGCATCCAGCTCTCGCAGGAACATTCTTTATACTGCGAAAACAATACCTACCCAAAATGAATGAAATCTCAGAAGCAGCAGCTCAACAGATAATTTAAGTGCCATGGATCATGAAATCAGAACATTAAGACATTTGCCAAAATACCATTCTATCTTCGAATTCTACTAGATAGAATAAAAATTGAGAGTTGCTGGGGGTGCTAGCAACAAAACAGTACAACAACATCCATCAGAGGGGGAAAAAAGAATAACACAAAAAGAGTGCAAAAAAGAATAATAACATAAAGAGCATATGTACAAGCTAAGTGCCCAAGAAATCACTGGTAGGCCTGAACATTTGGTATATCAGGGAAATATTGGTTGTCATCAACTCAAAATTTGTTGGTTAGTTCCACACAATTTAAATGCTTAATGCTGGGCCACAAACGAAATTTTGAGTCTTCTCTTCAGCTCAAACTGACAAGGCTTCGTGGTAATATATATCATGGTGACTGCAAAGGAACGGAGAAAAAAGCAAACATATTATCAGATTAGAGATCAAAGTGAGGTAGGATTAATCATACAAGTCCCTCAAAAACACCCTTGTAATTCATCAGCCCTTCTCCTCCCGGTAACAAAAGAGCCAATTTGGGAAGTACAAGTGCCAAAGAGCATACCTACAAAGAACTGAACCAGGAACAAACAGCCACAAACTGTATGTACAGAGATGTTCACTCCTGCAGCCTAAGCCGATGGAAGAACACTAAGAAATGATATTCAGGGTCCCAGTAGACAAAACCCACAACAGGCCCTCCTTTAATGAACTGCATAATCCAACAGGAATAAGTGAGTTAAGAAAAATGTTAACGAGTATAAAGTGACAACACAACAAATGTCAAATGGCGCCACTGTATAGAGAGCTGTAAACCTTTCCATCTAGGATAACCAGTTCACCATCAACCCATCTGGGCTTTCGAAAACCAGGTTCCGCCAGCCTTCCTTGTCCCCTGTATCGAGCAATCTGCATTGGCAATAAAGATAACATCGGCCTAAAATGTGAGAAATAGACCGACACATAAAATCCAGAGCTATGGATAAAGTTAAGCAACCAAAAAGAAAGATAGGGAAAACAAATAATGGCAAGAAATAGTGCACAGTTTAAACTCGCTAGAACCACTTACCACACCAAATTCTTCTGGAATAATCCCTTTATGTGGAAGTTGATATTTTTTTCCAATTCTTGCGCGGAATGCTATCTGAATATTAGAAAGAAAGGCATTAATGGTCACACACCACTCCATCGCACTCTCCCCCTCTCTATTTTCAAAAGCAAGGCAAGAAAAGTTTCTACAAGTACACATACTAAAATGCACAATTGCAGGATAGGAGACACTGTAGATTTTCACTCTCATTGCTCAATGGATTAGCAAAATACCTATTCGACTTAGGCATAGAAATCAGGGCTGCTTTTTTTTCCCCCCAGCTTATCATTCTTTCCCTAGTCTCTACCAGTTAGATACAGAGATGTCTGCACTCCAGCCAGAATGAACGATCTCAGCCATCCTAACTCATTTTAAAAGAAAAAAGCGCGAGTCTACATCCAACAAATCTGTAGGATAGATTATATGCACAACTTTTAGAATCAAGTGAAGTTACCTGACCAGCTGGCACATAAGAATCCCCAGTTAATTTTACAGCTTCAACATACTCGTAAAACTCTAATCGTGAAGACTCCTTAGGGCTACCGTCTTCTTTCCACTGACCAAATCTTCGCCTAAGGTGGATGACTTCCGAGGTGTATAGACCATGAGCACCAATATATAATCCTGATAAGACCGACTTAAGAACGAGAGTGAGTAGAAAAACAATGATGCTGCACTAGTTAAACAAGGATATGTTAACTAGAAAACGGAGAATGAGCAATTTAAACAGCAAGAGAACTAAAGGAGAGACAGATTGAAGATTGATCACCATTTAGTGGGTCTGGAGATGCTGAAATCTCAATGCGGTTAAAGATGGTTGACTTCGACAGTGGTTGACGATTTCGTGCCTGAGTAAGAGTGAGGCTGATCAACTCCCCCATATCTTTAAGCACCTGCATGTATCAGGAAAACTATTAAGAGAAGATTAAAAGTTTAGCAATTTGAATGACAACAAAAGAGTTCTGACCTTCATAGGTATTTTCCCCTTGCCGATGAACTTTGCAAGATCAAGCATCACATGATCCAAGCTACGTTGACCTTGGAGTCTAGCCTTTTTATCTGGGGGAGATTGTCCACTGCCAGAGGAATCGCGTTTGTTCTCATCTTCCTCTATACTGAAAGTAAATGACAGGTTACCCTTCTTCTCTAGCCTTGCCGGTACTCGAAGCAGGTCTTTATGCTGTACACCACTTGAAGTATTTTGCATAGGACCACCAACAACCACCCTAACCGCAATTTGGCTCTGCTCTTCACCATCACTAACCCCATTGTCTGCATCCAATTCAATCACATTCTGCTCTCCATCTTTTTCCACCTTAATTTCATCTTCATCATCCACACTGTCTAAATCAAAGTCCTTTTCTTCATCTTCATCTTCCTCATCCATTATTTGCTCAATGACCTTTGATATTAGATCTCTATCTACCTTCCCTGGAGCTGTCACTTTCAAAACCTTGACCTGTACCCCCGGAATCATGTCTCTCAATGCATTCTGAAAGCCAAAATCATCATCCCTATCTTCACCATCTTCCTCAGCATCTGAGATTTTATCGAACATATCACTTTTGTTTTCAGTGGGACTAAGAGTGTCCAAGTTACTGATAGCACCAGGTAGCTTTGAAGAAGGAATAGGTAAATCTTGCTGAACTGGCTTTCTCTTCAAGTAAACAGCCTGGAATCACGTGGATCATGAAGATATTTAAATATTATTGGAAGGAAAAGGACTTCTATTATAAAGCGAGGACCAAAACATCTTTAATTAGATATATCTTCATATTTTGGCACGCTTAAATAAGGTGCATAGATGAGGAGATTCTGGTTCAGAAAAACAGAACGGAGGTGTACAATTTTTTATTTTATAAGGAAAAGAGGTGTACAATTTTTTCAGTTCTTTTTATCAAGTGCAACATCTTCAAAGGAAAAAAAAACTTAGAGCTGCCAGACCATCCATGACCTTTGCAAAGGCAGCCCTACATATAGGGAATGGTTCACAACCTGAGCAATCTTGTCTTCCCATGGGCCACACCAACATCATCACGTCTGAGCAATGATATTCTATGGTGACATTCATGTCTGTTACTATTCTTGCATCAAGTTTCATCCGTAAATTGCAACATGCTGTTAACTAAAAATGAAACAAGAACTACACCTCAATATCTTGTTAAAGTAGTTGAGGCGAGCTATATGAATCCTTAGTGTCCATTTTGCACTATTTGGGTTTCACCAAGCGTTCACTATTCCGAATATTTCATCACAATTTGACTATTCATTTCTCATCCTCTGACCATAACGTCCCATCCCACAGAGCATCTATGGAAGATATCAACAAGTCAAAAGAAAGTATGTGAGCTAGAAAGATACCTGTTGCCTGTATTCGCCTTTATTATCCACTGTAAGAAATATTTCAAAAAGAGGAGCACCTTCCATGGCCGAAGCGAGCTGGCTGTCAGTAGAACACAAGAACCCAGTAAACCACATATCCCAAAGGCAAAAGTTTCTTGTTCAATTTTACTTAATGAGGTAAAAACAATAAAATAGCCATACGCCACCACACTAGCTTTTGTTACTAATTAGGACATAAAGCACATCAGAAAAGGCAATCACACCTCGCAAGACTCAGTTAGGAAAGGCTTAACACTTAGACTAGGAATTTATCTAACTTCAACATCAAACAGCACCAACAGGTATATAAACTGCAGAGATTATACATACAATCTGGAAGAAAGGGGAGAAGACAGATTCACTAAATCATCTTTCAGTACGTGGTACAGTGGGTGAGAATAGTTGGTACATATTAGGATTTCTAGAATCTTTACATACGGTGAAATAGTTGCATAAGAACCTCTCTTTCACTGGTGTAAGAAAGAGTTGATGAAAGGAGCTGGATTTGCAGTTTCTAGACTTCGTTTTGTCTAACTGAGGTAAGATCCTATTTTTCATTTTTTATTTGTTTCATTTATTTTATTTTCTTTCTTTTGTACTTCTAAATCATCTTTACCCCGTTTAGCTTATATAGAACTTCTTATTTACTTAGCCCCACCTTCCCCCAAAAAAAAAAAAAAACAGATAAAAGAATGAACTATGAGAAATTTCCACAGGCCTTCATTTTCTATAGATGATATCCTTTGTTAATCCCATGGGAAAAAGCAGAGAGATGAGGCATATACTGGTGCGCAGACCCCTTTCTTCTATATTTTCTAAGAAAGAAAATTGTACAAATTCAATCTGTCGAACTCAAACAAAACCCAGCAGAAACCTAGATATACCGCGGACTGTAACTTCTTGCCACATATCTTCCATGCTCAGCACTTATACGAATAATGCGGCCATATGGATCATTAACATCTTCTGAAGTTCCAGCCCACCATCCAACCTACATAAACATAACGAAACATGTTACAAACTAGAAATACGAATGTTCCACAACAAATATGAAATTAATGACATGCTCTCAAGAAACTTTGCTAGCAAACTCAACATCCATGGTGGATAGCTCAAGGAAAGTTGGAGTAGCAAATAGTAAAAGATTTTGAAGAGACCGCTTGTTGAAAAGATCGAAGTATATAGAGATATCCTCGTCCTATCCAGTTGGGATTTATATGAATGAATAATCCAAATGCGCAGAGCACATAAAACATTGATGAAACAGACCAAAAACAACTTTTCTGTAGCAAATAAAACAGCTACATATGACCATACCCACAAGAAAATGTTGAGAGGAAGCAATTGCAAGTACAAGATAACATAAATTCAGAATCCTGCAACTAAACTCACCAATCCTGTACCAGCATAATCACGCATAAATATTGCATCCTTGTACTGCTCTTCTTCAACAGCTTTCTGCATTTGACTCCAGAAAGTGAGCGTCTATGAACAGTGGAATAATTTATTTATTTTTTTGACAAAGCGGTGGAATAAAATATTGTAAGATAAACAAGAAGATCATGGAGGCACAGAAGGAGAGCTTTCAATAAAAACTAACATTTGTGTACTGAACAATGAGTGACTCAACTTTCATTTATTAATTCTACATTCTCATCATTAGTAAAAATTAAGAAGTCCTATTTCCTTTCTTTATGTTTACATGAAATTCAACTCCGAGGATTCCTAAATCTCAAATGTCTATCATTAGCTATACCTTGAGTACCATGCTTCATTAAAATTTACAAGTTAGTGATGTTCATTGTTCAAAGGTCAAGATAAAGAAAGTCAATTTTTTTTATGAAGTAATAAACTTCATTTTACCCTTACTTCATAAAAAAATAGTACTGCAATAAATTTCACTGCAAGATAAAGAAAGTTACATAGATACGTTAAGTTTGAAAAAAAGAGATCACAGTTCGTATCATCGGAGGCTTGACACAATGGATGATATTCCTTTTAAGTCACCAAAGCATCTATCATCCAGTCACGTGATCAACTCAATTTTAAGGCTAAATCAAGTTAATAAATAACCTCTAACTAAACAAGTGAAAAGGCAAAGAATGCACACACACATATTATATATGTATGCATATATATTTTGATAAGTAACACCCAAAGGAAGATGATATCACTGACACAATCAGAATAGCAGTACAAAACTTACATTTAGATGGGACATCACTCTTCCAACAATGTCTTTAGTAGCTGCAGCCGCAATGCCCACCTTGAGTTTAGCAGCATCTTCATAATCTTCTCTACTAATAGCATGAGCCAACTGTGACTGGTTAAATAACAGCTCCATTAAAATAGTAACAATAAAAGTATACTACGATTGAGCATACATGTTTATATCTGTAATCTAATATAGGCCTCTTGCACGTCCAAACAAGTCAAGAACAAGATGATATGGCAAGATACTACAAGCTAAAAAAACTGACAAAAAAGGTACAGTAAATTACCAAGAACCCTTTAATCTTTGGGTGCATTTGGAATGAAAGGAATCGTAGATGTTTCGATGGGATGTCAACTCCTACAATTCTCTTAAAGTTGTTTGTTTGATTAACTTATTTAGTTGGTTCAATCAGGCCCATGCAACTAGATTTGAACTTTTCCTGGATTTTGACTGCTCCTTAGTTGTCCAGTAAGTTTTTTATATGAGCATTGAGCAGTCACTTTTGTTTTGTTGAAATTTCTTGCTATGCATCTTCTTGATGCCATTAATGAAATTCCCTTACTTCATCAAAAAAAAAAAAAAAAAACTTTAATTTGAGATGGTCTTCATCTCAGGAACCATTTTAGATTCACAAAAGACTTCCATGGGCCCTTTCAACTATTTCCTACAAGTAATCAATCAACTAATCCAGAGATTTTACACCTCAATCAGTTGGGTTGGGTTTATGAATCCTCTATATCCATTCCGCTTTACTTGGACTCATGTCATTTCAATACTAGATAATTTGTTTCTTAAGCAAAATAAGGGCTCTATAAATCTCACACTTATCCCTATATTGAAATATATGTCTCTAACCAAACTCCTGGCAAAACATGGAACCTAATATAAGTGACAATAACAGCAGCCTTAGTCCCAATAAATTGTCATTGCTTATAAATACTTTTATTTTATTTTTATTTTTTTAGGACAGCGTTCAAGCCAACTTGTATTTCACCATACACTTGCTACCTCCAACCAACAAAACACATGTATCAGATAACTTTATCCACCAAAGCTTAGGCAGATAGAAAAAATACCTAGTACTAATACAAGAATTGGTACCATACCAATACTAATACAATTACCATATGTCACCTACTTTTAGATTCAATGAAACACCAGAAAATGATTTCCAAAGGTAAAACAATTTCATTCCCAAGGTAATCAATGTTAACTTTCGCAGGGGAACAGAGTAACCTGCAAATGTTAATTAAAATAAAGATGGTACCTTTAAAACGGACACCAACCGTTCTTCCTCCTCAACCTCAGTGAAATGCTTTTTCCACCGCTCCCAATCCCATTCTTCGCCATCAACACACACTTCCTTCTCCGCACTACTCCTCTCAGCAAGCTCAGCTCCTTTGGACCAATTCACGTAATCATCGAACTTCTTCATCGCATTCCTAACAACTTCCTGAAACGCCAAGTCCCATCTCCAAGAAGAAGATGAAGAGCTGTTCTGAGAAGAAGCGGATGGAGACGGCTCAGCTGTCTCGCCATCGCCGGTACCGCTCCGGCAACGGCAGCAGAAAGCTGAACCGGAAACCCTAGAGACGGAATAAGAGGTGGAAAAAGCCTGAGAGCTGAATGATGAAGATGAACGCTTCAATTGGGAGGTGAATTTAGGGTTTGAGAAGCTGAATTTGTGAGGGTTTACATCAAATGTCGGCGGGTGAGCAATCGACGCCATGGCAAAGGCAAGATATGAATTCTTCTGAATATTCAATAAGAAGAGCACTCAAAAATGGAGTGCTAAGAAGATGATGAAATAAGAAATGGTAATGAAAAAACAGAGTGAGAAATAAAAAACATGGGGGGAGATAAGGATGTCGATTTTTCTGACGTTGGACAAAGCCAATTGCAACAATACGCATAGCCTCCTCGGCCAAACTTCTACGAACCCAAAAAAAAAAAAAAATCAAAGTTAAAGTATTTAATTAAATTTTTAAAATAAAAAAATATATTTAAAAATACTTTCTTAAAATTTAACCAAATACTAATTACTGTTTAAGAATTACTTTTTAAATTAATTAATTAAACATAAATTATTTCTTACCAAAAATAGTTTTTTCAAAAATATTTTAGGACTCAAAATAAATCGATTTTTTTAATTTGGCCAAACAAAACCACGCACCCACCCCTCTACACCATACCAAGGTTCTGATTTCGTTTTCTCGTTTTCGTTTTCGTTTTCTTTACATGGAGTGTACATTATTTATGGTCGCTGTTTTTTCGGATGTCTAAATAGTGAATCTCTTTTACATATGTCAAATTTGTGGCCACATTGAATTGCCTTACTATTCTTTTAGTCTCATTCCACTCTTTTAGGATATTTTTGTTATCATCATTTTAATAAGTTTGTGTTCTGTTTGTATATTAGGATCGAAGTTCATAACTAAACTGGGGCAATTTCACCCTATTACTAATTGGTACAAGATTTAAAATTTGATTTTAAGTTACATATATTAAAATTTTCTTATAATATTAGTACTATTTATAACATATTTTTCCGTCTTAATACTATCATCCTAAATTATCTTATAATATTTGTACGATTTAATTGATTATAAGAGTATTATTCTGTTGTACAACTCGGGAGTAACCCATACTATGATAGATTTGATAAAGACTTACCGCTTATTTGGATGGTTGTTACGTATCGTTTCATAATGTATCGTATTGTAGTGTACTTACATTATATTGTATTGTTTAATGAATACAATATTTGTATAGATAGTATCGTTTGTAATTATATCATATTGTTACGCACTAATAATAAAATAAATAAACTTACAATATTAATAAATAAAAAATACGATGGGCTTCAATTAGCGCACCAAATCCGTTCTTATCTAAAGTGATAATTTCTATGTAACAATCCACTAGGTAACAACTATCCGAACAAGCTGTTACTGTTAATTTAAACAATGTAAACACTCTTTACATTACACTACCAAAACACCAAACCTTTCCCTAACAAATATCTTGACGAGCAGGTGAGGTGAAGCACTCTCCAGTCTCCAGAAAGAAAGAAAAATGGAGAGAGATGGTGAAGAAGGAGCGAGCACGCAGGCGCAGAGGGTTAACAGCGGTGGTTCAATCTCACCTACTAGAGTCCGAACCGGACCCGACCCCTTCCTGGTGGCTTGTAGATTGTTCAGCTTTTTTACTGCGTTAGCCGCTATTCTCTGCACTGCTGTTAATGTTTACTCTGCTGTCCGATCCTTTAAGCACGGATATGACGTAAGCCCTTCCTTCCCCCTGCCACGCAGTATTTGTGCTACTGCTAATGCCTCTCTTGTGCCTTATTGTTGTGTGATGGGAAATTGCTCTAGGTATTCGATGGAATTTTCCGCTGTTATGCCGTGGTGCTTGCGATTATTGTAGTCGTTGCGGAGACGGAATGGAGTTTTTTCATCAAATTCTGGAAGGTTTGTGTCAAGTCTTTACTTTTTGTTCTGATATTTTCTGGCATTATGATCAACTAGACATACAGTATATGTTGCAAAATATGCGTTGTAGTTGGAAGTGTTCAAACTTTAATGCCGCTACTAGTAGTATGTGTTTGCATTAGCTTCCTGTTTATTCACAAAATCAAGCATTAATGGTTCAAGGAATGATAATGGAAATGTAGCTTCATGTAACATCAAAGATTGCAGTTTTAATAACACAAACAACGAGTGACCAAAAACACGACTGCATAATCATCATATAGTAATAGTAGGGAGCCACGCAATCATGAGGATGCCGCAGGCAAATGCAATTGGAAATACCACTGCTTACGAAAAGAGAAAAGGGAAAAAAAACTTATACAATGAACATAAGTATTTTCAGTCTATTCTTTTCCTCCAAAGGTTGAGAGAGATCTACTAACCATGTTCTATTGTTAGGAAGATTTGTGACTAAATCAGAAATGTTTAGATTATTTTTTCTTATTTTGTTCATGAACTGTTCTTAAGTAATCATTCTGTTTTCCATAATCCAGTTCTCGTTCTGTCTCTTAGTTATTCAGAAGCTGAGTCTCCCATTCAGAGACAGTAACCCATCGGTAAACTGCCAATGGAAAGCTATAAGACTGTCTCTTCTTTGCTACATCGTCAAGCTTCCTTTCTGGAAATTAACTTTCAGACAGGAACATATGAATCTGTTTCCCTTGATGCAACATAACCGTGAAACCAAACATTCAAAAGGATGATATGGGAGCACAAAGATTAGATTGATAATACGACCTACCAATAAAACTACATAGGTCAAACTGTCAAACTCATTCTCAGCTTTATTCCATCACAGTTAACCATCCAGTCACTTGTATCATGCCATTTTTGGCTTCCCCGACTCTTTTCATTATCAGTTACAGCATGAACCTTTAAAGTCTTGCATTAAATTATCAGTTACAGCATGAACCTTTAAAGTCTTGCATTAAAGTTAATAAGTCCAGATATTGCTTAATTATTTTAATGTTCCAGCAGTTTTTTGCTTTTCATAGCACAACTGAAAAGGTTCCATTTGTTCTTAGGTGCTAAACTTTAATAATAAATATCCTTCTATGTAGTATGCAGTGGCTTTATTATTATATTTATGCTTTTTAGTCGCTTGCACATTTTGACCAGAGACTTTTGACAATAATTAAAAGCCCATATAGTACTGCTGTCAACTTTCCATGAGTTCGTGTAGGTGTTGGAGTTTTCAGCTGGAAGGGGCATGCTACAGATATTGTAAGCAAGACTTTTGGCCTGCTGAGCTTGTTGATATCAGACTTAACACATAATAGTTGGTCTTTAGGGTGGAACTCACATTCTCCTCTTTCTGGTTTGTTCTAGTGTTGCGGTGATGACCAGAGCTTATCCTGAAGAATATGGGCAAAGGAATGACCTCATTCTTCTCCGGAACATAGCTAGCTACTTTCTTCTTACCTGTGGTGCAATTAACATTATATCAGTAAGTTCAGGAAACTATCAGGTTGCTACATGGCAATCACTTGTCTGTCAGGGTCTGTACTGTTGTAGCTTGTAGTTGATATGACAGAATCCCTGAAGAGTATGATGTGTCGCCTTGCTTCTCTTGGTCCCCATCCACCTCCGATAGCTTTCAGACAGGAGGATTCCTTACATGAGTGCTAGCAGAGCACACCTGTCAATTAGGCTCTCGGAAGCTATGCTAGCTAATATTCTGCTAGATGGTCTTAAACATCATTTGTTTGTATGACCATGTAAATCTTAAGTGTACTTACTTGGTCTCCATGATATATAGTGTGCTGTTAAAGATTACAGCCTGTTTGAGTATCTGCATTCTGTTGCATTTAATTTAACTAAACTTATCTCGTCTTTAAGCATGAGGGATTGCTTCTGGCTGCATATGTGCTATTAGAGTCCATCTTGTTGAGTCTTTTTGGGGTATCATATGATACAACAGATTTTCACTTTGTTTTTCTTGACTTATATTACTTTTAGGGAATGCTGTGCTTTGGATTTATCAAACGTGCTCGCCAGGCGAAAGAAGTCTCCAGGGAGCAAGCAATTAAGGATCTGCAGGTAATCCATGATGTCATGTTCCTCTTGTCAGTTTGGAAGCAAACCTTGAACTGAACATGAGAGGGAGAGTTAGATATGTGATGCTTCTCCAGGTCTTGCATGGGTCTCGCTCTCTGAATTTGTTCTTGTTTTTGTCTTCTCTGGTTCTCTGGTTTTCTGCTGCTGCCACTCATCCTCAATTTTCTCCGAGCAGTATCTACCATTCAACCTTCCATAATGTTCAGCCATTAAAACCCAGCTTCACACTCTGCATCATGTACTTTAGTTTAGAAAAACTGCAATGCAACAACGAAATTGCTCTCCTTTAGAGACAATAGAAAAAGAGAAAAGATGGACAGAGTGCCAGATTAGTCATGAACCTTCTTGTCACGTGCATATATTAAGCTTTCAACTCGGTGAAAGTGGATTTGGTTCGGAGGTTTTGCTTTTCTAAATAATCAAAATGGTATATGCTTATAGCGGATTTTGCAAATATCGCCTGGTGTGATATCACTAGGGCTATCAAATTTGGCCCAAGCCCAAATGACCCGCCCAACCCGCCCAAGGTTGGGCTGGTTATTGACCTGCCCGTTTATTGAACTCAGCTTATCTTTACCCAACCCATGCTCAACCCATTTAAAGTTGGGCTGATTTTTAGTTCAAATTTATCCATGAGTAATTTTGTCAAAATATCTTAGAAGTAACTTTTTTTTTTTTTTTTTGGTTTGATAATGTTATATATGACCTTAACAAAAGAAAAAAAGTCTTATTTAGTAATTTTACAATTCATAAGAAAACAACACATATTAAGCAAAGCTTGATAAGAGTTGGGCGGGTTGGGCTATGACCCAAATTTTACCCCATCTTGACCCAGCCAATCTTAGGCCAAGTAACTTTTGAGCGGGTCATTTGACCTGCCTAATTATTGACTGAACTCATTTTGATCAGCCCAAAATTGGCCCAACCCGCCCATTTGATATCCCTAGATATCACTAGCTACTATAACTGGGCCACAGCTCTGCTATTAAGTTTCATTTCAGATGATGTAGCTTGCAAGAGTGACTTTCAATAATTAGTTGGAGAGCCAACAAGGCCTAGCTCAAACGACAAGACTTCAATGACTTAAAAACTCAAATTTGTTCACCTTAAACAGTTGCACTTTATATTTTGCTCTACTTTTGCTCATATGTGTGTCGGAAACAGCCTCTCTACATGCACAAGGTAGGGGTAAGGTTGTGTACTCACTATCCTCCCTAGGCTCCACTTGTGGAATTATTCCGGGTATGTTTTGTTGTCATATATGTGTGTATCTCATTCTTTGATGGCTAGTTGTCATTGTAACTCTCATCTTTCCAGCAAAGAAAACTAGTATAGCATGTAGACAGACATTACATTTTTGTTGGAATCAGAAGCAATATATTTGTTGTGCAAGAGGGAAGATTTTTGGATTGAGGGATTCCTGGGAAACCTTTTAGGTCAGTGATTTTGCACATTACGGGTATTTAGAAATCTGTCTAATCAATTCTAGTTCAGCCAGTAGGTGATAATGTTTTTAAGCGACTCTGGTGTCCAAGCTAGGTGATAGTGTTGCACATTACATTAATTGGAATCAGAGGCAACATTTTTGTGGAAGAGGGGAGATTTAGATCCAGGGATTCCTTGAAAACCTTTTTGGTCGGTGATATTGTAGATAATAGGTTTTCAGGAATTTGTCTAATTACATTCTGTTTTAGTCAGTAGGTGATAATGTTCTTTTTTCTAAAAGAAAATTGGTGGTGGTGTCCAAGCTACGTGAAATTGTTGTATTGGGGATCGGACTTGGAATCTCCAGGTTGTTGCTCCTGCACCTCAACCACATAGACATCCTCTTTGGGACTAGGTGATAGTGTACCCTTAGATTTTTCAGTTGCAAAAATAATGATAATAATAAAAAAAGACATCTAGTATAGCATGTGTAGTTAAACTTGCATGTATTGTAGCTGGAACCAGTGGCTCATATCACTGTCATAGGACTGATTTAGACACTATTATTTCTGGAGAACATTTTGAATAAGTGATACTCAATAGCAGGTTGACAGCATTGATTATAGTTTTGTGGATACAGTTCCACGGACTTATAATCATCAATTTGTTAGTTGTATATTAAATTTTGAGAACAAATATAGCAATAAAGTTTTTTCCCCGTGGAGCTTTTAGGAATGGCATTAGGGCGAGAATGGAATTCATGTCTCAACCCCCTGCCCTCTCTGAAAGTCTCCTGTCCATGTCCCCACCCGGCCAACTATCCCAAGGGAGTAATCTTTCCTTCTTGCTTATTTGTTGCACGTTCGGTTTATGTCTTAATTACATTGAGTAAAGTTGTTCTGCAACTGCTATAACGTTATATGAGAACTACAATCCTTTTGGTTGTGCTTCTCATTTTTGGATAATGGTGTCAGCCCTTATTGCCTACCTTCCATATTCGGGGATGCCAAACCCTGAAGCTGTGCAGCGCAAAAAAGAGATCTCTTCTACCCCATTCCCTATTCACAACTCCCACTGCGTCATTAGAGTTTGAATTGAGCAATTGTTTCTTGACCTGCTCCTGTTACCATAGAGGATAACATTGTTTATCTTCTACTTACTATTCCTAAAATCATATTAACAATTTTAATTCCAGGATTTGGAGCGTCGTAGAGAAGAGCTTGAAGCTCTGTTGATACAAGAGAGGGTTTGAGAAACAGAGAGCTGAGATTTTGGCAACAGCAAAGCTACTGTTCGAAATTTAGGAGAAGCTCGGAGAGGAGAGCTCAAATCAGCAAATTTGATGTTCGTGTGTTTTACATGCTTCACCACTTATTTCAGATTGAAAATTTTCTACAAATCTATTTATTGCAGATCTGTACAGTTATTTCTATGTATTGCAGATCTGTACAGTTATATATACCACTTGAGCAGCAGCAGTTATTATCGTAAGCCAGATGGTTGTCTATCCCTTGTTAGTTCTAGACAATTAACTCTAAGAAGAAGCTCTTGCTCGTATTGTTTTAGTGTCAGCGCAGGGCGAAATATTTCATTTATTTTTCAGTAGCCTTACCAGACAGTTTTTTTCTTCTTCATATAGGTATTATTAGTACGCACTCTCCCATTCTGTTGGTAGTAGGTTTCTATGATTATCCATCGTTTTCTTTCATTTTGATCATCTTATTATTGTGTTGTTTTTATGCTGCTTTTACATGGCTTTTTGGTGTTGTTCCTCCTTGTCTATCTTTTCATTAATGTGGTGCTTATGCTTATAAGGTCTGCGTACATATTACCCTCCCCATACTGGGTATATTGGTGGTGGTGGTAGTGGTGGTGCTTGACTCGCTACCCGAATTTCAATTTCCGCCACAGCCAACATTCTTAGATGATTGCGACAGCGCAATATGGTATATAATGCAAACAGTTTACAAGAAGTAAATTTAGTGGCAACACAGATGCATAATGGCAGATTTGGTAGTGAGATGTGAGAATCAGGGTTAAATCAAACAGATTGAAACATGACTGAGTGTAAAAGGTGTAAATGCTTCAGGTTTCTAGGCATTTAGCTGCTTTTCACAGATTTGCATAGTGCTGACTTCTGAGCATGCCTGTAGAGGGATCATTTTCGAACTATTTTTTTTATATAATAACTCCTCTTTGTTCCATTTATATAACACTGTTTATTCTAGGAGTGGAGCAATTTTTTCCTTTAACGATGTCTTTAGTAAGCTTTAAATATTTTTGAATATAAACTTGCGATTTATATTTTTTAAGTTTTATAATTATGAAATCCATTTTCAAATCAAACTGAACATTGTCGTGTTGTTCCACCAGTTACATTTTTTTTTTCTCGAAATAAAAGTAGATTCGTAAATATTATGAGTACTCGGATATCACACAGGGAAATTATTTCACTGTTGCTCGCATTTATTCCATGACGATAATATTCCCTATTTTAAATCAGCTATTCACTTATCCTTTTTTTATTTAATCTTACTAGTCTTAGGGTATGCGCTTCGCGCGTGTACCTATGTATATATAATTTAAAATTTTTGAATAGTATATTTGAGTTATTAAATAAAATTATATTACAAAATATAACTTTCAGAAAATGATAAAATATTGATCCTAATTAGCTAGATTGTCTAATGTGAAATTTATTTTTGAAGGGTAAAAATGTCAATCAATACTTCGCGAAGGGCGCCCTTTAAGAGTACACTCTTAGCATGTCTACCCATATTTGAAATTCAATTCTCATGTGTCATTTTGAAAGTATTTCTTGAAGTTGATTTTGAGCTAAAGAGTATTATAATTATGGATAATGAGTTAGCTTATATCTAATTATAGTATTTAATAAAATATGTATTTAGATTTTCGTACATAAAATTTATAGAAGGAGTGATAGATTAAACAGTAATGGACATACTATTATATACTCCAAAAAATCAAACAACAAAAAAGTATTTTCTATGTCTTTTTAAGATAGAATTAATTGCTTATAATTCTACAAGTAATTTAAACCTATCACAAATAATAACTACTTTTTACTTATTCGTTAACTTAAATTCTCGAAAAAAAATCTTATTTAGTGATAAAAGACGTAAAAAAAGTCTTATCTAGTGATAAAAGACGTCTAATATCAAACAAATGGTTAATGTTGTTATCTATTATATCCGTGTTTCAATTAATAAATTGATAAGTTAATTACCTTTTGTTTGTCTTAGTTTAATAACAACTTTCAATATCAAAAATACGTCTTTGAAAGTGCATGTCAAGATTGTGCATATTTAGTTTTTAACGGATGCAAAATATAGTATCATATTTATCTATATTATTATAAAAGCATGAATAAAACGTTGGATTACAAAAATAACCTTTTAATATTAAGCATTATAACTCACAGTAAAAGGACATAACCGGAATTCTAGACATTAGCCTTGTAATCCTATTATTTATAGGACATATAACTACATGTTAGAAATCCTACATGATTACATTTAGGAATTCTATTAGTATAATTATTTTCGGGCATAGATATATAATACTACGTGTTAGCATGTAAACCTAATACCTTTAGGAACATATTAGATTTTCTATTAGTATAATTACTTTCGGGATATGGGCATATTTTTAGCCATGTAATTCTATTACTTTTAGGATATACTTCTTAAAAAATTAATATTACTAATTTAATTTAAAAACGTATTATATTGTCCAAATTCATTTAGAAACAGGAGAGCCAATATTATTATAAAAGCATGAATATAATATTGATAGACCAAAATAACCCTAAAATATTAAACAGGAGAACTTATAGGGAAAGGACATAATTGTAATAATATTTTTTTTGGACTACAATAACTTCTATGTTAATTTTTTTAATATTTAAGATTTTAAAATTAATACAATCTTGTCTATTGAATTCTTATTACAAAATATGTCTTAAGGTTTAATATAATCAATTTCATAAGAATACTTCATATTGGTAATACTTTACCACTTTATAATATTCAATACAAAAAAAAAAAAGTAATGCTAAACGGACTGCATAAAGCGTTAAAATTGAGAAAAAAATTCTCACAATAGTATATTATTATATTATACTTGAATTGCTTTTCTACTAGAATAATATTTTATTATTATTAAGTTTTCGTGTAATATAAAAAAAAAAATATATCCAATTATTAAAGAACAACTAGGAAAATTTTAAAGAATATAAATGTGTGAGAAAAGAAAGAAAATAGTTGGTAAGAGCCAATACCACTAATAATTTTTCAAACATAAAGATCTAAAAGTGGAATATCATGTCGATTTTTTTACTCTTTTAAAATAAAATTTATGGTGGATAAACTTAAAATTACAGTTAAATATTCAAACATGAGATGAACTAATATTAAGAATCTAAATCAACAGAAAATAAATTATATTTTTTGTTAAAACCAAATAATAAAATAGTTCAAATAATTATTTAGCAAGATAATCCAATTAAACTATTTTTTAAATTCATCATATGAGTAAAATTATTTTTCAAATTAAAAAAAAAATTATCTTATGATACATAAATTTATTCCATAAAAAGAGTGTTAGAGATTTTAAAAAAATAAATCATAAAGTTAAAAAAATTAGTATAATATTAAGAAGGCCATGCAAATGTTTGAGGAAGCACAATCAAAGCTAAATATTGGACACGAATAAGCTTTTAAGACTATATTATAAAAAGTCGACTATGGTATAGGGGGATTACACTTTGTAGATGCTTCCGGCGGAATCGAAATAATATTCCTATGTCATGCATTACTTGCAAACATCAGATCAAGAGGCATGATATTGTTAGCAATAAGAACAAGTGGTGTATCGGCAATGATTTTATTATGAGGTCGTACAACTCACTTTAGATTTGATATACCTCTTTAAATAACTGAAATAACCATCACAAATATATCAAAGCAGAGCAATAATACTAAATTTATAAGGAAAACAAACGTGATAATGGGATGAAGAGCTTTTGGTTAAGCATCAAATAATCGAAATAATCATCCAAAGTTTTAGAGATATATTGGATATCGATGAACCGTTTTGTGGATAATTAATAGTTTGGGAGGTGATTTTTGTCAAGTACGATCAATAGTTCCGAAATTGACCAAAGCAGAAACTATAAAAGCTAGCTTGCTAAAATTATACTTATGACCTTAAATGAAAGATATGCAAATGACAAGAAATATAAAAGTAAGAACAGATCCAACATTTAGTGACTTATTGCTTCGTGTCAGAGACGAAGAACAACATCCAATAAAAGATGATTTGGTTCTTCTATAACACTTGGTTATCAACTCCTAGTAGTACATTTAATAAGGAAAATATTGTCATCATTAGATTAAAACACATTTTGTGCAAATTACATGATTGAAATTAAAGAGCTATCTTAGGTAGCAAAAATAAATATGTTGATCAATTAAATAAAAGGTTGATTGCTAAGTTTTATGGCAAAAAGAAAATATTTTTTTAGTTTTGACTCACCAAAAGATGATACCAACAATTACTACCAAGAAGAATACTTGAGTACTTCAATATCAAATGAAGTTTTGAAAATAATGTCATACGTGCAAAACTTATGATATTGGTCAATGTGCTTCTAAGTATGTGTTTATCCCCGAATTCAATTTTCGTCCTCCGAAACTAAAGAATATTCTTTTAAATTTGTGTAAAAATATTTTTCAGTATGTTTATGTTTTGTAGTTATAACAAATAAAGCACAAGGACAAACATCCTAAATATTTGACTATATTTACCACAATATATTTTCTTACACGAATAACTATATGTTGCACTTTTGAGAGAAATATCAAATATCGACAAAAAAAGTTCTGGTTATGGCAGCGTAACCAAAGCATTAGAAGGAAATATATATATAAAAAATACCGTATATAAAGAAGTGTTCAGTAAGATATCATCACATTAGATACCTTTAAACTACAATACATAATTATCTACTTAATATGATTAAAATTGATCATTTATATAAGTTCTGATGATGTCCTTTTATTTTGAATTCAAGTACTATGCTAATGTAATAATATTTTTCGGCATTTAGATGATTGTTGCATTATTATATATAAAATCTCTCTCATTAATTAAATTTTATTGTTCCTTCATATAAATAAATATTTAAACCATCATGTGCCATTATTAACATGCAACGCACGTTTATAGATACTAGTAAGTAGAAATACGTTGATTTTGAATTCCTACCTAGTTCAAATATGGAAAATATTATTAACAAATATTAGTTGAAATCAAAGTCCTTAAATTAGGAAAATTATTAAATAGTTATTCCTAAATATTAGATAATTAATTAAATGTTATTCCTAAATATTAGGAAAATAATTTGATATGACTATTTTGTCCAGCATGAACTCCATTTTTAAACGGTAAAAAAGAAGAACGATATTTTGCTAAGGGCCTTCGGCTTTTAATATAACTAGTCTTAGTATACGCACTTTGTGCGTGTACCCTATATCATAAGTATACAAGTTTTAAAAAATTTAGGTAAGTATAATAAATAATTTAATTGAGTTGTTAAACCAAATTAATGAAAAAGATCTGAGCTCCTAAATATTATATCCCCAATTTAGCTAGTTCAATAAATAAAAAAACTCTTGTCTCGCATATGCATTATTGTAATTTCTTAGGACACATGTGGATATCCTGTAAAAATTATTATTATTTTTGTTACCTAATACAGAAAACAAATAACAAGTTAAAACTATAACATAATCAATTTTGCACTATTTTTTATTTCTTTCACCGCTAATGATCTTCTTGTGGAAATAAATTTACGTACCTTAAGAGTCTTATCAATTTAAAAAATAATTTTACTTGTATGATAATTTTAAAAAAGAATTAGATTGAATTATTTTGCTTATTACTCCCTTCTTTCTAGTTTATGTGAATTTTTTCGCTTTTTAGGAGTCAATTTAACTAAATTTTAAAATTAAATTGGATTAAATTAATTAACTCAATGTTTTAAAGTTAAAATTTAGATATTCAAAAATCATACAAGAAATATTATAAGTTGAAATTCTTCTTGCATCAATACGATGAAAAGAATATTTTAAAAATTTGCTCAAATTTTATATAGTTTGAACCTCAAAAAAACTAAAAGATTTTACATAAACTGAAACTAAGGGGTAAATTAATTCAAAGATTTTTATTTTCAATATTAAAAAGAAATATTTTTAATTTTTTTACATTGGGACTTCGTACTTTATAATAGTATAAAAATATAAATAATTCGTGAGCTTCTTTCCTTCTCAATAATATTTTTTCGTTTATTAATTCTTTGTGTAATATTTCAAACTTGCATTCACTAATTTAAAAAATACGTAATTGAGTATAAACCTCTCACTTTTAATAGTAATAATATACAACAGCTTCCTAGTGCCCTATAAGAAGAATAAATGTCGAACATTTCATTGAAATTATCGTAAGCAAATGTAAGGGAAAAAAATGAAACACTCCTGTTTCCCCAAAACAATATTTTTAATGTTCTAAATATTAGGATTTTTTTATGTAATTCAAATAAGAAAAAATTTAATAACTAAGATTTTAGCTGATTTTAAAGTTTTAAATATTAAAAAAATAATAAAATTACGATTTTATTTAAAATAAAATATATTTAAAGAATAGAAAAAGTGATTAATTATTTAACTTTCGTGCTTTTAATCTAGATTGACTTTTTAAAATAATCAAAATACAAAAGCAAGCACACAAAACGTAGGAGTATTCAAAAGCAAGCACTATCGATAAAATAGGGTGTTGGCGGCACGGAAAGCGTGGGCGAGAGAGAGAGAGAGAGAGATGGGAGACGAAAAGGTGAAGAATGAAGCAATGGAAATAATGGGAATGTTCCAAGTGCTCCCTCGTCTCGTCGTCTTCGATCTCGATTATACTCTCTGGCCCTTTTATTGGTACTCGCCCAATTTCTATCATCCTATTATCGTTAATTTATTATCTGTTTTCTCTTTTTTATCAGTTTTTTTAAAAATTAATTTGCTTATCTTGCTGGATTTAAGCTGATGCCTAATTTTGACTATGCTTTTCATTTTTAGAGTAATTGATTCGCCCTGCTTGCCGCACTCTTGGAACTGTTTTAGCTTCTTTTCTTTATTCATTTGTTTTTTTTTTTATCCTTTGTTCTTTATATGCTTTTGGGCCGAATTAGAGCTTAATTGGATACACTTTTTTTTCTTTCTGGTAACATTGTGAATATTACCATTGATCAACCAAATGATTACACATATTTAGCACTTTACATCATAATCACCTCCTCAAAGGTGCTATGGATGTTCAATCTCAGCGCTAGTCTATACATCAGTGATATTCCTCAAGAATTCCCCGCATCTATTTGCCTTCTTTGACTTATGAATATTACTTAATCTAACTAATGTTTCCTTCTTGGTATGATAGAAGAAAGCTCCCATTGTTGCTGCAACCACTTCTTTTTTTAACTGTTTTCATTTCTTCTTTTTAATGTTATTCATTGTGCTCGCTATGTCTCCTTCTTGCAGTTGTACACCTAGCATCGCAGCATCACAGCACGAACATTCTTTATCCAATTGCATTCTACAAATAAATGCTGACTGGTTTCCGTTATTTGTTCATCACATAAACAACACTCCATGTTGTCTACTTGAATCTGCAACTTCACCAACCTTTCCTTTGTTAGCAGTCTCCTTTGAGCTCCAAGCCACATAAAAGACTTGTGTTTTGGCTGTGCTACACTACTCCATATCAAATATGCTATATGCAGTCTTTGCATATCCCCCCCCCCC
>MCJB01010288.1:0-14696 GCA_002018475.1 Nicotiana obtusifolia | reverse complement strand
GGGGGGGGGGCTTTTATTTGTAAGAATAGAACCGGGGCCTTTCATTATCTATCTAACAGAAAGAAAGAGCTTGTTATTTTGCTTAAACTTGGTCTTGGAGTGCTCATAATACCATTTTTGTGTCTGCTTTGTATTTCAGTGAATGCCGCTCCAAAAATGAAAAACCATCTATGTATCCTCAGGCCAAAGGTATCTTACATGCCCTCAAGGACAAGGGAGTTAATGTTGCTATTGCCTCAAGATCACCCACTCCAGACATAGCAAACGCTTTCCTTCAAAAATTGGGGATCAAATCAATGTTTGTTGCTCAGGTGAGATGGTGGAAATCTCAACATCTCTTTTCATCGTTTTTCTATAATGCTATGATAACCTGCAATTTTTATTGACAATAGCTATTACTGCTGTCAATATAGCTCATTGGCCTCCTTGTTTTGTAGTTGACTTCCTCGCAACCCCTCTTTTCATGGTCGAGGAGTGGGATAGTAGGTTGGAAGAGAGAAAGACAGAGAAAATAATAGGTCCATAATTATGTTATCCATATGCTATTAGCTATGAAGAGGTTAAATTCTAACAAAAATGAATGATGCTTTAAAAAGCCCCGTATAACCTTAACAAACTGTTGCAGTTACATTCAGAGGTTTTTGTTAGCTAGTGTATAGCTTGATGGTTTCATATGTATATATATGTTTCAAAATACAGTTTATTATTCCAATTTCAGAAAACTTTCAATGTGGCAACAGTTTGTCCCCAATTTCACTTTTTAGATTTTGCCCCGCATATATAGATATATATATATATATATATATATATATATATATAAAATACTTATTTTGCTGGTTACTACAGTTCAACACTTTCTAAGCCAAACTAGACTCCGAGGGCATCTTCAGATTTGGCTGATCTTGGTGGTTTGGTCGGTCTTCTAAGTACCTCCTATGTAGGGTTAGGAATGTATTTATATCTTACATGAATTTAGTTATCCTCGCTTTTGGGGCTAGGAGAGCTTAAATATTTTACTTCACCGGAGGTGCTCCGCAAAATAAGGTAGTTGAACTCCTGTTTTGGCTGTTTTACTTTTATCTGATGCTGCTTACTGTGAGGTCATTATGCTGATTACTTAATGCTACAGGAGATATTCTCCAGTTGGACACATAAGACAGAACACTTTCAGAAAATCAACCGGAAGACGGCGGTGCCCTATAATGAGATGCTGTTTTTTGATGATGAAAATCGGAACATACAGGCGGTACAATCACTGTTTGTTAACTGTATCATGCATTTCAGTTGATTCAAATAACAAATGTTAACTGTATCATGCATTTCAGTTGATTCAAATAACAACATCACTTGTTAGTCTAAATCAAACTAAAGCAGTCTTTTTCAGGTTTCAAAAATGGGTGTCACGAGCATATTGGTGGGCAAAGGGGTAAATATAGGGGCTTTCAGGCAAGGACTCTCCGAGTTTGTCCAGAATTCTGCTTCAGTGGAAAAGAACAAAGATCGATGGCGCAAATTCTCAAAAGAACCAGGTTCATCTAAAAGCGACACATAATGATGATTTAGCAGTCCCCAGCATAAAAAGAATGGTAACTATTGGAACATCTGCTGCATTAGCAGTCAAGCATATGGCCCCAAGTCCTGTATCAATTCTTACTTACCTATTCTCATTGGAGAAACAGCTTCCGAATTCAATTTGCTGATATGGACGTTACTGTTGTATGAATATTGGCATTTTAACTCTTTCAACCGAGACAGGTTTCGTATGATATACAGCACTCTGGATAGTGGAAAAACATTTTCATTTACCATGAGTCAAATACTAGAAAAGGTTTTTTGTTGGTGAGCTGTTATTTCCTTTCTGGACAAAGTCCGATACGACGTTAGGTAAAAGAGCCAAGTAAGGCTATCAGTTTCCAAAATTTGGCACCGCGTTTGACGTATAGTTTAACATGCTTATCAACTGCTCAATCATATACATTTTGCGATGAATGGGAAACTGTTGAAGTCAAAAATGCCATATTGCTAGTTATTTGGAATTGTCTTTTTAGTAATGCATTTTGAATTCATCGACTCTAGATCATGCATTATATCGTAGTTAACCTTAGGGGAGTCTCGTTATTGCTATCAACGAAAAGGACTTCTAGGAATAGATTCAAAGAGCAATGCGATGATGTGATTTTTAGTCTCAGAATTCTGGCCGCCATGTCCATCACCATGCTGGTACATGCATTGTGCCATTCTTGCTAGGTTCATAGCACCCTTAACAAACATCTTAGGAAAGGGGTGTGCTGCTACATTATGTGCTTCATTCAATTTCTTCCACGTCTCACTAATCAAAAGCCTAATAAGTTGTGGAGCATCTTCTTCTGAAACTTTCTTTTCGTTCATGTAACACTGTATTGATTTGGGTACATCACCCCCTTTCAACTCTTCCTACATTAAGCAATAGAAAAAGCACGCAGGCAACTGCACTTAATAAGTGAATTGCTAATCTGGAAAATAAGGTAGATAACCTTCTATAAACAGATTAAAATTACATTGATAGTGTAAAACTTATTTTATGTTAGTTTATACTAAAAGTTACATGCAAAAATTAAAGGAGAGTTTAACGTACCGATGATGTTCCTAAATCATTCGCGAGCCGCAAAATCAAGGCTGACCAACGAATTATGTCATGGTAATTCTTTAAGTAATGCAAATCCTCCTTGTTTACAGGGTTAGCAATGAGGAAATAGGCATGTAATATTATTACTGGAGCTGATATCGAAATCCAGGCATCGTCCATGTAATATTCCATGGTTGGAATATACTGGCTAAAGTACCACTTTGCTCCTCTTAAGTAGGATTTGCACAAATCTGTCCACTGAAAATTGTATTATTAACATTGACTCATAAGGTAATAATACATATCAAGAAAGGAAAACATTTCAGAAAGATAAAGTAAAATGGGAATGCGTTGCTCTTCAAAAGCATCACAAGCCACTTCATTAATAAAGTTGTCAAGTGCAAAATAACACATCTTCATATTGTCTGGGAGGTTATCCAACTCGTCGATATTCCATCTAAATTTTTTATTACAAGCTATAAAAATTAGCTACAAATTAATTACTATGTTTTAACAAATTTTAACATTAGAAAATACGAGGTAACATTAATTACCTTTGAATGTCATCAGTGAAGCATTGTAGTTCATCCACAATACCAAAAACATCATATACATCGTCTATTGTGGTTATTAATGCATTTACTTTGTGGCAATTCTTCTGAAGTATCCATACTGAGGAAGGAAATTTACTCCAATTGTCCAAAAGAAATTCTCCACCAATCTATCCCTAGCAAATGCCAGATTCTCTGCTAAGCCTGTTTCTTTCCACCACCTATTTTTTCATATCTAATGAATTTGATTACAATTTAAACATGACAATGAAAAGGCAAAGTCCTGTTTAATTTCCAGGGGACTTATTACCTTGCCGCATATTTTAGGTCTTCAATATGAGCTGCTTGAACAATATTGAAGTCAAGGATTGCCAGCTCAAGCAATAAAGGAATCATGTATTTTCTTTTCTTGTAAAAATTGATGAACCATCTTGCCTCTAATCTCAACATCCTCCAATGCAATAGAAGTTCCAAAGCATGGTGCACTAATTCAGCCACATTTTGGTCAATATTTTTATTTCCAAATATTCTCTTAGGTGTTTTTCAGTCCAATTTCTTGCTTGCTCCAATTTACTCTCACCTTCTGTTGCAAGAAAAGAAGCTTCATACAAATATAGCATCCCCTTCGTATCCGCAGAGTGAGTTTCACTAAGACCATCAAATATTTCTGCAACCAAAAACCATATATTGTATAGTATTATATGATTCGATCCTTAAGAATGGAGAAACTCCAATCTCCTTTTAGCATCCGTACGTACTGGTATGATTGAGAATTAGCGACCCATTGGGTCTGAAATATCAGATGCATAAAGCGCCCCAGGGCATAGGCATAACTTTTTGTTAGCGGTGTCATATTTATATAAATAAGTAAAAAAAGTAATATTATTTAATGTTATTTTTCCACAAGTTACGTTAGAGAGCCTTGGCCCAATGGTTAGTTGAATATTATAAAGGATGTGTAGTTTTAATTCTCCTTAGGCTCAATTTTTTTTACAAAATTCTCGCTCAAACATCTTAAAAAAATAAAGTGTCTAGGTCCAGATTTGAACATACGACCTTTACAAGCCCAAATACAAGCTTGACCAGAGGATTAAGAAGTACTCTCTACCAGGAAGCCATGTCATTACTATATATACTTTATTTTTGGCAGAATATTAGTATAAATACTTAATACTTTTTCCGGGCAAAACAGTGTCGGATGACACTGCTTCTACCCATACGTGAATCTAGATTAGACAGATCAGTGAGTTTCGACTACAAAATGCATAAAGGAAAAAAGCGAAGAGAAAATCTAGATAACCTTGTGAAACGTTAAATCCGTGTTGTCTCAAGAGCCTAAATGAAAGAGCTTTAGCATACAAATCTCCGTTGCTTTTGCTACTTTTGTCACAAACGTAATTCAGAATGCTGTATATTTCATCCTCAAAGTTATAGGATAATCCAAGTCTGTGCAAATTATCGATAATCTCTGACTGGTTCAATGGCTTCATGTTACGATCACTAAGCATAATCTTGACTTCCATCTTCAGCTCATCGCGTCGTCTGATGAATTTCTCGCCCTACATATTCCATACATTTAAGTAGCATTTCGCATGAGAGGAAAAGAAGAAGAAGATAAAGATATTATTATAGAATAATTAATGCAGCTAATAATACGTACTGAATATTGATTCTTCAATGATTGAATTTGAGTACACTCCCAAATAGAAGGCTGATAATTTCCAGATCGCTAAGTCTGGCAGCTTGAACATTAGAAATGCAGGATTTTGGAACCTCTGATGTCCAAATTAAAAATGGTTTGCTAATAATTGATGCAGAGATGATTGTCGCCGTTGCCATTTCCATTTATGTAAAACGGTCGTTTAGTTTTAAGTGTATGAGCTTAGCAGTTAATATAATTAGCTTTAACTTCCTTCTTAGTTACCCGTGGCTTTGCAATATATATATATTGTTGGGAAAAATAACATACGGTAAACAACAATAACACAAGAGAGTAATAACGACACCAAATCTTTTAATCAGGTAAATAAAATATCGAACGGAGCAATATAATTATTCCTATACTATAATATTACAACTTGATAGTATCAAGAAACTACTACAACTTTAAAAAAATAACACTCTTTATTTTAATACACTTCGTTATAATATTACTCTCACTCTATTTATCTCACATGCTACAATCTTTTCCCTCGTTTTGGTGTACTTGAATGAAGAATATAAGGTTCTATTTATAGCAAGCCTCACCATCCAAACAATCAATCGAATTTGGTTTTACAAAATCAGATTTGCCCTTTTCACAATAAGATTTGGCTTTTGCGATTGGCAAATGCAGATTGCACGCCTACCATTGCCACTCTTTCTTCCAATCACATTTTTTCTCTTTTTATTTATTTTATTTTATTATGTAGGTCCCATATATATATATATATATAGAGAGATAGATATATATACTAAATAAGACAATATATTTATAAAGAAAACTAAAACACCCAAAAAGATTAAAGTAGGAAAGTTTCGTTCACTCAGAAATCTTTTTAGATTTAGTAGTCTTTATTGTTTGTATAGAATTATAACCAATTAATTATTTATAATTTTAGTAAAATAAAGCTAATTGAAAGAGAATAAATTTAAAACTACAAATAAAGTCTCGTGCACATAGCCCTTTTAGGTTTAGGAATTCTTATTTTATTGTGATAGAAATATAAAATAGTACTCTTTTAGCGTGAATATTTCAAAGGATATTCAACATCCACCTTACAACAAATAACTTTAAAAAATTATTAACGGCTAAAAGTTTTCCCTTTTCAACTTAAACTGTAGACGTACATTTCAAATTTATTAATAAAAGTTAAGTTCTAATATTTAGTCTAAAAATATTAAAGTTTGGTGTACATCGTAAACCAAACATATAGTTTTACCTGCCACTAAATTGACAAATATCTTTTTTTACAAATACTTATTAGCCAAATAATAACTATAACTATATTAATACTAATATTAATATTAATCTATATCTATATTTATATCTATATTATTATAAAAGTACGAATAATTTACACTAAATATTTAACGACTAAAATATCCCTGAAATATTGATCGATTTTTATGTCTTTAAATATTTATATAATTAAAGGATCTAATTATAAATTAACTAATGATACACGACCCTACAAAGTTAATCTTACTTGAATTAGAAAGGTGTAGAAAGACTTTAACTCAAAATTTAAGATAAAAGTTAGGGAGACTAATCACATTTATAAGTCCTGCTTGCTAAAGAATCCAATTGTTTGTCCATTCTAAACACGAAGAAAAAATAAAAAGAGAATGCAAAAATCAGGCAATCTTTTTGGCTATTCAAAATCAGTTATCTATCTATATTATTATAAAAGCATGAATATAATGTCAGTTTACAAAAATAACCTTATAAATATTAAGCATACTAACTCATAATAAAAGGACATAACCGGAATTCTAGATTAGCCTTATAATCCTATTAGTTTTAGGATTCCTATTAGTATAATACTAAACCTTAGGAATTTAAGAATTCTATTAGTATAATTACTTTGAGGCCGTCTAATTCATATAAAATTGAACAAGTAAATATCTTTAGTTAGGTAATCCTATTACTTTTTAAAAATTTCTATTACTAATTTAATTTGAAAACGTATTATAATGTCCTATTACTAATTTAATTTTAGAACGTATTATATTGCCCAAATCCATTTAGAAAAATGAGAGCCTATATTATTATAAAAGCATAAATACAATATTAATATATCAAAATAGCTCTAGAATATTAAACGGAAGAACTCATAGGAAAAGGACATAACTGCAATAACCTATTTTTGGACTACAATACCTTCTATGCTAATTTTTAGTTTTTAAGATTTTAAAATTAATAAATTTTGTCTATTAAATTCTTATTAAAAATATGTAGGACGGTTTAATAAAATCAATTTTATAAGAATCCTCCATATTGACATTACATTACTACTCCATAATGTCCAATACAAAGAAAACATAAAAGTAATATTAAATGGATTGCATAAAAAGTTGAATTGAGAAAAAAAATACCCCCACAATAAATATATTTTTATATTATATTTGAACTATTTTCCTACTCAAATAATTTTTTTAATTAATTTTCGTGTAATATTAAAAAATACCCAATTATTAAAAAAAACTAAGAAAATATTTAAGAATATGATGTGTGAGAAAATGAAAAAAAAATGATTGGTAAGAGTCAATACCAATAATGATTCTACAAACATAAAGATCTAAAAGTGAAATGTCATATCAATATTTACTCTTTGAAGATAAAATTTATGGTGGATAAAATTATAATTAAGATTAAATATTTGAAACAAAAGATACTAATATTAAGATCTGAATCATCATAGAATAAATTATTTTTTATGTTAAAAACTAAATAATTAAATCTTTTAATTAATTATTTAGCAAGAGACTCCAATTCAATTATTTATTAAATTCATCATATGAGTAAAATTCTTATTCAAGTTAAAAAAAATCTTAGAGTACATAAATTTATTCCATAAAAAGAGCGTTAGAACGCAAAGTAAAAAGGTTAGTATATTATTAAAAATAAAATGTTATACTAGTGTTTGAGTAAGCATAATCAAAGCTAAATCCTAAACAAGAACAAACTTTCAAGACTATATTATAAAGACTCGACTCTGGTATAACGGGATTATTTTTTGTAGATGTCTCCGGCAGAATCGAAATAATATTTCTATGTTTTGCATTACTTGTGAATATCATATCAAGAGGCATGACACTGTTAGCAGTAATAGCAAGTGGTGTGCCAACAATGATTTTATTATGAGGCCATCTACTTTAGATTTGATATACCTCTTCAAACAACTTAAATAACCATCACAAATATATCAAAGCAGAGCAATGGTGCTAAATCTATAAGGAAAACAAAATTGATAATATGGGATGAAACACTTATGGCTAAGTGTCAAACTATCAAAATAATTGCCCGAAGTTCTAGAGATATATTGGATATTAATAAACCGTTTGGTAAAAAATTAATGGTTTGGGAGGTGACTGTCAAGTACTACTAATAGTTCCAAAGTCGACAAAACCAGAGACTGTAAAAGCTAGCTTGCCAAAGTTATACTTTTAGCCTCAAACGAAAAAGATTCAAGTGACAAAAAATATAAAGTAAGAACATATCCAGTATTTAGTGTCTTCTTGCTTCATGTGGGAAACGAAGAAGAGCATCAAATAAAAGATGATTTGGTTCTTCCTGAACACTAGGTTATCAATCACAATGGTAATAGTAGTGCATTTAATAAGAGAAATATTTCTATCATTAGATTAAAACGTAATTTGTGCAAATCGCACGATAGAATTAAAAAATTTATCTTAGATAGCATAAATGAATATGTTGATCAACTAAATAAAATGTTGATTGCAAAATTTTATATTAAAAATAAAATATTTTTCAGTTTTTGACTCAGCAGAAAATAATACCAATAATAACTATCAAGAAGAATACTATGTTAGTGTCACCGTATATATAATAGACTAAGTTAAAATTGATCTTCCATTGTTATAGGTTAATTTTGAAAAAAAGATACCATCACATTATTACTTTTAAACTATAATATATAATTATTTAATTAACATGACAAGATTGATCATTTGTGTAAGTTTTAATGATGTCCTTTTATTTTAAATTCATGTATTATGTTAATGTAATAATATTTTTCAGCATTTAGATGATTGTTGTATTATTATACATAAAATTTTTCTCAATAATTAAATTTTATTCTTCCTTCATATAAATAAATGTTTAAATTATCACGTGCCATTATTAACGTGGAACGCACGTTAATAAATACTAATTTTATCAAAAGTATTAAACCGTAATGGATAAAATTGACATTCAGGACTTCGACTATTAGTAATGAATTTGAAGTCAACCAGGATTTTTATATCATAGAAGTTGTGTCCCACTGCCATAATTTCTTCGCCACTATGTCAAATTTGTAATGGGTTCTAACTCTCTAGATGGTGCAGATTTTATTTTTATATAAATTAAGTACGAATATTTCTCCTAAATATTGAACGATTATAATATTTCTAAAATATAGATCAATTTTTATCCTTAAATATTTATATAATTTAAGGATTTAATTGTAAATTACCTAATGACAAATTTCTTTTTCGATTTATATATACTACATATTCATGAACCCTACAAATTTGATCCTACTTGGATTAGAAAAGCATGTCGAAAGCACGAATCTTCAAAACATAATATATTGATCGGCGGAAGTAGTATCAAATTTAACCAGCTTTTATGTCTTTCGTAAGAATAAATTCTTCAAAGAGAAAATTTCAAATTAGATAAAGCTGTACTATTTAAGACTCTTAAAATCAACTACTAATAAAACTTATTAAATTTGTAATTCGTTCATAATTCCTTCATAATTGAATAAATTTAAGACTTTAAAATTATTTTAGTTTATGCAAAGAGCTAAATCCAAGTCAAAACATAAAGATTAAAACCAATGAATCTAAGTGAGAATATAAGATTAAAATTAATCAACGAGACCTAACTAATTAAACTACATTTTTGTTCAATCAAATTATAAAGCATTAACACTTTAAACTTTGGATGAACAAAATATTTGAAATTGTGAATTCAACAATGATTTTCCTATTCGAGTTTTTAAGCACAATACAAATTCTTGCTGAAGAAATATCAAAGAGAAGACAAAACGATAGTATTTGGTTTGAATATTAATTCATATATATATTATATATATATTCTTTATATATATAAAAGAAGTTCTTAAATAACTATAACAAGATAAGCAATTATCGGACTTCGTATATAAAGGTGTTGGCTTGGCAGATGACCTCTTTGGATGATATTCACAGGATTAGGCAGTAGAACACCAACAAGGTGAATCATTGCGTCTTCGCACCTCTATGATTTGCAGATCCTCCTTTTCATCTTGATCCAATTACCATTGTAATTCTACAACTCTAATATCAAGTCATATTTTTTCATCATCTTTTCTGTATTTCAGATCATTTTGTTAGTTGATTCAGTTTGTGATTTACGTTAAGATAGAAATTTTCTCGATATATCTATTGTGCATAAATATAGGGGTATTTTGGTTTCATAAAGATTTAATAGCTTGAGTTTGATATAGTTCATTTGATTTGCTTTGTTCTTTATAAAATTTTCTATGATTTTGACATTTAATTAGCGTACATAATTTTTTATTTTAGATATATTTCCAGATTAAGGGTTTTTTACACAGATATTTTATTTAATACATCCTATTCAGTTAAACGTTTCTTATACTTACTGTATAACTAGAAGAGTATGAATGCTAATACATATAGATAAACTTCAACGCTATTGATATATTTAAATATAAAATATTTATATTTTATCGTATAAGCAACTAAAAAAGTAATAATGATAAAAATGAATTAGCTAACAAGAAGTGGTATCTTTAATATCATAAGTCGGATGAAATAAACGCTTTACTGCAACAAGTATATTCAACATATCTTCCGTTAACTATTCGACATGTTATTGTTATATACTTTTTATATTTACTCTCTTGTGTAACTTTTTTTTCATGCTTTTATTTTTTTAGTGCTAGAAAATTACGTTCGAGGTACAGACTACAGACTAGTACTATATTAAAAGCATGAAGGCTCTTAGTGAATTGTTGTTCGCCTTTTTTACCCGTCAAAATATAGTGTCACATGACAAAATAGTAATTCTATTATTTTCCTACAATTTAGGATTCTAAAGTCTTATAATTTTGGTTATTAGATCTTTCCTTATTTGATTAATATAAAAAGTCCAAATATTTAGGACTTTAAATCAAATTTTAATTTTTTTTTAAAAAAGGCTTTGAGTTGTGTATTAAAACTATTCTAAAATTTAGAGGAACTAATATTTAGGGCATTGAATTGTATTCTAGAAATATTACTTATTCTATTGTAGCACAAATATATGAGTAGTTCCTTATAATTGAGTACTAGCTTTCATAGAATTGAAAAATCTTAACCCTTGCTTTAAAAAAGTGAAAAAGCAAGAAAAGAGCTTTGAAAGTTTGAATTGGACATTCCAATTAATTATTCTAAAAAAAGAAATTTTTTTCTTGTACTTTAGCATATGAGTAGTTCCTACTAACAAGTAATGATAGCACCAAATTTACATTGAAAAGGAAGATATTAATGTTTGATCTTAATTAACGTTAGGATAAAAAATTCACAATAAAAACAGTTTGTTCAGTTCAGTAATTTTATTAATAGAAACAAAAAAAATAAAAATTTATTTAAACAATTTTGAATAAAAAAGAGTCAGAATTTTATAAATATATACTCAATACACATACTACAGAAAAATATTAAAAATTAAATTTAGATTTTATATCAAATCTCTAAAAGATTTTAATTATAATTTATAAAATATTTTATTAATGACAATTAAACTCAAATTTATATATGCACAACCTACAATGAATTATGATAACACTAACTTTCACCACGTAATGTATAAACTTTAGTGAATTCGATCTTAGATTAAATTCTAGCTACAATTATTTTAAAACTTTATTATTTGATTTTAAACATCTTGAGGATTTCTTTATTTATCAACCTAGCTAAATATGATAAATATTCATCATTTCAGAATTGACACTTTTTAGATTTTTGTTTATAAAAAGTTTGTTGATTTATATTTATTAGACTATATAGAAAGTCCTATTATTAAATATTTTGTATATAGCATTTCCTTATTTGAGATATGTAACAACAGTAATTTTGCAGAAGACAAGTAATATCAAAGATAAAAAAATCCGAAGAAATAGGTAGAACATAGCTATTACTTGTTTTGTGTTTGAATTTTTTTTTTGTCATAGAACTATAACCAATAATTTATTTATCTTAATAAATATAAAAAATAAAAATAAAGAAAGGCTTAAGTATGAAAATATACCTAAGTCAATATGTCGGTCGATACTCCTTCGATTTTTTTTATTTCTTAACCATACATTTACAAAAACTCCTAGAAGTAATTTCAATTATGTTATAAGCTAATTATCTTAAACAAAAAATTAGAGAAAGACTTTGTGAAAAGTTACAGTTGATTCTTTGAGTATACAATAGCATGTTCATTACTTTTTAATTAAATACTTTTTTCTATATAAAATGCAAATACATCAAATTATCTTAATGTTCATATTTATTATACGCTTTAATTCAATATTAAATCTAGAAAACATGCAAAATGATACTTAATAATAATATATCATGTTATTAATAATTCAATTATATTTAAATAATTTATTATAAATTTATATTTATTGATATAGGATATCCGTACAAGCTATTTTATTAACACCTGTGCAAAATAATCTCACATAAGTTGTTGACATCTGAAAAGGTACCGTATTTGTCTCAAGAGACCCACTTGAATAAGTGGGTCCCAGATAGTAATAGTGTTTTGAAGATCTCTGCAAATTGAGCGCGTTGAAGAAAATTTCAAGTGGGGCCTACTTTTCCTGCACATAGATATGTGCGGAATGACATAATTACCCTCTAACGGAGAGTAACCTGATTATTCGTGACTGGGGTTTTTGGCCAATTCATATTTACCGGAAGCTCCTCAGCATTGTCGCTTATATGCTGCGCCCGGCCCAAGCGTTGGTGACCTCCTCCTTTCTTTAATTCTTAAATTTCGATTATTGTTTCGTTCCATAACTCAACAGTGATTACAAGCTGTCCAAATACTTTCTTGCACTTAGTTTGACTGTTCTTAGTTAACCATGACTAACTTATTTTGCATTTGTACTTGTTATTTTGAGTTTTAGATGGTGCATTGTTAGTTAGACCAACTGAATAGGCAGACAACTTTAGTTCATTTAGAGATATTCGTTGTGTAAATGTTAGCTATTTTATAATGTTCACTTATGTACTTTTGTGTCAATTGAAAAATTATGAAATGCTTTAGTTTCATATCAAAAGCTAACCTACAATCTTAATGCCAAGTGACATATCATGCCAGATTATTATAAATGTGCTGTAAAAGCATTAAGAGGAGAAAATTAGGAGAGCTGCTGCATGCTTATTCGAAGCTACTAGCTCAAATTTAGCATGCTGCTTATTTGTGACACGCCACTCGGCATAATGACCTTACATCATTCAATGAGTTTTTTTGTCTTTCATTTACTTTTTAGGAGAGAATTATACAAAAATAACCCCTTTATCTTGATTGAAACGTTTTTCACTTCTGATTTTTAAAAGCATAGATTAATTTACATTTTCTTACCTAAGTTCCTAACTAGATATGACTATGAAAATTACTGCAAAATGAGAAAATAGGTGCATTTCTCCTAACGGGTTGCTTCTTTGACATTTTAGCTCTCATGTTTTATATATTCTCTTTTATTATAATTTTTATGTAACACATATGGTATACATAAATTAAATTCAATTATGTTGTCATACCAACTTTGCATCGCAAGTTAAAACACGGAAGAGTCAAAAACCTCCATAAAACTTTTTGTGTACAATGAATGTTATTATAGCAATATAATATATTATTTAAAATGCTCAACAAATCAAAAGTTAAATTTTTTTCCATAGTCCATTAACTGAAGTTGAAAAACTCTTAACATTTGAAGTTCAACCTTCTTTTTTAGAATTAAAGTTTGATGAATTAAATCAATAGCCAAAAAGAAAAAGTACATGCAAACTTGTCAGGGAACTCCCTCATTCTTGTGGGCCCAATATAACTTGGCAGTTGATGTCACGTGTAGGACTCTAGCTAAAATAGCATATCAAAAGATGGGCAAAATGGTCAACACTAGGGCTGGCTAAGGGTCCGGTCCGGTCACGGACCGGATTTTTTTTCCGGTCCGGTCCGGTCCGGTACCATTACTATGCCCAAAACCGGACCAAACCGGTCCCTAACGGTCCGGACTCACCGGTTAAATTTCGTTAGACCGGACCAGGACCGGTACCGGTGGCCGGTATACCGGTCCGATCCGGTCCGATCCGGTCCGGTCGCCGGTTTATTCTATTTTTTTTTGATTTTTTTTTAATAATTAGTTACCATTGACTCATTTATTTAAGTTTATAAATAATTGAAAATTATGTTTTAAATCCGAATTTTAGAATTAAAGAAGTTACTATATAATAATATTCTTATAAGTTTTTGGAAATATAACTTATAATTAGAAATATAACTTATTCAAAGTTAGTAAAATTATAAATTTTGTAGTAGTGTAGTAGAAGGAAATTATAAGTTTTGAAAAATATAACTTATAATTAGAATTAAAGAAGTTACTATATAATATTCTTACAAAGTTTCAATTAGTTTCAAACTTTATAATATTTGATTCAAATTTCAAACCTTTAAATATATTCAAAGTTAGTAAAATTATAATTTTTGTAGTAGTGTAGTAGAAGGAAATTATAAGTTTTGAAAAATATAACTTATAATTAGAATTAAAGAAGTTACTATATAATAT
>MCJB01010277.1:0-96110 GCA_002018475.1 Nicotiana obtusifolia | reverse complement strand
TGTTTTGCACTCTCTTGTCTTTGACTTCTCTCCATTGTTGTGCATTGATTCCAACTGTCTTGCCACTCGATAAGATTAGTACCGGGGGTTCATTAACTGCCAATTCCTTCCCCTTTCCATTCCTTATTTCAGTTTGTTTTTTTTCAGCAGCATTGTCCTTATTGAGCATTTCAGGGTGCAGTTTCCAGCATTCAGACATTTCATGTCCCTGGATTTTACATTGCTTACAGTACTTTGGTAGGAGGTCGTACTGGATTTTGATCCATTCTGTTCGAGTTTCCCCGGTCGATTCATTTTCTATGTCTAGTCTCACCTTTTGGGGTAAATCCGCTAGTAAGTCAACTAAGACCTTGACCCGTGCACAACTTGGTCTTGTTTTGTTTAGAATAGCTGCATCAAGATGAAGGGGCTTGCCTACTGCAGAAGCCAGGGAGAAAAGACATTCTTTCACATAGTAGGTCGGCAGAAGATAGGGAAAAGATATCCAAGCCATAGCCATCGATGTTTCTTCGCCATACTTGAATTTGGTGTCATATATGAATTGCCTCATCTGGTATTCCAGTCCATCTTTGGCCTTGAGATAATAGGTGCTTTTTGAAGTAATTTTAATGAAATCTTCCCATAAAGATAACCTAATCGGCACATGTTTATCTCTGAACAAGCCGATGTTTCACTCCCCTCTGATTTCGCATTGAATAGGAATTATTTTTCTGAGTTCTTGCAGCTCCGGCCACCCATATGAAAATTTCCCCAAAACCGCAAATTGCAATCCTTCCATGATGTTCATGCGAGCTACCTCAGCTTCTGTGTATTTGACAATGGGTTGGCCATGCATGTATGTTACCTTCTTGATTGGGATTTGTTCGATTTCTTGTCTAGGGTTTGAGTTTGGACAGTGATTTATTTTCTCTGGTCTGAGTAATTGTGAGTAGTCTAGGGATTTTTGTACTATTGGGTTGGGATTAGCCGTGTTTGGGGTGTTTTAGTGTGGCTGGCCAGCCGGGATGTCGCCGGCCGGCATCGCCATGGACGGCGTTGGGATGGTCGCGATGGTTTCTCTCTCTATCGCGCTGTGTTTAGTGAGAAGTTGGAGCGTTTCTTGATAATATCATTTTTAGTGAATTGATGATATATAAAATTACTTTCTTTTGTTCTTAACACGATTATTATTATCGCTTCTGGAGAGGCTCATCATAAAGCCAAGCCTGTATTTCCTTTAAGTTATTTTATAATCTTAATCTGATCTTATTTATTTCATATTCCTGGATCAAATTAATCCTCATGTTTATAAACCACACTACAAATTCAGCTGTACCATTTTACGGATAAACACCAGCTATATCACAGGCCCGAAGGGGAGCTCAGACCCCGATCACTCATACTCTAGAGCAGCCTATTGTAATGAGCCTATCGGTTGTTTTGAGTATTGTAGCCCTATTCCCCTATTTACTGCTTATTCTGTGCTCAATTGTTGTCATGTGACTTATCGAGGCGGTTGGTTTGGTTTTGGGGATGTTTCGGAATGAGTTGAGATACTTAGTCCTAAGGTTAGAAGCCTAAGTTGAAAGAGTTGACCGGATATTGACTTCTGTGTAAACGGCTTTGGAATGGAGGTCTGATAATTCCGATAGCTCCGTAGGGTGATTTCGGACTTAGGAGTGTGACCGGATATTGATTTGGAGGTCCGTAGATGATTTCGGCTTGAATTGCCAGCAGTTGGAAAATAGAAGTTTAGAGAGTAGAGAGATTTGATTGAGAGTTGACTTTGTGGTTACCAGGCTCGGATTTTGGTTCCAAAAGTTGGAATAGGTCCGCCGTATCATTTATGAATTGTGTGCAAAATTTGAGGTCAATTGGAGTTAATTTGACAAGTTTCGGCATCGATTGTAGAAGTTGAAATTCATTAGTTATCATTAGGCTTGTATTGGGGCACGATTCGTGTTTTTGATGTTGTTTGATGTGATTTGAGGCCTTGACTAAGATCGTATCGAGCTTTATGACTTGTTGGTATGTTCGGTTGAGGTCCTGTGGACCTCGGGTGTATTTCGGATGGTTATCAGATTGGAACTTGGAATTAGGATGTTGCTGAAGCTGCGAGTTTTCTGGTGTGATCGCACCTGCGAAGGGATTGGTCACAGGTACGAGCTCTCAGAAGTGAGCCATGGGTCGCAGGTGGGGGCTTGAAGGAGTTGTCAATGGTCGCAGGTGCGAGGAATCTTCTGCATCTGTGAGCCCGCAGATGGCATAAGGCTCCGCAGTTGCGAAAATGGGCAGGCGTGGCTGGCTTTGCAGAAGCGGACGTTTTGGCACAGAAGCGCTTCCGCAGATGCAGATCTTGGAGCATAGGTGCAGATTGTGAGGGCTTAATTGAATTCCGCAGGTCCGGAGTTTTCAGCGCAAAAGCGGTTCCGCAAATGCGAATATTTGGCCCGCAGAAGCGAAATGCTTGGGCAGTGTATATAGTCGAAGGTAGGGGTCGGCATAATATCGACCGAATCGAAAAAACCGACCAAACCGAAAATTTCGGTTTATTCGGTTTCGGTTTTTCGATTTTTCCGGTCGGTTTCCGATTTATAGTTTTTAAAAGTTCAGTTTTCGGTTAAACCAAAAAACCGAATTTTTATATGCCCACCCCTAATCATATTTGTTGACAGAAAAAGAAAGTTTCTGCCATTGTTTTCAACCCTCACGTTTGCTTAACTTCTTCATTCATTACAGAAACTTCTTATTTTATTTCTTTATTCTTTTCAAAATTATTAAAATAAGTGTATTTTCTAATTTTTTAAAATCATAATTATAGTTATACAGTTGTTATGTAGCAAGTAGCACCAAAATCCGATAAAATTTTGCTTAAGGAAGTAAATTAAGCTTGTGTGAGTATGCTAAGTTGTTACTGCCATTGTTTTGTTGTTACTTAACAGTAACAGAAAGAGATTAGTTTAAATAATTAAAAAAATATTTTCAACCCTCATGTTTCGATGTTAAAATAGGAAATGGTATTTACATCGAAAAAATAATAATATAAGAGCAACTTATATGTTATTAATATTGTATACAGTATGTATAACAATAACAGACTTACTTAAATATAAGTTGACAACTTATACGTTATTAAAGAATGTCTCTTTTGTCTTTTTCTGTCAACAAGTATTTTGGTGGGATTTCTTATTTCTTTTGTCTTTTTCTGTCAACAAGTTTATTTTCATTGTTCCGTATTATTTTTGCCGTGGCTTAAAACCGAAAAATTGAACCGATTAAACCGAACCGAACACGAATAAATTGAACCTAACCGAAGTAATTATGGTTTGGTTTTGGTTATTAAAATAAAAAATCAAAAATCGAATAAACCGAACCGAAATTCTACAAAATCGAACCGAACCGATCGATGCCCACCCCTGGTCAAAGGGTTCCGAGATTTTATTCATTTTTGGACTTTGGGAGCTCGGATTAAGGTGATTTTTGAAGGGGATTTCACTAGATTTCAAAAGGTAAGTCACTTTTGATCATTTTTATTCATTAACAATGAATACCCATTGAATTTCCCACCAAGTTTATGTGTTTTTAAGGCCGAATTTTGGGCTAGGGATTGGAGAGTGAGAATTGGGGATTTGAGTGGCGAATTGGTGTCAGATTTGAGTAATTTTGGTATGGTTGAACTCGTGGTTGAATGGGTGTCAGATTTTGTTAATTTTGTGTGGATTCCGAGATGTGGGCCCGGGGTTGACTTTTTGACTTGATTTTTTGACTTTTGCTTAAGAACTTAGCTTTATCATATGGAATTGATTCCTATAGCTTGTGTTGATTGTATCGAGTTGTTTGTGGCTAGACTCGAGGCATTCGAAGGCCGATTCGCAAGGCAAGGGCTTATTGGAGTAGAGATTTGTACGGTTTGAGGTAAGTAATACTTCTAAACTTGGTTTTGAGGGTATGAATCCCAGAATTACGTGTTATGTGATCGGTGGTGAGGTGACGCACATGCTAGATGACAGGCGTGTGGGCGTGCACCATAGAAATTATGACTCAGTCGATTTTTGTGGAACTGTGTAGTCATTTAATCTGAATATTATTAGTGTGATATATGTGTTAGAGAATTTGAGCTATGATTTATGTTAGAAATCATGATTAAGCTATGTGCTGGTACTATTGGGACCTACATCAGTCGTTCTTTTGCTGTTTTTATTTGCTTAAATTGCAGTTACGTACTCAGTTGTATTCAACATTGCATATCATATCTCAGTCTATGTTACCATGTATTATCACATCATGTATCATTGCTTGGGCTGATTGGAATAAGTTTTGTGAGCCCGAGAGACTAGATTGATTAATGACTGAGTGAGTTCGAAGGCCTGTTTGTGAGTTATATTGATGAGATCGGGCTGCGTGCCACAGCGGATATTATTGACTTATGATGGGATCGGATTGCATTGCCGAAACAGGGATTATTAATTCATGACGGGACCAGGCTGTGACCCGCAGCAGGTTTTATTAGTGCTTGGGCAGGATCCGCCCCTCTAGAGTCTGACATACCAGTAGTGCGTGCAGGTATCGTACAGTGCTGAGTGACTGTGTGTGATGAGCGAGAATTGAGACAGTCAGATTGAGTACTCTGAGAGTGTGAGTACATGAGGTTTTCATTGTGTTGCATCACATATGACATGCACATTGACATGTAGATATAGAGATGTAATATTCCCCATATTAGCCATACTTGGCATATTTTATCTATATTGAACTTAACTGTTAAACCTGGAAGCATGTCTAGATTCCCGTACTGTGTACCAACAAATTATGACTTACTCCGAGATATTATTGTCATATTTTCTGTCATTTCTGTACTGTTAAAATCTATATTTTGACGGTATTGGTTGAGCTTGTCACTGCTTTCAGCCCAAGGTTAGTCTTGTTACTTATTCAGTACATTGGTTGGTTGTACTCATACTACACTCTGCACTTCGTGTGCAGATCCAGCTATTACCGGGCACGACGGTTGCTGATTTTGGAGCTTTATTAGTTCGGAGACTATCGAGACAGCTGCTTCAGCGTCCGCCGACCTTGACTCTCCTCCTTTTTCTTTTTAGTTTATTTATACTATTCTACCTTCCTAGACAGTATTTCAGCAGTCAAACCATGTTATTGTATAAATGCTCATGTACTAAGTGACACCCAGATTTTGGAAAATTCTATATTGAGTTGCGATGTTTTCTTCCAGTTATTATGAGATTTTATTTACTTAAGCCTATTTCAGTATGTTTTAAATTAAATATGCCTATATTTGTGAGTTGTTGACTTGCCTAGTATTGTGATAGGCACCATCACGGCACGTGTGATTTTGGGTAGTGACAAGTTGGTATCAGAGCCTAGGTTACATAGGTCTCATGAGTCATGAGCAGGTTTAGTAGAGTCTTGCGGATTGGTATGAAGATGTCTGTACTTATCTTCGAGAGGCTGCCGAACCATTAAGAAAACTTCACTTTCTAGTATTCTTGCCATGCGAATTTGTTGATTCCGGAAAGTTAACTTCTGTTATTCTATTCTCTCATAGAGAGAACACCTGCTGCCGGATTGGGCGAACGGCCACTAGTTTCACCAGCTAGGACTACGAGAGGCCGGCGCCACGGTAGAGGCGAGGTGCAGCTCGTACAACAGCTAGAGCAACACCTATAGACCCGCCAGTTTGTCTAGCTCAGGAGCAGATTCCAGATGTCGTTGAGCCAGTGGGACCAGCTTAGGCACCAGCTATGTCCGTTGTGATTCCAGGTCTTTAGGAGGCTCTGGCCCAGATATTGACTGTTTGCACTGGCCTTGCTCAGGCAGTTTCAGTTCTGTCCGCGTCAGCCACTTCTCAGGCCGAGGGAGGTGCTCAAACTCCCGAAGCCCGTACTCCAGAGCAAGTGGTGCAGGGACTTCAGATGCCAAAGATTCTACCAGCCCAGTTAGTTGCAGTTCTCAAGCCTAGATGGGTCCCATTATGAGTGATGAGGAGCAAAAGAGACCAGAGAGGTTTAGGAGGCTCAAGCCTCCATCATTCAGTGGGGCTGAGTCGGAGGATGCTCAGGACTTCTTGGATAGGTGCCAACGGATTCTTCGCACGGTGGGAATTCAGGAGACTAGTGGGTCTCATTTACTACTTTTCAGCTGTCGGGGGCAGCCTTCAGATGGTGGGAGGCCTATGAGCAAAGCAGGCCAGCCGGTGCTGCACCACTTACATGGCACGAGTTCTCCGTTCTCTATTGGAGAAGTTTGTGCCATAGACCCGCAGGGAGGAGTTGCGTAGGCAGTTTGAGCAGCTACGCCAGGAGGGTATGTCCGTGACCCAGTATGAGATGCTATTTTCAGAGTTGGTTCGTCATGCGATCTGGTTGGTTCCCACAGAGAGGGAGAGAATTAGGAGGTTCATCGATGGCCTCAACTATGGACTACATTTTGTTATGACTCGAGAGAATATATCAGGTGCTAGGTTCAATGAGGTGGTTGATATTGCTAGGCGGCTAGAGCTGGTCTGTAGTTAAGAGGCCTCATGGTTCGGGTGGTTTCAGTGGTGTTTCTTCTAGGAGTCAGTCCCACCACAGCAGGTGTCGTCCTTACAGGCCCCTCAGATGGCTCGTCCAATTCATCGTGGCGCATCAGCTAGACATGGTTCATAATGTGCTCATCCAGGTCAGTCATCTCTCAGTTCCCTCCTAGCTCAGAGTTCATCTCGTGCTCCATCAGTTCAAGGTTCATCTGTGCCATGCCTTTCTAGCAATTACTCTTGTTCTCGGCGTCCGCTTCAATACATGCCACCGTTATTAGAGCAGGGTTGCTTTGAGTGTGGAGAGTTTGGTCATGTGAACTGGCATTGTCCTCGCCTTTTGGGAGGTCCAGTTCAGCAGAGGAGTCAGGAAGTAGTAAAATAACATAAGGTAAAATAAATAAAACGGCATATTTTGAAATGGTTTTTGGTTTTAAAATATTTTTGGAAGATTGCTTTTGAAAATGTTTTTAGAAAATGTTTTCGAAAAACTTTAGGAAAATAGTTAAAAATAATATAGGAAAATTCTCTTTGAATAATTTGAAAATGTTTTTGTTTTTGAAAGATTGTTTGGAAAAAATATTTTTTTGGGAAACTATTTTTGGAAAATAGTTTTAAAAAAATTATATGACGATCGCAAAACTTACACTTAAATTCTACTCGCTAATCAAATATAGTATAGTATAATATCGTATCCACAGGGATTGGATTTAAACAGTATTGTCGTAGTTTCTTGCTTGATTGCTATCCAAGATGATCAACACTTGAGATTTATAAGATTTTTAACTAAAATTAACTAAGAGTCTAAAGCTTTTGAATAATGACAATCAAAACAATGATAAGCAAGGAAGTTATCAGTGGAAGAAAATAGGGGTTGATAGGACATATGCAAGATAATTTTTTGGGATCTAACTCTAGAAAATTCACTTCTAATGTTCAAGTGAGTCTCTCAAGTTCACTCAATTATTAGTTCAAATGTTCAGCAAAACTCCTCTCTCGATTAATTCTTAACCTCACAAGATGAACCAATTTAAGCATGTGAAGATATACAAAAATGCGTAATGGATTGGTCTTTAGGTAAACCTCTTTCGATTATTCTCCTAACGAGGTTTAATCAATAATTCAACTAGCCTCTTTCAATTACTAAGAAGAATTAACGAACTCAACCAACAAGATAATGCAAAGATATCACAAGTTATGACTCTCTCGATTACATGAACAAGTGAATATAGATGCAACAATTAAATCATCCAAAAATGCTTCAATACATAAAACTAGAGTTATAATCCACAAAAAACAATCATCAATGCACCAAATCCATCAAACCCTAAAGAAAACTACTCCATAGCTATGGAGCAATTCATCACAGATACAATTAAAGTATAGGAAAACATAAATTCAATCCAAACTCGGGCCTTGAGTGAGGAAGGAATGATGAAATCCTTGTGTTCGTGTTCTTCCAACTCCTCCTTAGTCTCCTTAGGTCGAAAGCATGTCACAAAAGTCCAGGAAATAACGTTTTTCCATGTATTTATACCTAATAGGGTCGGGCCCAGACGAAATCACCTTCTCCCAGCCGAATTAGGATTTTCACTTTGTAAAATTTGCACAGGCGCGCCGCATGGGGCGACGTGCCATGCGGGCATTAGTGGGGAAATCTAGAGAGTTGTTTCTGACAGGCAGCAGGAAATTGTACACGCGCGGCGCCCCACGCGCCGCGACAGTGGGGCTTTCTCAGAGTACGGAATTTTCCTTGCTTTTTGATATCCAGACTTCAAAGCTCCAAATCACTCAAATTCATCCCATAACATTTACATAGCTCGAAATCACTCCTACAAAGGCATAAAACACACGATAAGTGCAAAACACTATCAATTAATGCTCAACACAAGTAAAGTGTAGTAAATTAGAGTGCAATAAGCGACTAAAATACGAGATTACAGCCTACCATCAACACCCCACACTTAAACCATTGCTCGTCCTCGAGCAGTCAAACTACACTTAACATAGACTCAGCCTTTTTCAACAATTCTAATAACTCATCACACCAAGAATAATTAAAATAGATTAAGCACATTACAATAACATGCTCGCCTCAAGATTTGATTCAAAAAAACCACGCATTCTTTATAACCCGTTCACTTACTCTAACACAGAGGTCAACAACATTACCTTTCCTTCACGAATTAAGTGTCGTCACACAGCAATAGAGAGTCGTTCCACACACATTTGAAATTAAGAACAATTAGGAACTCAAGATAGAAAGAATTTATTCACTCTCAGAAACAACATTCATATGCCACAAAAGATGCACCATAGGCTTGCTCGTAGTGTACTACTCTACTAATTTAGCTCATTCAGTCAAGGATCAAGCAGGACTTTAATTGGTTGTAATGTAGGCTACGAGACTGGTAGGATACATTTAGATCTAAGAGTGACTACACCTCCCTAAGCACTTTAATACATACATTTAACCTTTCAAAACCCCACTCTTATGTCAAACCATAACTCACCTTCACACCAATATACATCAACTCCCTACTTCTTTAAGCACAATTACATCAAGAGTCACCACTATCAAGGAATATTTTGCACAATGATAAAACTATTTTTTTCTTTTCTTTCAATTTTTTTTCAATTCAAGTGGCTCTTACAATTTTAAACTAGTGCACCTTTCTCCTTATTTCATTAGTTCCACTCAAAAGCCAAACCAACCACCCCATACTTCAACTTTTACAAAGTTCATAAACAATTCAACTGCTCACGAGAGGTAAAAGGTTCTAATAGATGGTCCGTTCAAACAAATGGGTAAGGCTTGTAATGTGGTTGCCAAGAAATAGGATTAGAGGCTCGCAGGGGTTAACTACGATACAAAATAATTAGGTGGGTAAAAGCATTTAACTGGCTTAATAAAGAAATGTCTATATCACTTTCAAGACTGAATAAACTACTATTTCATTTTGCAAATGTACGGAGCAAGTTATAGACATCAAATGCAATGCACAGAATACACAAAACTCATACACACATGGCACATAACTCACTCAAGATTGGATTACCAAGACACTCTAATCAAAGCAGTTAAGCAAAGTTAAGATCGTACCATTTAAGTTACTTATACAAGAGTCAAAAACTGAGCCTAAGCGTGCACTTAATATTCTCAAGGCATAAGAAAGTTAAGAGATATTGCTTTCTATTCAAATCATCGCACAAAGCTTCCTACTACTCTACGAAACAAAAAAAACTAACTACACCCGGTTCAAATAAAACTCTTGGAATAGAAACGCGGCACAAAGAAAAACAAAGAGGGAATTATTACACTACCTACAAAAGAAAATCTTTTTGTCTTTTTCTTTCGACTTTAATCCCTCAAGAAACCCGTCGAATGATATCCATCGTCGGGAATATGTTTTGTTTTTCAAATTTTTTCTAACTACTACAACTAACAAAACTAAAACATATACATACAACATACAAATATCCCCCACCCCACACTTTAAGTTGTGGCATGTCCCCATGACACACAATTAAAAAGCATAAGGTGAAGGAAACTTCCTAGAACACCTAGTCGAGGTCTGAGTAGAAGTCGGGATCCATTCCTCGCCTTCGAACTAATGCGCACATCCATGCAGACAGCTTCTTCTCAGCCTTCTTGGGATACACCCCACACTTATCTTTCTCACTCAGTGCAGCCTTCTCTTTTGAGCCCTTCACTTTCCATTCAACACTTTCAGCAGGTTTTTCCTTTTGTGCACCCTTTTCTACATTCATATCAAAAGTCACCGTCTCACGACCCACTCTAAGCATGAGCTTTCTCTCGTGTATATCTAGTATAGCTCTACCCCTCTCTAAGAATAGTCTTCCTAGAATGAGGGGGACCACCTTGTTTTACTCCATATTCACCACTTTAAAATCTACAGGAAATAAGAACTTATCCGCTCGAACTAACACATCTTCCACTATTCCCTCGGGTATCAAAGTCATTTGGTCTGCCAGCTGCCCACGATATTGGCACCGACCTTATCTCTCCAATCTCCTTCTCAAGTTTCTTGTAAATAGATAGAGGTATTAAGTTAATTGAGGCACCAGAATCACATAAAAACATATCAAAATTTATAGAGCCTAAAGAACAAGGTATAGTAAAACTCCCTGGATCTCCACACTTTTGTGGGAGTTTATTTTGCAATATAGCACTACAATACTCTGTAAGCTTGACCACTAAGGACTCCTCTATTTTTCCCTTCTTTGTCAGGATCTCTTTCATAAATTTGGCGTAAGCAGGCATTTGTGAGAGCACTTTTGTGAATGGCAAGTTTATATTCAATATTTCAGCATATCCAAAAATCTCTCAAACTGCTTGTCCAGCTTTTCTCTATAGAGCTTTTGAGGGAAAGGTAAAGCATGCATATGCTTGCTCTCTTTAGATTCCTCCCTTCTCGAATTCTCTTCCTTCTTCTTTTTCTCAGTTGCCTTCTTGCTTTTCTTCTTCTTATCAACTTCACTTTTCAGCTGCTCCACACTTTCTTTTTCAAGTTCTACATCTTTTTGGACTGGGGCGGGATCTGTCAATACTTGCCCACTTCTCAGAGTCACGGCATTTACTGTTTCTTTGGGATTTCTCTCAGTATAAACGGGGAGATTTCCTAGAATCCTCTTAGACAATAGAGTGGCTAGCTACCCAACCTGTCTTTCCAGGTCTCGAAAACCAGTGCCCAGTTCTTTGATAGTTGCTCCATGTTCCCGTATAGCGGCGCTATGAGTTTCAAGACTCTCATCAGTTTTCTGAATGAAGGCCTTCATGAGATCTTCTATGCCAGACTGAATGGGTTGTTGAGGCTGAAATTGCTGCCTCTACTGATTTTGGAATGTTGGAGCTCCTTGCCCCTGGGGTCTAGAGTTATTTTGTTGCCATGCATTCGCGGTATCCCCAGGTGAACTCCATGAAAAACCGGGGTGCCTTTGACCCATTGCATTGAAATTGTAGTTTCCCACAGCATTTACTTTCTCTGTTGAGGCTTGACACTCCTCAGTAGGGTGTCCTCTTCCACATATATCACAAGCTGCATGAGGATCACTATGTATTGCAGCCAAAGTCAACTTCCTTATTTCTTTAGCCATAGCATCAAGCTGCACCTGCACAGATGTATTGGCATCAACTTGGTGAACACCAGTTGATCTTCTTCTTTTAGCATTCTCAGATGGCCACTTATTAGCATCTTCAAATAACTCATTAAGAATGGTGACTATCTCCTCTTGAGTCTTCTTCATCAATGGGCCTCCAGCTGCATTGCTCAAGGTTCTACATGAGGCCGATGTCAATCCATACCAAAAGTCATGGAGTTGCGTCCAGAGTTCAATTCTACTATTTTGACACTTTCTAACAATCTCCTGAAACCTCTCACGTGCTTCAAAAATAGTTTCATTCTCTTTCTAGCAGAAATTATGGATTTCTCTTCTAAAGTTGATCGTCTTACCTGAGAAGAAATGTTTATCAAGGAATTTTGGTCACCTCCTCCATGTTCTAATCGAACCTGCGGTAAGCTTCGAAGCCACTGTTTTGCATCGTCTTTGAGTGTGAAGAGGAATGCCCTCAAGCACACTGCATCTTATGACACACCACTGCATTGAAAGGTGTTCTTAATCTCCTCAAAGTCCATTATATGTGTGTTTTAATCTTCGTTTGGCTTCCCTTTGAAGACACAACAATTCTAATGGGTTTGAAGCGACCTTTGCTTCAATTCGAAGTTGTTTCCTACAATTGGCGCTGGTCTAACATTTGATAATCCTTTATTGTAGACCGGTCTAGCATAATCGCCAAGTGGTCTCCCAAGCATGAGAGCTATATTTCCAAACTGGCTCTGCACCCAAAGGTTGATTTTGAGCAATTCTACGACCCCTCTCTTCTTCATATATAATCTGTGCATCTCTCTGCTTCCTCAGCATTCCGTGTAGCTTGTTCTCTTCGTTGGGCCGTTGATACGCTCAAATTACACCTTAAGAATAGTGTAAGTGGTCGGTGTCAAATATAATAACCCAAACGAGGTTGGGGTCGAATCCCACAGGGAGTAGGTGTGAAACGTTTATCTAATTAGTGTAATACTCGACTAAGTCGTAATTCTATCGAGTAATTGTAATAAAGAAAAGAGATATTGAATGTAAGAGTAAACGAAAATTTATTGCAATATTGTGAATGTAAATAATATAAATTAAAGAAACCAAGGTTGTGTCCCCCTTTATGTAGTAGAATGCTCTTGATATTAATATTGAATATTTCCAACGGAAGAGTTCTTGATATGCAATTGATATTTAATTTACTATCCAATATTTCCAATAGTTGGATAGTTTATCCTCTTTAAGATTTTTCCAAATACAAAAGAGTTGTGATTAAGAAAAATCAATTAATGCCAAATTAAAACCTACTTATTCCTAAGCGATTTCATTAAACAAGGTTTAAAGCCTTGAGTCTTTGTTATTTATTTCTACCAAATTATATCCTACTTTCCAAAGATAAAATAGAATTAATTGGCGTTCGTCAATGTTTGCAACCACTAACAATTATTTGAAGAACAAGAAATAAATAAATATCAATCTTCCATTGAAATCATATTCAATATCAAAATCTCAATAATATTCTACCCATCTAGGTTTCACAACCTCAGCGTTTAAATTTAGCTACTCATGCTGAAAATTGAAGAATAAAGAATAGTAATTATCATCATCTTTAAAAAGAGAAGGTAATTGATCCCAAAAGCTTCCAAGAATTCAAACTAGTTAATTGCCCGTACTTTGTACTCTAAATTCTGACAAGATTCTCTTCACAAAACCCTATAAAACCTATTTATAGAGGCCCAAAACCCGAGGCAAATTTCGGTCTGATTTGTCCTTGTTGTGATAATGCGGACCGCATTTCTGTCGCAAAATGGAAATGTGGTCCGCAGATCATCATCGCCTGTCGCAGATTCCACCAGACAGTTTTGCTCTCATCGTGTTTTGATTTGCGGTTCTCATGTTGATTATGCAATCGCGAAATGCGATCGCATTCTCCACTCTGATTTTCACCCAGAACTCTGTTTGTGTTTGCGATTTCACCTTGTTATTTCGCGGTTCGCATTCCTGTTTTGCGGTCGCATTTGCGACCGCTTTCTCGACATGATGCATTGCCCAAAGTTCTGTCCTTGTTTGCGATCTACTTGTGGAATATGCGGTTCGCATTTGCTGTTTGCGACCGCATACTCGCATCTGCGAAGCTCTTAACTTCTTTTCTTGTCTTCAGCTGGCTTTTTGAACTCTTTTCCGTACTTCTGGATCCTTACACTCGATATATTGAAAATACACTAAAATTACATAAGTATCATGAAAATTTGTACGTAAAACAAGTTAAACTTTAAGCAAGTAGTATCAAAATGTGCCGAAATTATCCGGCACATCAACACCCCCAACTTAAACTCTTGCTTGTCCTCAAGCAACTAAAAGGATACTATCCTAGTCTAGACTCTACTTATCAAACATGAAACAATACTGATCATGTACGGTGTTTGTTGTTAGTATCTCAAGTATAACTCTTTGAATACTGTACCCTCCTTGAATCATCAGTATATTCAAGGAAAACTAATCAGTTAGTGAACTTTGAGCCTTAACAAAGTAACTAAAGGTTACCTTCAGCTGAGTACACTTATGCTTTACTCAAAACTCAACTTTCTGTCAACCTAGCAATTTATGTGCCCTCACTTGAAAGAAAGTCCCACTCTCACAATATTTATCAAAGCAATACAAAGGGACTAAAGTGCAAATACAGTTGCTCTCAGAACAAAATTTCAAGTGTCACCATATGCCATACCATAGGCTTGCCCTTATTTTAATTCGTCACCTAGTTCTAAGGACACTCGGTTGGAGATCACATACGGACTTGTAAGCTTGTAATGTCGGTTTAAGGAAGGGTAGGATATATATTTAGAAACGAGTGGCTACATCCTCCTTGAACACTAATTACATTCTTCTTTCTTTTAACATTTTGCTTCTTTTCAACCCCTCAATGGCGTTTAGTTCCCACAGTGGACCCGCCTTAAATACCTCTCTAATCTATTTCAAAGCTCCATTATTGCAAATACATACAAAACTATTTATGATTTTTTTTTCTGTTTCTTTTTTTTTTCTTTTCTTCTTTGGAGCTTTCATAAATTCACATTAGCACTTTGAGGTATAGGCTCTCACCCTCGCTTCACAGCCTTATCCGTTTACATTTTGACCCACACCCCCAACTTAGGCTTTTAGCCATATTCTCAATGTTCAAGGAGGAACGGGTTCAAAAGAGATCATTGTTTTACGAACGTGAAAGGTTTCTAATGCGGATGCCAAGGAAAAGGCTAAAAGGCTCAAATGGGGAACTAGTGATGTTATTTATACACGGGTAGGCTTAAAGAGGCTAAAAAGGTTTCATACATAAACAAAGAATGCCTAAGATCCTCTCTCCAACTCAGTGTACTTATAAAAAGCGTCGAAAAACCAACCGGGCAAGTTCTAGATAGCAGAAGTGAACACAAGAATTATCTAAACATAGAGCTCACACACATTGGCACAGAAACTGTTCGGTTAACATAGTTTACAGCTTTAGAGTTCACATTTGGTCACTCAAGGCTTTCCTCGTGTATACATACACGATTCTAGGTAGACTTAGAGTTATAGAGTGAGCCTCAAATTCACATAATTAATTTGTTAACAAGGGTATAATCTACACACAGATTTACATACTTGATACTAAACAAATTCACCATCCCGGTCAATATATCTCATATTCATAAACCCAGTTATACTATTACACCCTTGAAAAAGAACCCGGTGAAGAAAAAACAAGGGGATTTTATTGACAAACTTCATTTCACTAACTATCTAATTACAACAGCATATATACATAAATCATTAATCATTACTACATATTGTACAATTATCAACGTCGCTAAACATGCCAAAAAGATAGATCAAATACACAGATACACAGATAAGGCTACCAACCCCAACTTAAAACAGGCATTGTCCCCAATGCATAAAAAATTAATATAAAGTGCAAGGGGCTCCCTAGGGGCGCATTTGTGCGAGGAGATGCAGTAGCCTAGGTCTCCTTCGGAGCTGCAGGAGGACTGTAGCTCTGATCTGGAGCAGGTGGTGGTGCCGCTGAGCTGCTAGCTTCTCCCACTGGTGGCTGTGTGGCTGATGAGTCTGCCCGGGCAGCCACTTGCGCTAGCGATTGCTGAATGGCCCTCTCAATGTCTACTTGCTCTTGTTCTTCCTCCATAATTGGCATAGCAATTGCTTTGCCCTTTTGCTTAGGGTCATCACCCTCATCGAACCCTGAACTGGCCTCCTCTGATTCTTCCCCTTCGAATTCTGATGACTGCCCCGATGTCTCATCATCAGTAAGATCTACCTGTACTGTAGGAGCGGGAGGATGAGACACTTTAGCAGACGAAGGTGCGATGTCTGCCATTAGTGCCATGAAGTCCAGGCCCAAGTCCGGTGCAGCAATGTCAGCACCCTGGTCACCCTCATTGGGGAGGAGAGATGATATGTCGAACTCCAGATTTTGCATCTTCTGGAGTTTGGTCTTTATGTATTTTACTTCCTCCCTCAACTGGGGTAAACCCCTAACCTCACCTCTTCCAATCTGTTCAACCCTAGACTCAAGCTTGTGCAATCGATCTCCGAACAATGATTGTTGTTGTTGGAGAGCAGTCACTGACGTTTGATCGGAGTCAGGGCCTGCTTAATCAGGTGGGGCAGGGTTTTCAAGAGTTGGTCCACCTTGGAATTTGCGTGATGTGCAAGTAGAACGAGTCTTGAAAGGGTTGGCAATGGTGAGGAAGATGGAACAGTGGTAGATGGGGGTGCAGTCGCACCAGCAGCAGTGGAGGTTTCTGGATCTTGGGGAGAAAGGAGATTTTGGGAGTCGATGTCCTCAATTGGGGTCGCTGGTGGGGTAGCCGAATCACTTATACGAGTATATCTATATCCGTCGTAGACTTACCGAGTTTGTCTTGTTGTGGTAAGAAAGGAACATTCACCTCTTGGCAGAGGGTTGTGATCAAACTCGGGAAGGGAAGTGATGTGCCCGCTGCGTAGCCCGGATGCCAATTTCCTGGAAAATAAGACTTCCCACATCAATTTTAATACCGGTCATAATACACGCAATGAGAAGTGCCTTCTCAATGCTGATATCTGTTTCATTCCTGGAAGGTATTAAATGGGAGGTGACAAAGTTTAGCCAATATTTGCCCTCCCTTGTGAGGTCTTCTTTGTAGATTTTCTTTCCAGGGTTAATCCAGGCGGGAGTCCCCTTGGCAATCACGGACGCTATCCATCCACGTTCGTGTTCTCTGTTGGAGTACTTTGCATCGTACTCAGCTGTGCTTGATTCCCACTCGGGGAAGTAGAGTTCATTGATATGCTCGCTGTCACAAAACACATCCTTACCCCGAACGTGGACGATGCCGGTGAATATTCTGTTGCATCTATGGTACCCTGTTCGTGAAGCTCCATAGGACGCATAGAATTCCCAGACCATTGGCTCATTATATTCTTTTGGGTCCGAAGTGAAGTACTCCCATTTTCGCGTTTTGATGTTTTCGAGAATATGAGGGTACTATTCCTGTAATCCGTTCAAGCTTAACTTTTTCTCCCCCAAGATTTTCCTTTTTGTTAGCCCTTCCCTGAACAATGATCTGGAACCTTCAACCCCGAACCGAAGCTGAAGGTCATCACCTCGTTTTCTTCGGGCCTCAGCCATTAAATCGAATTTCGGTAAGCGTTCCTCCTCATCAGACTGGGAGGTGCTTTGCCTATTTGATTCCACTCTTACCCGTTTGGGTTGGGGTGAGGTAGAAGCGAAAGCTGGTCGTCTCTTTACGGAGTGCTTTTTGGGAATAGGATATGTAAGCGACATTATCATCATTAGAGAAAAGTAAAACAGGAAAATTGATGAAAGAGTTACAAAAACGCGGTGTGATTTGCGGTCGCATAACCACTATGCGAACCGGAAACACGTCGCATTCCTATGTGTGACAGGTAGCTGGCATTCTGCGGTGGATTCTGCGATTCGCATAAACACTATGCGAATCGCAAACCCATCGCAGATTGTCTTCGAGCATAAGCCTGTTGGATACACACAAATGCGGTCGCATACTCGTCGCAAAGCGAGATACGCGATCGCATATTCACCGTAGAGTTCACCGGTGCTAACCAAATGTTCTGGCCGTGTTTGTGGTGGCTCTGCGGTCCGCATATCTATTATGCGATCGCAGAGTCACCGCATATATTGTCTTCCTCAGATACTTAGGGTTTAGGGATGCGGTCAAAGTGCGGTCCACATTTTGATTTTGTGGACCACAAATACCTTAAAATATACAAGTATGTTCATCCCTCAAAAATAAAAACCCTATATTCTTGTCTTCCATCCCAGAATAAAAATTCAAAAACTCCATTAAAACATCAACCCTAATTTTACAAAATTTCAATTTAACATGGAGCAAAGGTCGAACGTACCTTATGAAGAAGATTTGAGGACTTAGAACAACTGTTAATCAACTCTTTGATGTTTGGTAAGCTTGCACTTTAATTTTCCGATGATGTCCGTCGATGGTCTTTCTCTGTTGCCGTTTTCTCTTCTCTTTTTGTTTGTTTCTTTTTTTTTTTAATATATACTTAGACTGAAGGATTTTAGAAGAGGGGGGAAATGCGAACACGTACCTGGCAATTATGCAATGGTTTAGTCGTCGCATAATGTAAATGCGAACCGCATAGTAGGAGACCTCACCGCATTTATATCAGATTTTTGAGCTGAATTCTCTGTCCCTGTTTGCGGTGAGAATGCGGATCACATAACTCAAATGCGAACCGCGAAATGCTGTGCTTCGTCGCATTTATGCCAGCTATATTTACTCAACTTTCTGCTTCAGTTTGCGGCACAAACGCGGTTCACATATTGAAAATGCGATCGCATTTGTGCAACATTTGGCACCTTGTTGTTTTTCTGCAGTTTCAAGAATTCCTCTTCAATTCATGTGTCCTTTTGTCACATTCCTGCACTCTAAAGCCCTTCAAATAGCCCTAAGTACAAATATGATATTAAAACTTAAATAAAGGTACACCAACAAACAAAAGTAAATGATACCACACATGGGTTGCCTCCTATGAAGCGCTTGATTTAACGTCGCGGCACGACGAAGCTAAGACGCCTCTGCAATCATTCCATGGTTGGGATTGGATCATCCTTTAGAGTCAGCTGTTCTATCAAATGTTTCTCTCCATCCGCTCCCAAGTAGTGCTTGATTCTTTCCCCGTTTACCTTGAAAGTTCGGAGGCCATCCTCCGATGCTAATTCAACAGCTCCAAAAGGAGAGACATCAACAACTTTAAATGGTCCAGACCGTTTAGACTTCAGTTTCCCCGAAAATAGTTTTAGTCTTGAATTGAACAGCAATACCAGATCCCCTGCCTTAAACTCTCTTTTCAAGATCTTTTTGTCATGGACGAATTTCATTCTTTCTTTATATACTGCTGCACTCTCATAAGCGTGAAGATGAAATTCCTCCATTTCATTTAACTGTGCTAGCCTTAGAGCTCCAGCCTCCGCCCAATCCATGTTTAATCTTTTTAAGGCCCACATAGCCTTATGCTCGAGTTCTACGGGTAAATGGCACGCTTTTTCGAAGACTAGCCGATAAGGGGATGTACCGACAGGGGTCTTGTAAGCTTTCCGGTATGCCCATAGAGCATCATCTAGCTTCCTTGACCAGTCGATCCTGTTAGCGTTCACCGTCTTTGCTAGAATGCTCTTTATCTCCCTGTTGGATACCTCAACTTGACCGCTCGATTATGGATGATAAGGTGTGGCAACCTTATGGTTGACCCCTTACTTGTCAAGGAGACCTTTAAAGACTATGTTACAGAAGTGCGAACCCCCATCACTGAGAATGGCTCTCGGGGTGCCAAACCGGGTGAAAATATTCTTCTTTAGAAATGCGGTCACACTCCGAGCTTCGTTGTTTGGTAAAGCAACGGCTTCTACCCATTTGGACACATAGTCCACAACCACTAGGATGTATTTCATCCCACATGAGCTTATGAAAGGGCCCATGACGTCAATACCCCAAACATCGAATAGTTCGATTTCCATCACAAAGTTCATGGGCATCTCATGCCTCCTTCAAATTGGGCCCTGTCATTGGCATTCGTCACACGGTTTCACCAACTGATTAGCGTCCTGATAAATGGTTGGCCAGTAATAACCACATTCCAAGATCTCTGCTGCCGTTCTATTCCCCTCATGATGACCCCCAACCGGTGAGTCATGACAAGCTTTCAAAATTTGTAGCATCTCTTCCTCGGGCACGCATCTTCTAATTATGTTATCCGCACAGACACGGAACAATAAAGGTTCTTCCCAATAATAGTTGCAACAATCCCCGCCAACGGCGCCAAAATTTGATACACTCAAATTACACCTTAAGAATAGTGTAAGCGGTCGGTGTCAAATATAATAACCCAAACGAGGTTGGGGTCGAATCCCACAGGGAATAGGTGTGAAATGTTTATCTAAGTAGTGTAATACTCAACTAAGTCGTAATTCTATAAAGTAATTCAAATAACAAAAGAGTATTGAACGTAAGGATAAACAGAAATTGATTGCAATATTGTGAATGTAAGTACTATGAAATAAAGAAACCAAGGTTGTGTCCCCCTTTATGTAGTAGAATGCTCTTGATATTAATATTGAATATCTCCAACGGAAGAGTTCTTGATATGCAATTGATGTTTAATTTACTATCCAATATTTCCCACTAGTTGGATAATTTATCCTCTTTACGATTTTTCCAAATACAAAAGAGTTGTGATTAAGAACAATCAATTAATTCCAAACTAAAACCTACTTATTCCTAAGCGATTTCATTAAATAAGGTTTAAAGCCTTGAGTCTTAGTTATTTATTTCTACCAAATTCTATCCCACTTTTCCAAGATAAGATAGAATTAATTGGCGTTCGTTAGTGTTTGCAACCACTAACAATTATTTGAAGAACAAGAAATAAATAAATATCAATCTTCCATTGAAATCATATTCAATATCAAAATCTCAACAACATTCTACCTATCTAAGGTTCACAACCTCAACGTTTGAATTTAGCTACTCATGCTGAAAATTGAAGAATAAAGAATAGTAATTGTCATTGTCTTACAAAATAGAAGGTAATTGATCCCAAAAGCTTCCAAGAATTCAAACTAGTTAATTGCCCGTACTTTGTACTCTAAATTCTGACAAGATTCTCTTCACAAAACCCTATTAAACCTATTTATAGAGGCCCAAAACCCGAGGCGAATTTCGGACTAGTTTGCCCCTGTTGTCAAAATGCGGACCGCATTTCTACCGCAAAACAGAAATGTGGACTGCAAATCTTCATCGGCTGTCACAGATTTAACCCCAGTGCTTTGCCTTCATCACATTTTGGTTTGCAGTCCGCATGTTGATTATGCGATCGCGAAATGCGATCGCATTCTCCACTCTGATTTTCACCCAGAAACTCTGTTTGCATTTGCGATTTCACCTTGTTATTTTGCGGTTCGCATTCCTGTTTTGCGGTCGCATTTGCGACCGCATTCTCGGCAGGATGCATTGCCCAGAGTTCTGTCCTTGTTTCCGATCTGCTTGTGGAATATGCGGTCCGCATTTGCTGTTTGCGACCGCACACTCGCATCTGCAATGATCTTAACTTCTTTTCTTGTCTTTAGTTGGCTTTTTGAACTCTTTTCCGCACTTCTGGGTCCTTACACTCGATATACTGCAAATACACTAAAATTACGTAAGTATCATGAGAATTTTCACGTAAAACAAGTTAAACTTTAAGCAAGTAGTATCAAAATGTGCCGAAATTACCCGGCACATCAATGCCTCCAAGCAGATGGAAGGCATACCTTGAAGTCTCCTCAGCAATCTCTAATCCGCTCACTAACGACCGACACGCTTAGAGGTTCATAGATCCGCACAAAAATGTGCAGAAGCATAGTATGAGTACACTACAAATGGTACCCAGTAAGTATCAAGATTAACCTCGAGGAAGTAGTGACGAGGTTCAAGCCAAGATACTCACTAGATATGAAATCTGTGCAGAATATCAATATAAAGGTGACAATGAAAGGAAAATGAATAAATGCTAAAAACGAATAAACATGTGATAACACAACATATTAACCCAAACAGAGTTAAAATACAAGAGAATCAATTAAGGAAAACAATGACAGTTCAAATTCCTCAAACTGTTCCAACACATGATTTACAACATGAATCACACCGAGGTACCATACCTCATAATCACAAATCACAAGTCACCCTTATAACACCGCGTGAGCTTCACATTTGTTGAGTTGTCCCACATCGGTGGAATTTGAGATCTTTGGTATCCTTATATGGTCTTGGACAATCCTCATCTCATAAGCTAGCTTTTGGGATTAAGTTAGGCCCAAGGTCCATTTATCATGGTATCAGAGCCAGGCCCATCCCAATTATTATTACCGATGTTGGGCCCCATTTATGTTGTCCACGCTCCCGCTACAGGCCTGGACGTGAGGGGGTGTGTTGAGTTGTCCCACATCGGTGGAATTTGAGGTCTTTGGTCTCCTTATATGGTCTTGGACAATTCTTATCTCATAAGCTAGCTTTTGGGATTGAGTTAGGCCCAAGGTCCATTTATCAACATTAAAAAATATTTTTCTGAAATAGGTTCACGCGCATACGCCCCTTTATCTCGCCAACTGTGCTTCATAATAAAGTATTTCCCCTTACAAGCAACACGCGCATAAGCCCTCTTATCTCATCACATGCGCATCAATAAACACATCACCCTTACTCTTCCGCATGCGCATATCATCACAATACAACTATAAGAATCACTCGTACCTGATGTACACATGTGACACAAAATCACCATAATAACAATACCAATGACACAACAAGATATATCGCACGTACCACCAACTCCAAATCAAGGCATATTAATAGCCTAAGATCTAATCTGGTCAAAATCAACACATACACTCGTGTACACACTCGCCACCTTATATAGACGTCATTTCACATAGCACAAATATTGCAGTGCTTAGCCCTATGCAATGAATGAGGCCAGTACTTAGCCCTATGCAAGTGATGAGGGCAATGCTCAGCCCTATGTAGAGAAAGGCAATAGTTAGCCTTATGCAATGATGGAGGCAGAGCTTAGCCTCCTGAAAGAAATGAAGGAAGTGCTTAGCCCTATGCAAATAAGGAGGGCAGTGCTTAGCCCTATGCAAGTGATGAGGGCAGTGCTTGGACCTATGAAGAGAAAGGCAATTCTTAGACTTATGCTATGATGGAGGCTGAGCTTAGCCTCATTCAAGTAATGAGGGCAGTGCTTAGCCCTATGCAAAGAATGAGGAAAGTGCTTAGCCCCATGCAAAGGTTGAGGGTAGTGCTTAGCCTTAATAAATAATGGAGACAGAGCTTAGCCTCATGCATGTAATGAGGGTAGTGCTTAGCCCTATGCATAGGATGAGGGCAGTGCTTAGCTCTATGAAAGTAGGAGACAATGCTTAGCTTTATGCAATGATGGAGGTAGATCTTAGCCTCAAGTAAACTCAAGAAAGGAAAATAATTCATAGCTTTACATATTGAGGCTCAATAGCATCAGTCTATGTGGAGATAGCGGTCCCGTCGTATATTTCTTGCAGATATTTTTGATAATGCTGTGTCTATTATACCTGCATTGAAACAAAAAGTGTAAGTCGAGGGGAAAGGTTGGTTCGTGCTTGGAGTCCTTGTTCCGTACTTGCTTCTGACTTTGTTTACCGAGTCTAACACTCCAATAATTTGAGCTAACCTGGGTAGCATCTGGCTATTACAAATACTGAGTTTTGAAAATATGCATTTTGTAATTGGTTATTCATGAGAGATGCAGTTATTTAAAATATGTGATAATGCATGAAAATAGATAGTCTTGTCGAATCATAGACCGTGACACATTTTGAAACATTGCAATGTCCGTGTCCTAAGTGGAATTTTGAGGACTCCCTCAAACCGGTCCTGATGAATTCTTTTCGGCAATACTCTTTCGGTGACCCTTGGTGTGGAAACATTTACTCTGACGAAGCTCAAAATCTTGGCCCAGTTCTTGACCACGGAGGGAAAGGGAAATTTTATTATAATGTGACCGAACCCACAGGGTTGCTTACGTATCTCCTCCTAAATAGGAATCAAGTCAAGCGTACTTCATGTTATATCAGGAAGAAAGTGTTAATACAATCTTAGACTTAATATCTTTTGACAGCGTCTAAGTTGATAGGTTTTGGCCATACCTCCCCATTCATTTTGCTAGTATGAGTGCTCGTCCTATCAATATTTGGTGAACCATGTAAAAACCTTGCCAGTTTGATGAGAATTTACCCTTTGCCTCATCCTGATGTGGGAATTTTTGCTTCTAGAGCAGTTGCCCCAGTGTAAATTATCTTGATCTAACATTCTTGTTGAATTCTCTCGCCATTATGTTCTAGTAAAGTTGGCCGTGATACACTGCGTTCATCCTTTTACCGACAATGAGAGCCAACTGAACCAAGAGATAGGGAATTGCCCTAGTCGATGTTCGGACCATAGTGCAGTATCCAAAGAAAGCAAATGGTAACTTTTCGTGCCACTGTTTGTAGTTATCCACTATCTTTCTTAGTATCTTCTTAATATTTTTGTTAGCGGCTTCTACGACTTTGTTCATCCGTGGCCTATATGCAGTAGAATTCCAGTGTTTGATCTTGAATGTTTTGCACTTGGCCTTCATCAAATCAGTGTTGAAATTTGCGACATTATAAAAGAAATCAACTCAAGCACCCCAAATTGGCAGACAATACAGTTCCGAACAAAATACCGCCACGATTTTCTTTGTTACAGCTTTGTAGGAGGCAGCTTCGACCCATTTGGTAAAGTAATCAATGGATACCAAGATAAATATGTGTCCATTAGAGGCAGCGGGCTCGATTGGGCCAATGATATCCATGCCCGAAGCAGCAAAAGGCCAAGGCGAACTCGTCATATTGAGTTCATTAGGTGCTACTCGTATCACGTTAGCATGTACTTGACACTAGTGACATTTCTATACATACTTGATGCAATTAGTTTCCATAGTCATCCAGAAATATCCCACCCTCAAAATCTTCTTGGCTAGAACGAAAGAACTCATGTGAGGTCCACATGTCCCAGCATGTATCTCTTCGAATAGTCTGGATGCTTCTTTGGCATTGACATATCTTAGTAATCCTAGATCAGGAGATCTTCTGTACTGAATTCCTCCACTCTTAAATAAATGGTTATCTAACCTCGATAATGTGCGCTTTTGAGTGTGTGTAGTATTTTTTTGGTACTATGCCTTTTCCAGATACTCCCGGATATCGTGAAACCATGGATTTTTATCAAATTCCCTGTCAACATGAGCACAATAGGCAGGATGCTTGTGGATCTCTATTGATATGGGGTCAATATAATTCTTATCAAGATATTGTATCATGGAAGATAGGGTGGCTAGCGCGTATGCGAACTCATTCTAAATCAAAAGAACATGCTTGAATTCTATCTTCGTGAACCTCTTGATCAGTTCCTGCATACAATGTAAGTATGGAACTATCTTGGTATTCTTGGCGGCCTATTCTCCGAGTACTTGGTGTATCAACAAGTTTGAGTCTCTGATTACCACTAATTCTTGGATGTTCATGTCGATGGCCAACCTAAGTCCTTAAAGGCAAGCCTCTTATTCTTCCATATTGTTGGTGCATGGGAACCTGAGCTTGGCAGATATCAGATAATGTTGGTCGATTTCTGATAATAGGATAGCTCTGATGCAGACTCCTTTGAAGTTTGCGGCCCCATCGAAGAATATTCTCTAACCATCATAAGATTTAGCGATATCCTCCCCTATGAAAGATACTTCCTTGTTGGGAAATTACATCTTTAATGGTTAGTATTCTCCGTCCACAAGGTTCTCTGCTAGGTGATCGGCTAATGCTTGCCCCTTGACTGCTTTCTGGGTCACATAGACGATGTCTAACTCACTTAGCAGTATTTTCCACTTTGCTAATTTGCTAGTGGGCATAGGTTTCTGAAAAATGTACTTTAAGGGGTCCGCTCTCGATATGAGGTATGTGGTATATGCGTAGAAATAGTGCCTCATATTCTGGACTATCCATGTCAGAGCGCAATAGGTACGTTCCAATAGAGAATACCGAGCTTCGTAAGGTGTTAACTGCTTACTCAGATAGTATATTGCTTGTTCTTTCCTTCCGATCTCATCATGTTGTCTCGAGACGCTTCTAATGGCTACGTCCAACACGGCCAAGTATAGAGGTAAATGTCTCCCAGGCTCTGGTGGAACAAACATAGGAGGTTTGGACAGATACTCCTTGATTTTATCGAAGGCTTTTTGACATTCCTCAGTCCAACTTGTTGCAGCATCCTTTCTTAACATCTTCACATTACCGTAGACTGTGCTATTAATGGATGATGTAATTGAGATGCCCCTAGAAACTCATCACGTCCTTCTTGTTCCTTGGTGTTGGCAGATCCTGGATGGCTTTGATCTTCGATGGATCCAGCAAAATTCCCTGGCGGCTCACAATGAAACATAGTCGCTTCACAGCAAGGACCCCGAAAGCACATTTTGTAGGGTTCATCTTCAAGTTGTCCGCAGGCGGTCAAAAAACTTTCTTAGATCAGATACATGATCCAAACTCTTCTTGGATTTAATGATGATGTCATCCACGTAAACCTCTATTTCCTTATATATCATATCTTGAAAGAGAGTGGTCATGGCCCTCATGTAGGTAGCTCTGGCGTTCTTTAAACCAAATGGAATCATTTTATAGCAATACACCCACCATGGTGTGATGAAGGCTGTTTTCTCTGCATCTTCCTCGTCCATCCAGATCTAGTGATATATCGCGAAGTAATCTATAAAGAGCTAAAGTTTATGTTTGGCACAATTTTCAATAAAGATGTGTATGTTTGGTAGTGGAAAATCATCCTTAGGACTTGCTTAGTTTATATCTCTATAGTCAACGCATACCTTGACCTTCCCATCTTTCTTTGGTATGAGTATGATATTGGCTAACCAGGTCGAGTACTCGACCACTCGAAGGACCTTGGCATTGATTTGCTTGGTAACCCCCTCTTTTATCTTCAGACTCATATCTGGCTTGAATTTGCTGAGTTTCTATTTCAGTGGTGGAAACATTGGGTTTTTAGGTAGCTTATGGGCTATTATGGATGTGCTCAACCATGTCATGTCATCATAGGACCATGCAAAGATGTCCTCATATTCATTCAAAAATCTGGTGTACTCTTCTTTGTCAAACGGTGATAGATGGATACTAATGCGGGTCTCTTTGACTGTTTCAGAATCCCGCAAATTAACCGTCTCAGTTTTTTCTACGTTGGACTTTGGTTTGTTAAAATTCTTCTACTTCCTTGAAAATTTCCTCGGGTATTACATCATTTTCCCATTCTTCTGAATCACTCTCATCGTGTTGCGTTGTCTCATTACATGTCACAGTTGTAGATTTAGCAGGATAGGAAATAGTTATGCGGAAAAGAATACAGAGATAATAATATAAATAAACGAAGAGAAATAATACATTAATTTAGAACTTAAAATGTCAAAACAAACACGGCTCGATATCTCAAGTATTTATCTCAAAACAAAATACTAAATGTCGTAAGTGCCACAAAATGATTTAAAAGAAAATCATGCTAGTTTGCCAAAGCTACCTAGGTGCTCGACGAGTCCGAGACGGTGTGGCGGTTCTGTTCCTGAGAAAAACTCCATCTCTTCCCATCTGGATGGTGAGGTCCTCCTCCTATCCCAAGATCACATTGCAATCCATATCTTCTTCACCTAGGAATAGACTTCTCATGCCAGCTAGAATCTCATCTTCTTCAGAAACACAAATCACGTCGGCATTGCGAAATGTTTGGTATAACGGTGGCACGAGTTTAGGCAGCTGGAAGTAGAAATCATGCCATGGTGGTGACCAATTCCGATATTCTTTCACAGTGTCCTTATACCCAAGACTGAAAGTAGTGCCATGAGTCAGTGGCCTATTGGTTATGTTATCCTTTGAAACTTGGGATCAAGACCTCGGCTTGGCTCACACCCTAGTTAAAGCAGCATGATCAACACTTTATTACTCCACCACCGTCCTTTCTTGACTGTGTTTATTCATTCAATGTTATGGAATATCTCCCCTCCTAACTTCTTTTTGCCTTCAACGGCTGACACAGTCTGGTTGGTATATATAGGATTGTTGCCATCTCGTAAACGACCACCTCCTGATGATTCCATTCAAACTTTACAGCTTGATGCAGAGTAGAAGCAACTACCCCAGCCATGTGTATCCATGGTCGTCCCAATAGAAGATTGTAAGTAGTAGAGATTTCTAGTACCTTGAACTCGATATCAAACATAGTTGGACCTATTTTCAAACTCAAATCAATTTCTCCGATTGTAGCCCTTTGGGATTCGTCGAATGCTTTCAAGTTCATGCGTCTAAGCTTTATTTTAGGTGTGTTTATTCCAACCTCCTTAGAGTGGTCAGAGGGCATATATTAAAACTTGAAAATCCATCAATCAAGACTCAAGTAATGAACTTGTTTTCACATTGCACAGTGATGTGCAACTCTCAATTATGACTCAAACCTTCTGGTGGCAACTCATCTTCATGAAAAGTGATCTTATGTGTTTCTAGTACTTTTCCCATCATATATGCCATTTCTCCACTAGTGATACCATCATGCACATAAGCATCACTAACACCTTCATCAAGTTGTTCTTATGTGTGTCTGAGTTCTGCAGCAATGATAGGATGGATATTTTGAAAGGAGTTTTGTTTAGGTGATCAACAATAGAATCGTCCTTGGCTTGTACCTTTCTCCACAAACCATCAGTACCCGTTTCCATAACAGGTGGTTTTGGCATGGTCTCCTTATTTGTCCCTCCCTGGCCAAGATTCTCCAGTGTGTATGCTCTCCCTGTTCTAGTCATTCCTTGGGCGGCACCCACTTCTCCCATCTTAGCCTTTCTTTCCCTTTTTGCTTTAGCCACATAGTCCCATGGAACATCATCAGATTGGTAAGATGGTGATTGAGCTACCATCACAGTGAACAGTGGCCTAGGTGTGGCCACCTCAACCTCAAATAGTGCCTGGGCATGCTCCACAATCCGCGAGAGTGTTACAGGGGATGTCATAGCAGTGTCTCCTTCTCGAATAAGACCGATGGACCCTTCCTGGTTCTGTTCTTCTTTAGTCTCAATCATGTATACTCCCTCACCCCTATATTCGGGAAGGGGGTTATCTCGGACATTAGGTGTACACTCCTTCACCTGTATTACCTTAGTATCAATCATTGTCTGATTCTTATCTTTCAACATGCGACATTCCTCAATGGTGTGTCCCTTCATGCTAGAATGACAGGCACATGTTTTATTAGGGTTTATCTATTGAAAGGTGTTTTTAATTGCAGCTGCAGGAATATAGTGATATAATCGGTAGCCTTCAACCTCTCGTACAATTGGGCTATTAGTTTAGCAAGAGGGGTGTATTATCTGGGAAGTCTGCAGTCGAGTTGGCTCGGGTAATTCTAACGGGCATGTGGAGATGAGTGATAGTATGCTGGTTGGGTATCGTAGGTATGATAGGTGGTGGTAGGATAATGGTATTTTAGGGATGAGGGATGATAGTTAAGGGGGACTTCAGCCGTTGGGCTACCATCGCGGTGCCCACTTCCTTCTTTTCAGAAATAACTGTAGAATGCAATGCTTTATTGATGGCCTATAGAGCTTCGAAATTGGTAACCACGCCACTCTTGATGCTCTATTCAATACTTCCCCCTAGCTTGATGATGTTAGAGAATTTGTGGTTCTCTATGACCATTAGTCTTTCATAGTATTGTGGATCCTAAGCCTGCACGAAGAGCATTTTCATTTGTTCTTCCTTCAATGGCGGCCTTACCTTAGCGCCTTCTGATCTCCAATGGGTGGCGTACCCATTGAAGGTTTTCATGGGATTCTTTTTGAGGTTATGTATATAATACATCCGGTGAATTTTCTGTGTTGAACCTGATCCGTCCATAAAGTCCGATGCCATACTCACCCAATTAGACCAATTCTTTGGGTTTTGACTGATGTACCATGACAAAGCGTCTTTTTTGAGACTTCACATGAATTGCTTCGTGCATATTTGATCGTTCTTGCCTACACCCACGAGTTTTTCGCAATAAGTCCTCAGGTGTGCCTTGGGATCACCAGTAAACATCTCAAAATTTGGGGGTTTGTAACCCTAGGGTAATTTTACATCTGGTTGAATGCATAGATCTTCATCATTCAAGCTTTCGATACCCTTTCCACCTTCGACACTCTAGCCCCTTCTAGATAACTTCTTCAACTCCTCGGCAATATTCTTAATGAGCAGGTCATTTTCGATAGGTTCAGGTGTGTATAGGGTTTGCTGCAGTGTGTATGGTAGAGTTTACACGTATACGATGTTGCTTTGGTGGGTGCTTGGGACTTGGGTGTATGGATGATCATTGATGGATGCCTGGGGTAGATTGTGGGTAGGTTGTGGTACATTTTAGGGAGTGGGGAAAGTGGTGGTTTGCGGGTATGGAGTTGTGTTGTGATGGTGTCGTTATGAAACTTGCAATGGTGGAGGTTTAGGTATGCGAGTGTGGGGTTGTGGTATTGTTGAGTGGTAGAGGGATTTTGTGGAGCTTCGGGTTGCAAATTTTGGGATTGTGAATCCTAGCGTTGTGGCAATTTTAAGTAGTAGTATTTGGGTGATTGATATCAGGGAAATTTAGAGTGAGGATCAGGTTGGCGAGGTTGCACACCTGCTCTAATTCGTCTTGCAATTCCAGAATCTTTTGCTCTAATCGCAGAACTAGTTCGTTTTGCCCCAGTGTACTCCTTCCACCTGATATCTCTACGTTCACTGCTAAAGGAGCATTGCCTTTCCTATTACCACTCAAATCATCCATATTTCCTTTACCTTTGCTTTTGATGTCGCTAGGAAGGAGAGGAGGCGGAGGACCTCTAAATCTGGTGTGGTACACTGATGTAGCTAGAGTGCACGAACCAACCTTTGGGAATGTGAATAATCAAAATAAAGAAAAACAAAAAGGTAGCCAAGTCAGTAAGGTAAAATAAAAGAGTCTTTCAGTATTTAAACAGATAGAACATAAGGAATTCAATAGTTCACGTCCTAATTTTGGGAACTCGTTGTGCCCGAGGTAGGCCTAAGCGACAAGTAAACATGGAAGAACTTGTGCCAAAGTTGTTTCATCCCATTAACGTGAAAATAAATCAAATCTTTCTATTACTAAATCAAAATAAGGAAATAGAGTCACTAATGGCACAAAGCCTTATTACATAAATTCTAGAATGGAATCTAACTATAAAATATTTAAATAAAATTTCCTATTCTACTTGGTCTCAGATGGCCCTTCTCTATGTCTTGCTTTCTTTCCTCCATCGATTATGTTCCCAAGGTCATGAATATCAAGCAACAGGTTGGCCAATTCTAGCTTTCCACCTTCATCATAACCCATACCTTGGCAGTCTTAAGAGTCTTTTCCTCATTTTCCCCCCTAACTGCATCATTCCCTGCTTCAAATACTCCAATCTCTAAGTCGATTTGCTTGCTATATCTCTCCACTCTCTTGTTGCTTCCATATATGTCTTATGTTCTTCTATGTGCTTGTTTTCATATTCGAAGACCCTCTTGCGTAGCCTTTTGTATTTTGCCGGAGCTTCGGCCTCTTCATCTATGATTCTTGCCTTTAGCTTGAGTCTCGGTTTGACATCTCCAGTTATGTCATCTTCTAGACATGAAAGGTAATAGTACACGTGTCCAACATGATATCTATTGGGCTCTACGATTTCTTCTCCCACGATGATTTTTCTATTCCACATATGCTGAGCCTCGAACTTGAAAGGGATGACGTCTACCTTAAAATTTGCTTTGTATTGTGTCGTGTTGGCTACTGGGAATATAACCTGCTTTCTTCCAGCTTGCCTCATTGCTCTTATGGAGAATTAGGGTAAATACCTCGCAATCCAATCAACACAAAATGAGTGGCCTTCTTGGATCAGATTATGATCTCCTTGTTTGGAGACCATTCGAGAATCCAGTGTACCTGTTCATCGGTCAGACTGCAGAAAAGGTGTACCCATCCTTGAGCATTCATAGGCCTTTAAACCTTTTAGGACTAATGGTCATCTTCTTTGGGTGGTGACTAATAATGTAGTCATTCATTGGCATGCAAAGGAATTCCTGATGATAGTCGCCTCTTTGGAGATGCTCTAACAACCATATCCATAACAGAAGGTTGCACCCTTCTGACCAACCTCGTGCTTGCATCGGTCCAATGCTCGACATACTTATGCTAATATCATGGGAACAATTGTGTAGGTCCGTCCCTCAATTCCATCCATCATGTTTATGGCAACCATGGCTAGTCGAGTATGAATTTTACCTCCTTGCATTGGAAAGATCAGCAGCCCCAAGAAACACAGGATGAAGACATAAACCCGACGGTGAATCCACCCAACATAAGTGATGGCCAATTCTTCATGATACAACTGGTTTTCTATTTCCATCCCGTTCATACAGAAAGTCGAAGGGAATGTAAGACTTCTTCAACCAACCTAATTCATCATTCTTCTTGATCCCGAACACTTTCAGAAAATCGCGAGGTTTACGGTGTTTCGGTACCAACAAACCCGGACTATCACATGGGATTTTAGCCAAACCTCCAATTTCCTCCAAGCAGGGTCATCTCCAAATTTCCAAATCGAAAATGTCCCTCTTCTCATCCCAAAACATATCGGCAGCTTCAATCCGTTCCCTACTTTGCCGAATGTCCATTAAGGATGGAAATTTACCTAGTATCCTTCTTGCATGATTCCTATCACGCTGAGGGAGGTCGTTCCACCAATCAATCAACTTGGGTGGAATGTTCTGGACCATGCCAAACCTAGGAATATCGTGCTTCATTTTCTGCATTAAAGAAAGAGAGTTAGCCCCTCCTCCTCCTCCTGATTTGTTTAATTAAGCCATAATAGTAAATAGGTTGGCACATTTTCTCCAAGTAACGCACATAATATGCATGTGTCCCTCAGGATTGCTGAGATCCCTTCGGACTTTTGACAAGGTTTATCTAAACGAATTTGATATGCCACGAGTATTTAATCCAACCTAGGTTTGACATGATGCATGCAAAGTTTCAATTAGAGTAGGTTTCCAAAAGGGTCCAGACCAGTACTCTTAAGATGACAACTTAAGAGGTAAAGGCACGGAACCGTCGACTGCACCACTGATTGACTAGTCTACCGCTAATAAAGTCTTTCCTATTTTAAAAGGGTATTTTAGAAGATGCGGACACTCATAAAGCACCGCTATGTTGATAATAGGCACGAGTGGAATATGTTGTTGAAAGTATGCTTATGAAAAAAGCGATAACATATAGTCAAGTAATTTTACATGGTGAAAAACACATAAACACAATATTAAATAATGTGATCAGATAAGCAAGGAAGAAAAAGGATAAGAAAAGACAAGGAAAATAGTTGGCAGGCTCACAAAATTCGGAAAGCATGATTAATACATAAAGAAAATAGAGGAGAGGGGAAAGGGACGTTCATGGTATAACACTTTCGAGCAAGTAACGGGACAGGGAAATGGAGGTACATGAAAGAAATCTGTTACAACCCATATCCACACGTGTTAGTTCATGCCATATGTTATTTAACATAAATACAAGAAGTAATTATCTTTGATATGATAAGAAGTTAATCCTATTGGTCTTAAGTGATATAAGGGTGTACAAGGGTGATTAACAAGTATTAGGAGTTAAAAGAATCAAGGATGTTGTAACTCATATTTTCGGGTAAACCTAGAGGTGCCTAATACACTCAAGAGGTCTTTTTTTAAGGAATTTGAATCATATAATATCCGTATCATAAGTCTTGAAGTCAAACGAGTTATGAAAAAAAAGTCGACAAAAGTTGTCGCAACTTAGGTTCATAATTTTACTTAAATATTAGGTCAAATGTTTCTAAGCTTTTCTCCCAATTTACAAGGAATTACGGGGTGATCTACCTACCAAATTAAAGATATATGAGTCTAGTTTCCAACGCATTAAACCGTTTGTCAATACGATCTCAGAGTATAGAGATAATTGTATTTCCGAAGACCTAAGCAGATTGGTAGGTGACAAGTAGGTTCATCACCTACTTGCCAAAATTAGAGGATAAAATTAAATGTCCCAAAGTCAGCCAAGAGAGGACTTTTAAGGGACCTTCAAAACCAAATTGAACCCCTGCAAACCCTCCCCAAAATCCCGCACAAACACTAATCGATTTTCCCTCTCTTTCAACTTCTAATTGGGGGTGAAACCTAGAGTTTGAAGAACCAAGGAAAGGGATGAGTTATCCAACAAGTAAGGTAATTTTAATGCTATATTTCATTCATTTTTTCTCCTGTGAATTCATGGTAATTCGTTCTATACATGTAAGAACTCACGGGACGGTGATCGGAAGCCGTGAGTTCGAGTTATTCACTTGTATCGGACTGTTTTGTGTTGCTGTTGGGCTACGTGTTTTACTACTATTTTGTTGAGTTTTGGAGGAAGAAGGGTGTGGAGAAACACCATATAGATTTAGGGTTGTGGGCTGATAGTTCTTCGTAACATTTCTGGGTCGTTTGACACGACTACGGTGGCTATCGTACGTATGAAGTGATTAGCTTGTGCGTGGACTGTTTTGGGAGGCTTAATATGATTATTATTGATGTGGTTTGGGCTGTTTTCTGATTTTATTGAATTGTGTGAAGTCATATATATAGGGGAGGTGCTGTCCATTTCATTGTAAAATAGGTTGTGGTCGAGACATAATAGTTATGATGCTTAAATGATAACGATAGTATCGTTTCTCTTATTGTAGACTAAGGAGTTATGACAGTTGCATAGCTTGAGATTGGGGCAGTATATACAAGGTATGTGAGGCTATCCCTATCCTTCTTTTGCACGACTCCGATGGTACATGATGTAATGAACAAGCTTCCAAAGAAACTCTACTCTTAGAAGCTACCAGTACTTACATTGTTTCCCCACTTATAGAACGATTGACATTGATGTTGCTTCTCTTGTTCTTATGTTATCAATGTTGTTGATACTTCCTGATTCTTATAAGGTTCATGGTGAAGAGTTAGTCCTGATGTGTACAGAGGATACCAACCTTACGTCACTCCAAAAAGCTTAGAACGTATTTTCATGAGTCTAGCATGTATTATATATATGTATCTATTTTACTCTACCAAGCAGCGCTATAGTCGGCCGGGTACGGCACCTATTGTGCAACCACTGATCAGTTGGGTTTTACCGAGCTCCACGTGGCCGGGTACGATTCTACCGAGCCTTATGATGGCCGGATACGTTTTTACCGAGCCTATTACGGCCGGGTATGATATGATGATGATGGTGATGCCCATAGGGGCGTATGTTTTAAAAGTTTATGTATATATACGTATGTATCATGAATTTCATGTCAGTAGCCCTCAAAGGTACCCAGATGTTACAGGTTGTATATTCTCTATCCCTGCTTACATTACTGTTCGTACTTATGGTTTCCTGCCTTACATACTCAGTACTTTATTCGTACTGACGTCCTTTTATTTGTGGATGCTGCATGTCGTGCTGCAGGTCCTGATAGACAGGCAAGTGCAGCTCCCCCACCATAGTAGGCTGTCCAGTTCAGCGGTGATTGGCGAGATCCCTTCTCCGGACTTGTCGTGGTCTTGGTATGCATTTTTGTTATAGACTATATGGGTATGTCGGGACCCTGTTCTGGCTATGTTGCAGTACTTATGTTCCTTTAGAGGCTCATAGAGAGGTGTTGACTCATGTATAGTTTGGTATGCCTTGTTGGCTGGTTTTTGTTGTATAGTCTTTCATGGTAGCGTGGTAGCTCGTACCTTATATATAATTTCTTGATTGTCTGGTCATCCCATGTTATGTATGTTCATACCATCATATTTTATTGTTGGTTGTCCATGATCCATGTCTATCATTTATATTGATCTCGTTAGCCCTAAAAGATAATAAAGAAGATTAGATAAAATGTACGTTGGTGCTCGGCAAGTATGGTCGGGTGCTAGTCATGGCCCTCCAGTTTGGGTCATGACAAACTTGGTATCAGAGCCAGTATGTCCTAGGGATTGTCTATGAGCCGTGTCTAGTAGAGTCTTGATTATGGATGTGTAGCACGCCACATTTATAATCAGGAGGCTACATGACATCTAGGGTTGTTACCTTCTTCCTAAATCTAGATCGTGCGTAGAGTTGAGTCGTAAGTGTTCGTGTCTAATATTCACCTTGTTTTCCTTCGGCGATGCCTTCAACTAAGACGCAAAAAATTAGTAGACGGCTTGATACAGCTTCGGGAGAGGGTACCAGTCAGGTGCCCCAAGCCAGAGCAGGCCAAAGTGAGGCTCAGAGCGAGATGCCGTCTCATACCTCATCTACTCCGTCTCCTCCAGAGGATATTAGGAGGCACCCAGCACCTCCAGTTCCTCCGTCCAGCACTACAGACCAGGATATGCAGAGTGCTTTGCAGTTATTGACTAGCTTGGTAGCTGCTCAGGCTCAGAGGCATAATACAGGCGTGCTGATAAACCAGTTAGTACGAGAGTTCGTGATTTTATTAATTTAGACCCTCCAATGTTTACCGGATCAGACCCTAAGGAGGACGCGCAAACTTTTTTTGACCAGGTTCATCGTACACTGCGGGTTATGCATGTTAGTGATACAGAGGCAGTAGAGTTGGCTTCTTATCGGCTACGGGATTTAGCGGTTCTCTGGTATGATAGTTGGAAGAGATCCAGGGGTTCGAACGCTCCTCCAGCTCTGTGGAAGGAATTTTCTGAGGCCTTTCTTCGTCACTACTTGCCAGTTCAAATACGACGAGCTAGAGCTGATAAGTTCTTGAACCTTAGACAAGGTAATATGAGTGTGCGAGAGTACAATATGCAGTTTGATTCTTTAGCAAGGTATGCTCCCCATATGGTGGCCGAGATGAGTGATAGGGTTCATTTGTTCGTGAACGGATTGGGACCACATTGGATAAATGAGTGCACAATAGCTTCCTTGGTAGAGGGCATGGATATTTCCCGTATTCAGGCTTATTCCCAGACCTTAGAGGATCGTAAGCGCCAGCAGAGGGCAGATAGGGAGCAGGATAGGGGCCAGCATAAGAGGGCGAGATTTGCAAGGTATTCTGATCACTTCAGAGGCAGCGCCAAGCCCCAGTCTTCGAGGAGTTCGGCGCCACCTGTAGCGAGTGCTCTTCCAAAGTTTCAGAGACCTTGATATGATCGATTTACCTATTCTGGTCTAGGTCAGAGTTCGCGGGCATCAGGCTTGCAACATCACAGGGATACTAGTCAGACGAGACCCCCAACACTACGTTATGATCAATGCGGCAAGGACCACTTTTGACTGTGCCGTCGAGGTTCTGATGCATGTTATTCTTGCGGACAGCCAGGCCATATGATGCGGGATTGTCCTAACAGAGGAGGTGATGGTATGGCTCAGCCGACTGGATCCGTGTCTGGTTCTTCCTCATCAGTTCAACCTCCAGCACGGGGTTTTCAGCAGTTGACAGATCGTGGTAGAGGTAGAGGTGCAGGGACGAGTTCGAGTGGTGCTCAAAATCGAACCTATGCTTTAGTAGGTCAACAAGATCTCGAGTCGTCTCCAGATGTTGTTACAGGTATATTGTCTGTGTTTTCTTATGATGTATATGCGCTGATTGATCCGTGATCTACATTATCATATGTTACACCTTTTGTGGCAAATAAGTTTTGCATTGAACCTGAATTGATAAGTAAACCCCTTGCGGTATTCTACTCCAATAGGAGATTCTGTGATTTCTAGAAGGGTATATAGAGGTTGCACTGTGAGATTTGTAGTCGTCAAACCTCGGCAAATTTATATGAGTTAGAAATGGTTGATTTCGATGTGATAATGGGAATGGACTGGTTGGCCTCATGCTATGAAAATGTTGACTGTCGTACGAAGATGGTTAGGTTTCAATTTTCTGGTGAACCCATCATTGAATGGAAGGGGAACATTGCTACGTTGAAGGGTAGGTTTATTTCCTATCTTAAGGCAAGGAAAATGATCTCAAAAGGTTATATTTATCATCTTGTTCGCGTTAGGGATGCGAAGGCGAAGCCGCCTACTCTACAATCAATCCCCGTGGTCAATGAATTTCCAGATGTTTTCCCTGATGAACTCCCAGGCCTTCCTCCTGAAAGGGAGATTGAGTTTAGCATTGATGTGTTGCCTGACACTCAACCGATCTCTATCCCTCCATATAGAATGGCCCCGGCAGAGTTGCGAGAGTGTAAGGCGCAGTTGAAGGACTAGCTGGATAAGGGCTTCATTAGGCCTAGCACTTTACCTTGGGGTGCACCAGTCCTATTCGTACGAAAGAAAGATGGGTCGTTACGGATGTGTATCGACTATCAACAGATGAATAAGTTTACTATGAAGAACAAGTATCCACTTCCAAGAATTGATGACCTTTTTTACCAACTCTAGTGTGCCAAGTATTTCTCCAAGATTGACTTACGTTCAGGGTATCATCAGGTGTGGGTTCAGGAGAAGGATATTCCAAAGACGGCCTTCCTGACAAGATATGGGCACTTTGAGTTCTTGGTGATGTCATTCGGGCTAACAAATTCCCCAGAAGCTTTTATGGATCTTATGAATACTGTATTCAGGCCCTATCTCGATGTGTTCGTGATTGTATTCATTGATGACATTCTGGTGTATTCCCGTTCGGAGGCGGAACATGCGGGCCACTTGCAGATAGTATTACAGACACTTCAGGATCATAAGTTATATGCTAAGCTCTCCAAATGTGAATTCTGGCAGAACTCAGTAGCATTCCTTGGCCATGGGATATCTGACAAGGGTATTAGTGTTGACTCTCAGAAGATCGATGCAGTAAAGAATTGGCCGAGATCTACAACACCATCAGAAGTCCGCAGCTTCCTGGGGCTAGTAGGATATTATAAGCAGTTTGTAGAAGGGTTTTCCTCTATATCAGCACCATTGACTAAGTTAACACTGAAAGCTACCAAGTTCCAATGGTCTGACGCTTGTGGACTTAGTTTGGGGTGCGTATTGATGAAGCGTGGGAAGGTGATTGCTTATGCATCAAGACAATTGTAGAAGCATGAAAAGAATTATCCAACCCATGATTTGGAATTGGCTGCAGTAATATATGCTTTGAGGATATGGAGGCACTACTAATACGGCGTCCTTGTTGACATCTACACAGATCACAAGAGTTTACAATACATCTTCAATCAGAAGGAGTTGAACTTGAGGCAGCGTAGGTGGCTCGAATTACTGAAAGACTACGACATCGAGATATTGTATCATCCCGGTAAAGCCAATGTTGTGGCAGACGCTCTCAGCCGTAAGTCAATGGGAATCTTAGTACACATTGAAGCAGGTAGATGGGGGTTGACTAAAGAGCTTCATCAGCTAGCCCATATGAGAATCAGATTATTAGACTATGATGTCGGAGGTGTTACTGTACATAATACATCAGAATCATCTTTGGTAGCCGAGGTAAAAGCACGGCAATATGAAGATCCTATCTTAGTACGATTGAGGGGGAGCATTCAGCAGTGTAAAATTACGGCTTTTGAGATTAGAGGAGATGGGGCATTGAGATACTAGGGCCGATTATGTGTGCCTAATGTGGCAGGGTTGCGAGAGAAGATTATGAATGAGATTCATCAATCCCGATATTCCATCCATCTCGGCTCGACAAAGATGTATCATGATGTCAAAAAGCAGTATCGGTGGAATAGCATGAAGAAGTCTATTGTAGAATTTGTAGCCCAGTGTCCCAATTGTCAACAAGTAAAGATAGAACATCAGAAACCCGGTGGATTGCTTCAGAATATAGAGATTCTGACCTGGAAATGAGAGGTGATTAATATGGACTTCATTATTAGATTACCTCGCTCTTATCATAAGTTTGACTCCATCTGGGTGATAATTGATCGACTAACAAAATGTGCCCATTTTCTACCAGTTAAAACAACTTACACGGCTGAAGATTATGCGAAGTTGTATATCAAGGAGATTTTTAGGCTTCATAGTGTGCTGGTATCTATTATGTCAGACCGAGGAGCTCAATTTACGGCTAACTTTTGGAGGTCTTTTCAGAATGGTTTAGGCACACAAGTGAAACTCAGCACTGCATTTCATCTACAGACTGACGGACAAGCTGAACGTACCATTCAGACACTAGAAGATATGCTACGAGCATGTGTTCTAGATTTTAAGCGAAATTGGGACGACCATCTTCCACTTATAGAATTCGCCCACAATAATAGCTACCATTCCAGTATTAAAATAGCCCCATGCAAGGCACTATACGGGAGGAGATGTGGATCACCAGTTGGATGGTTCGAAGTCGGTGAAACAGAATTATATGGGCCAGATTTGATTCACCAAGCCATTGAGAAGGTGAAGGTGATACAGGAACGATTGAGGACGGCACAAAGCAGGCAAAAGTCTTATTCCGATGTCCGACGTCGTGATCTGGAGTTTGAGGTTGGTGATTCGGTTTTCCTGATGATCTCACCAATGAAGGGTGTTATGCGTTTTGGGAAGAAAGGTAAGCTGAGTCCAAGGTATATCGGTCCGTATAAAATTCTTCGACGAATTGGACATGCTGCTTATGAGTTAAAATTTCCATCCGAATTGGAATTTGTCCATCCGGTATTCCATGTATCTATGTTGAGGAAATGCATTGGAGACCCTTATCGAGTCTTCCTTATCAAAGATGTACTAGTTACAGAGGATCTATCATATGAAGAAGTGCCAGTGGCTATATTAGATCGACAAGTCCGCAAGCTGAGAACAAAAGATGTAGCTTCCGTCAAAGTATTATGGAGGAACAAGAATATGGAAGAAATGACATGGGAAACAGAAGAGGAGATGAAGTCTAAATACCCTTACCTGTTCCAGAATAAAGATAACGAGGATGCTAGGGGAACACTGGATGCATTAGAAGGTGGAATAGCTCTATGAGGTAAGCAATAGCTTGAGAATACTCTTCCTTAATACAAAATGGTGATATGCAGATAATGTACATGTCCATAAATTTGCATACTCTTGTAAGGCCATATGTTGAGTTAACTGCTCGCAAGTTCGTTTTCACGACCCAAACTGGAGGGCCATGACTAGCACCCGACCATACTTGCCGAGCACCAACCTACATTTTATCTAACCTTCTTTATTATCTTTTAGGACTGACGAGATCAATATTAATGGTAGACATGGATCATGGACAACCAACAACAAAATATGATGGCATGAACACACATAACATGGGATGACCAGACAATCAAGAAACTATATATAAGGTACGAGCTACCACGCTACCCTGAAAGACTATACAACAAAAACCAGCCAACAAGGCATACCAAACTATACATGAGCCGACACCTGTCTATGAGCCTATAATGGAACATAAGTACTGCAACATAGCCGGAACAGGGTCCCGACATACCCATAATGTCTATAACAAAAATGCATACTCACACCACGACAAGTCCGGAGAAGGGATCTCGCCAATCACCGCTGAACTGGACAGCCTACTGTAGTAGGGGAGCTGCACCTGCCTGTCTATTAGGACCTGCAGTATGACATGCAGCGTCCACAAATAAAAGGACGTCAGTACGAAAAAAGTACTGAGTATGTAAGGCAGGGAACCATAAGTACAAACAGTAATGTAAGTACGGATAGAGAATATATAACCTGTAACATCTGGGTACCTTTGAGGGCTACTGACATAAAATGCATGATACATATGTATATATACATAAACTTTTAAACATACGCCTCTGTGGGCATCATCATCATCATATCATACCCGGCCGTAATAGGCTCGGTAAAAAGGTACCCGGCCATCATAAGGCTCGGTAGAATCGTACCCGGCCACGTGGAGCTCGGTAAAACTCAACTGATCAGTGGTTGCACAATAGGTGCCGTACCCGGCCGACTATAGGGCGACTCAGTAGAGTAAAATAGATACATATATATAATGCATGCTCGACTCATGAAAATACGTTCTAAGCCTTTTGGAGTGACGTAAGGTTGGTATCCTCTGTACATGTTATTAGGACTAACACTTCACCATGAACCTTATAAGAATCAGGAAGTACCAACAACATTGATAACGTAAGAACAAGAGAAGCAACATCAACGTCAATCGTTCCATAAGAGGGGAAACAATGTAAGTACTACTAGCTTCTAAGAGTAGAGTTTCTTTTGAAGCTCGTTCATTACATTAAGCACCATCGAAGTCGTGCAAAAGAAGGAAAGGGATAGCCTTACATACCTTGTATATACTGCCCCAATCTCAAGCTATGCAACTGTCACAACTCCGTAGTCTACAATAAGAGAAACGATACTATCGTTATCATGTAAGCGTCATAACTATTGTGTATTGACCACAACCTATTTTACGATGAAACGGACAGCACCTCCCCTATATATATGAATTCACACAATTAAAAACAATCACCAAACAGCACAAACAACATCAATAATAATCATATTGAGCGTCCCAAAATAGTACACGCACAAGCTAATCACTTCATACATACGATGGCCATCGTAGTCGTGTCAAACGACCCGGGAATGTTATGAAGAACTATCAGCCCACAAACCTAAATCTATATAGTGTTTCTCCACACCCTTCTTGATCCAAAACTCCACAAAACAGTAGTAAAACACATAGCCCAACAGCAACACAAAGCAGTCCACAAAATAGTCCGCTACAAGTGAATAACTCGAACTCACGGCTTCCGATCACCGTCACGTGAGTTCTTACATGTATAGAATGAATTACCATGAATTCACAGGAGAAAAAAATGTATGAAAGAGAGAAGTAAAATTACCTTACTTGTTGGATAACTCAGCCCTTTCCTTGGTTCTTCAAACTCTAGGTTTTACCCCCAATTAGAACTTGAAAGAGAGGGAAAATAGATTAGGGTTTGTGTGGGATTTTTGGGGAGAGTTTGCAAGGGTTCAATTTGGTTTTGAAGGTCTGAAATAAGGGTGAAATAACTGAGTTTATAATCCCTTAAAAGTACTCTCTTGTCCGACTTTGGGACTTTTAATTTTATCCTCTAATTTTGGCAAGTAGGTGATGCACCTACTTGTCACCTACCAATCTGCGCAGGTCTGCGGAAATACAATTATCTCTATACTTCGAGATCGTATTGACAAACGGTTTAATGTGTTGGAAACTAGACTCATAGATCTTTATTTTGGTAGGTAGATCACCCTGTAATTCCTTGTAAATTGGGAGAAAAACATAGAAACATTTTACCTAATGTTTAAGCAGAATTATGAACCTAAGTTGCGACAACTTTTGTCGACTTTTGTTTCATAAATCGTTTGACTTCAAGACTTATGTTACAGATATTGTATGATTCAAATGCCTTAAAGAAAAAGACCTCTTGAGTGTATTAAGCACCTCTACATTTACCCGAAAATATGAGTACAACATCCTTGATTCGTTTAACTCCTAATACTTGTTAATCACCCTTGTACACCCTTATATCACTTAAGAACAATATGATTAACTTCTTATCGTCTCAAAGATAATTACTTCCAGGATTTATGTTAAATAACATATGGCATGAACTAACACGTGTGGATATGGGTTGTAACACCCTCCCCCCCAGGAACATTCATCCTCGAATGTAAGGATTCATAGGGAGTTTAAATCATCGTGGATTCCGGCCGAGTTTCTCTCATAAATAGAGGACGAACTTGCGAGCAGTTAACTCAACGTATGGCCTTACAAGAGTATGCCAATTTATGGACATGTACATTACCTGCATATGACCATTTTGTATTAAGGAAGAGTATTCTTAAGCTATTGCTTACCTCATAGAGCTGTCCCACCTTCTAATACGTCCTGTGTTCCCCTAGCATCCTCGTTATCTTTATTCTGGAACAGGTAAGGGTATTTAGACTTCATCTCCTTTTCTGTTTCCCATGTCATTTCTTCCATATTCTTTTTCCTCCACAATACTTTGACGGAAGATACATCTTTTGTTCTCAGCTTGCGGACTTGTCGATCTAATATAGCCACTGGCACTTCTTCATATGATAGATCCTCTGTAACTTGTACATCTTTCATAGGGACGACTCGAGAAGGGTCTCCAATACATTTCCTCAACATAGATACATGGAATACCAGATGGACAAATTCCAATTCGGATGGAAATTCTAATTCATAAGCAACATGTCCAATTCGTCGAAGAATTTTATACGGACCGATATACCTTGGACTCAGCTTACCTTTCTTCCAAAAATGCATAACACCCTTCATTGTTGAGATCCTCAGGAAAACCCAATCACCAACCTCAAACTCCAGATCACGACGTCGGACATCGGAATAAGACTTTTGCCTGCTTTGTGCCGTCCTCAATCGTTCTTGTATCACCTTCACCTTCTCAATGGCTTGGTGAATCAAATCTGGCTCATATAATTCTGTTTCACCAACTTCGAACCATCCAACTGGTGATCTACATCTCCTCCCGTATAGTGCCTCGTATGGGGCCATTTAAATACTGGAATGATAGCTATTAATGTAGGCGAATTCTATGAGTGGAAGATGGTCATCCCAATTTCCCTTAAAATCTAGAACACATGCTCGTAGCATATCTTCCAGTGTCTGAATGGTACGTTCAGCTTGTCCGTCAGTCTGCGGAAGAAATGCAGTGCTGAGTTTCACTTGTGTGCCTAAACCCTTCTGAAAAGACCTCCAAAAGTTAGCCGTAAATTGAGCTCCTCGGTCTGATATAATAGATATCGGCACACCATGAAGCCTAACAATCTCCTTGATATACAACTTCGCATAATCTTCAGCCGTGTAAGTTGTTTTAACTGGTAGAAAATGGGCACATTATGTAAGTTGATCAATTATCACCCAGATGGAGTCAAACTTATGATAAGAGCGACGTAATCCAATAATGAAGTCCATATTAATCACCTCCCATTTCCAGGTCGGAATCTCTATATTCTGAAGCAATCCACCGGGTTTCTGATGTTCTATCTTTACTTGTTGATAATTGGGACACTGGGCTACAAATTTTGCAATAGACTACTTCATGCTATCGCACCAATACTGCTCTTTGACATCATGATACATCTTTGTCGAGCCGGGATGGATGGAATATCGGGATTGATGAATCTCATTCATAATCTTCTCTCGCAACCCTGCCACATTAGGCACACATAATCGGCCCTAGTATCTCAATGCCCCATCTTCTCTAATCTCAAAAGCCGTAATTATACATTGCTGAATGCTCTCTCTCAATCGTACTAAGATAGGATCTTCATATTGCCGTGCTTTTACCTCGGCTACCGAAGATGATTCTGATGTATTATGTACAGTAACACCTCCGTCATCAGAGTCTAATAATCTGATTCTCATATTGGCTAGCTGATGAAGCTCTTTAGTCAACCCCCATCTACCTGCTTCAATGTGTACAAAGCTTCCCATTGACTTACGGCTGAGAGCGTCTGCCACAACATTGGCTTTACCGAGATGATACAATATCTCGACGTTGTAGTCTTTTAGTAATTCGAGCCACCTACGCTGCCTCAAGTTCAACTTCTTCTGATTGAAGATGTATTGTAAACTCTTGTGATCTGTGTAGATGTCAACATGGACGCCGTATAAGTAGTGCCGCCATATCTTCAAAGCATATATTACTGCAGCCAATTCCAAATCATGGGTTGGATAATTCTTTTCATGTTTCTTCAATTGTCTTGATGCATAAGCAATCACCTTCCCACACTGCATCAATACGCTCCCCAAACCTATACCTGAGGCATCACAATATACCACATAACCTTCTATTCCTTCAGGAAGAGTGAGCACTGGGGCGGAAATCAATCGATTCTTTAGCTCCTGAAAACTACGTTCACAAGCGTCAGACCATTGGAACTTGGTAGCTTTCAGTGTTAACTTAGTCAATGGTGCTGATATAGAGGAAAACCCTTCTACAAACCGCCTATAATACTTGCTAGCCCTAGGAATCTGCGGACTTCTGATGGTGTTGTAGGTCTTGGCCAATTCTTTACTGCATCGATCTTCTAAGTGTCGACACTAATACCCTCGTCAGATAACACATGTCCAAGGAATGCTACTAAGTTCAGCCAGAATTCACATTTGGAGAGCTTAGCATATAACTTATGATCTTCAAGCGTCTGTAATACTATCTGCAAGTGACCCGCATGTTCCGCCTCCGAACGGGAACACACCAGAATGTCATCAATGAATACAATCACGAACACATCAAGATAGAGCCTGAATACAGTATTCATGAGATCCATAAAAGTTGCTGGGGTATTTGTTAGCCCGAACGACATCACCAAGAACTCAAAGTGCCCATATCTTGTCCGGAAGGCCGTCTTTGGAATATCCTTCTCCTTAACCCTCACCTGATGATACCCTGAACGTAAGTCAATCTTGGAGAAATACTTGGCACCCTGTAGTTGGTCAAAGGTCATCAATTCTTGGATGTGGATACTTGTTCTTTATAGTAAACTTATTCATCTGTCGATAGTCTATACACATCCGTAACGACCCATCTTTCTTCCGCACGAATAGGACTGGCGTGCCCCAAGGTGAAGAGCTTGGCCTAATGAAGCCCTTATCCAGCAAGTCCTTCAACTGCGCTTTCAACTCTTGCAACTCTGCTGGGGCCATTCTGTGTGGAGGGATAGAGATCGGTTGAGTGTCAGGCAACACATCAATGCTAACTCAATCTCCCTTTCAGGAGGAAGGCATGGGAGTTCATCTGGGAAAACATCTGGAAATTCATTGACCCCGTGTATTGATTGTAGAGTAGGCGGCTTCGCCTTCGCATCCCTAACGCGAACAAGATGATAAATATAACCTTTTGAGATCATTTTCCTTGCCTTAAGATAGGAAATAAACCTACCTTTTGATGTTGCAATGTTCCCCTTCCTTTCAATGATGGGTTCACCAGAAAATTGAAACCTAACCATCTTCGTACGAAAGTCAACATTTGCATAATATGAGGCCAACCAGTCCATTCCCATTATCACATCGAAATCAACCATTTCTAACTCAAATAAATTTCCGAGGTTTGAAGACTACAAATCGTCACAGTGCAACCTCTATATACCCTTCTAGCAATCACAGAATCTCCTATTGGAGTAGATATTGCAAGGGGTTTACTTATCAATTCAGGTTCAATGCAGAACTTATTAGCCACAAAGGGTGTAATAAATGATAATGGAGATCCCGGATCAATCAGCATATATACATCATAAGAAAACACAGACAATATACCTGTAACAACATCTGGAGATGACTCGAGATCCTGTCGACCTACTAGAGCATAGGTTCGATTTTGAGCACTACTCGAACACGGCCTGCACCTCTACCTCTACCACGACCTGTCGACTTCTGAAAATCCCGTACTGGAGGTCGAATGGATGAGGAAGAACCAGACACAAATCCAGTCGGCTGAGCCATACCATCACCTCCTCTGTTAGGACAACCTCGCATCATATGGCCAGGCTATCCGCAAGAATAACATGCATCAGAACCTCGATGGAACATTCCAAAGTGGGTCTTGCCGCATCGATCACAACATGGTGTTGGGGGTCTAGTCTGACTAGTATCCCTGTGATGTTGCGAGCCTGCTGCCCGCGAACTCTTACCTGGACCAGAATGGGTAAATCGATCATATCTATGTCTCTGAAACTATGGAGGAGCACTAGCTACAGGTGGCGCCGAACTCTTCGAAGACTGGGGCTTGATGCTGCCTCGGAAGTCATCAGAATACCTTGCAAATCTCGCCCTCTTATGCTGGCCCCTATCCTGCTCCCTATCTTCCCTCTACTGGCGCTTACGATCCTCTAGGGTCTGGGCATAAGCCTAAATACGGGAAATATCCATGCTCTCTACCAAGGAGGCTGTCATGCACTCATTTATCAGATGTGGTCCCAACCCGTTCACGAACAAATGAATCCTGTCACTCATCTCGGCCACCATATGGGGAGCATGCCTTGCTAAAGAATCAAACTGCATACTGTACTCTCGCACACTCATATTACCTTGTCTAAGGTTCAAGAACTTATCAGCTCTAGCTCGTCGTATCTGAACTGGCAAGTAGTACCGAAGAAAGGCCTCAGAAAATTCCTTCCAACTCATTAAACTGTTTGTCAATACGATCTCGGAGTATAGAGATAATTGTGTTTCCACAGACCTGCGTAGATTGGTAGGTGACAAGTAGGTGCATCATCTACTTGCCAAAATTAGAGGACAAAATTAAAAGTCCCAAAGTCGGCCAAGAGAGGAATTTTAAGGGATTATAAACTTAGTTATTTCACCCTTATTTCAGACCTTCAAAACCAAATTGAACCCCTGCAACCCCTCCCCAAAAATCCCGCACAAACCCTAATTGGTTTTCCCTCTCTTTCAAGTTCTAATGGGGGGTGAAACCTAGAGTTTGAAGAACCAAGGAAAGGGCTGAGTTATCCAACAAGTAAGGTAAGTTTACTGCTCTGTTTCATACATTTTTTCTCCTGTAAATTCATGGTAATTCGTTCTATACATGTAAGAACTCACGGGACAGTGATCGAAAGCTTTGAGTTCGAGTTATTCACTTGTAGCGGACTGTTTTGTGGACTATTTTGTGTTGCTGTTCGGCTACGTATTTTACTACTATTTTGTGGAGTTTTGGAGGAAGAAGGGTGTGGGGAAACACCATATAGATTTAGGGTTGTGGGCTGATAGTTCTTCGTAACATTTCCGGGTCGTTTGACACGACTACGGTGGCTATCGTATGTATGAAGTGATTAGCTTGTGCGTGGACTGTTTTGGGAGGCTCAATATGATTATTATTGATGTGGATTGGGCTGTTTTCTGATTGTTCTGAATTGTGTGAATTCATATATAGAGGGGAGGTGTTGTCCGTTTCATCGTAAAATAGGTTGTGGTCGAGACATAATAGTTATGATGCTTAAATGATAACGATAGTATCATTTCTCTTATTGTAGATTAAGGAGTTGTGACAGTTGCATAGCTTGAGATTGGGGCAGTATATACAAGGTATGTGAGGCTATCCCTCTCCTTCTTTTGCACAACTCCGATGGTACATGATGTAATGAACGAGCTTCCAAAGAAACTCTACTCTTAGAAGCTAGCAGTACTTACATTGTTTCCCCTCTTATAGAACGATTAACGTTGATGTTTCTTCTCTTGTTCTTATGTTATGAATAATGTTGGTACTTCCTGATTCTTATGAGGTTCATGGTGAAGAGTTAGTCCTGATAACGTGTACTGAGGATACCAACATTACGTCACTCCAAAAAGGCTTAGAACGTATTTTCATGAGTCGAGCATGCATTATAAATATGTATCTATTTTACTCTACCGAGCCGCGCTATAGTCGGCCGGGTACGGCACCTATTGTGCAACCACTGATCAGTTGGGTTTTACCGAGCTCCACGTGGCCGGGTACGATTCTACCGAGCCTTATGATGGCCTGGTACGTTTTTACCGGCTTATTACAGTCGGGTATGATATGATGATCATGATGCCCACAGAGGCGTATGTTTTAAAAGTTTATGTATATATACATATTTATCATGCATTTCATGTCAGTAGCCCTCAGAGGTACCCAGATGTTACAGGGTGTATATTTACTATCCCTGCTTACATTACTATTCGTACTTATGGTTCCTGCCTTACATACTCAGTACTTTATTCGTACTGACGTCCTTTTATTTGTGGACGCTGCATGTCGTGTTGCAGGTCCTGATAGACAGGCAGGTGCAGCTCCCCCACCACAGTAAGCTGTCCAGTTCAGCGATGATTGGGGAGATCCCTTCTCCGGACTTGTCGTGGTCTGGGTATGCATTTTTGTTATAGTCATTATGGGTATGTCGGGACCCTGTTCCGGCTATGTTGCAGTACTTATGTTCCTTTAGAGGCTCATAGACAGGTGTTGACTCATGTATAGTTTGGTATGCCTTGTTGGTTGGTTTTTGTTGTATAGTCTTTCATGGTAGCGTGGTAGCTCGTACCTTATATATAGTTTCTTGATTGTATGGTCATCCCATGTTATGTATGTTCATACCATCATATTTTATTGTTGGTTATCCATGATCCATGTCTACCATTTATATTGATCTCGTCAGCCCTAAAAGATAATAAAAAAGGTTAGATAAAATGTACATTGGTGCTCGGCAAGTATGGTCGGGTGCTAGTCATGGCCCTCCAGTTTGGGTCGTGAAAAAATCAAATAAAGCAATTCAATAAACAATCCTGCATAGGATAAAATGCGTTTTGGTAAAAGTCTAAGTATATTCCTAGTGGAGCGCCATGCTGTCGTACCCCGTTTTCTTGCAAAAATGGGTTTTGACATTTTAAAGCCCGAAAATTTCGCCAAGGAATTTAAGGGTTCGTGGTGTTCAGGTAGGCTTACGTGTTTGAGGGTGGTACAATCTCACCGCGATTCGGACTTTTTGGGTCGAAGAATGCACTGAGGAGTTGATGAAATTTTTTTACAGAAGAAGGTAACTTTGCGTCTAATTTGCAACTGCAGAACCGTTTTGCGGGCCGCATAATGGCCGTAGAGTTGAGCAAAATTTTTTTGAAATTTTGAGGGTTATTTCGCGGTCCATTGTGCGATCGCAAACCTGTTTTGCGGTCTACATTTCTGTCATGGAGTTGCACGAGGAAATTTTGTCGGGTGATTCTGCGGCCCATTCTGCGGCTGCATAAGTGGTATGCGGACTGCAGACCTATCGCAGACCGATCAAGAGCAGCCCAGTTTTTGGGCATCAGATTCGCGGTCCATTCTGCAGCCGCAGACCTGAGTTCGGAGGGTCCGTTTTCCATTTTTATAACCCGATCCCATTTTAATAAATAGACTTTGGGGCTTATTTTGGGGCGATTATCTGGTGAATTTAGAGAGAGGTGAGAGCATTTTAGAGAGAGAAGGAGGAAAGCTAGCATTCTAATCATCCAATCTTGCACCAATCTTCAAAAATCAAGAAGCCATTCACTAGACCATCATCTACCCGGGTAAGACCTTATCCTAAAACCTTCATGCAATTTTTATAGGTTTAGTTAGGTTATGGAGTTCGAATTAGGCCATGCGTGTATCAATAGCTTGTAGTATGTAAGGTTAATGAACTAGTTTGGGTAGTTTCTTGTTGAAATAGGTTGAGGGAGGAAGGGATTACCATTGTAGAGCTTTATAGTCTATTTTGCATACTAGGTGTTTGACAAAATTCCAAGAGAGTTAGACCAGGTGAATTCTTCTAATTATTATCCGATTTTCGCTATCTTCCTATAGATTGTTATTGCTAGAAGTGTTGGGACGTTATTGTAACTTAAGAAAAGCTTAAACAAGGTATGTTGGCTAAACTCCTCTTTTAGAATTGAACCCCGCAATGGCATTATGCGTCCCGTGTTGCTCATTGTAAATTGATTATTCCGAACAAGCCTTGTGTCAAAAGATTTATGCGTTCAAAATCCCAAACGTTCTTCTTTGTTGAGTTACTATTTGAGAAGGTGATTAAACATGGGCTGTGTGTTAATATGTTATGATTTGAAGCGTGATTCTAATGAAAACTAGCATGTCGAATTGTGTAAGAAATCACATGTGTCTAAGACCCTTAATTTGGTTAGTTGCTCATATGTGTACTTAAAGTCTTGATTTGAAATGCCTTGTTGTTGATAATCTATAAGGATGCTTGAAAATAAAAGAAGTGGGTTGGAGATGTTAAGTGTGGCCACCATGCCAATAATGAAAGTTATACTTGTGGCCAATGGTGCCAAGGAAATAAAATGATGCGAGAAAGGTTATGAAATGAGCCTTGATTCAACTATTCCAAATTCACTTTGAAAATCGATTTTCCTAAAAGCTTATGTACTCAAGTCATGCCCAAATGTGGTTGTTTTAACTAGTGCTATGCGTTATACGTATTTACAATGTGTTTTGAGCTCTTATATATTCATGAGTTGAAATTGTGTATTGCCATTTTGGGAGAGGTATTTCAAGATTAAATGATGTGTTACTCCTTTATGCTTCTAACTTGTGCTTGATTGCCAACCATTTTACTCCATTTCTTGGAAAGGAATTCATTCTGTTTAAAGTCTTCATTGCTAATAAACATAAAATTGTGATTTCTGGAATATTTTATATGTTGATGTTTGATGGTGATCCTTGAAAGTAAAGAAAAGAAAGTGTGGAATAGGAAATACAGCCGCCGCGCATTGAATGATGAATCATATGTATGGCAAAGAGAGCCAATGAAATAATGATGTTGTAAGTAGCTGAATGTACCAATAAAGCTATATATGGTATGAAAGGTTATGAGATAAAATGCAATTATACTTCTGTTTCCTTTATATTCAAATCAAAAATATTTTTGGGAGTATAGATAGTCACCGAGGATGGGTAGGTTGAAATAACCCAACCCCGAAACTACACGTGCTGGTGTAGGAGAGGATTGTGATTATTCCCATTATTTGGGACAAGATCGATGCTATAAAATTATTCCCCTAAATTAGGATGAGATGATTGATAGAAAAGGTTGATGTTGATCCACACGACATTGTGGTGAGATGGCCTAGCTGATCGGGTCGTGATCGGACACCATGCCGCACACATGGTGGTGATTGTGCTGGAAATTGTTATTGAAATCGTGATTGTGGTTGATGTCTTGGATGAGACCGCCTAGCCGATCGGATCGGGATCAGACTCCGTGCTAAAAGTACGGTGGTATTGGTATTATAAATGGTGTTATTGTGAACAATGGTATGTCAGTGCTAAAGATCTCCCAACCAAAAATAATATTATTTTCGTATTTTGAAATTTATTATGTGTAACTGGGCATTTGGATATTGTTGATTGTGACTTGTTGTTTCTATTGTTTTTCCTTTCTTACATTGGCATTTTATTTTGAAAAAGGACAGTTAGTTTTACATATTAGTACTATTCCATATGTATTAACGTCCCTTTTGCCGGGGGAGCTGCAACTTCAATGGATGCAGGTGGTTCATCAGAGGCAACTTTGGTCCTTGTTAGCGGTTACTACCTATTCGGAAGGTTTTGGTGAGCCCCATTCTATTTCGGTCCTGATATGATTTGATGTGTAGTTTGTGTTTTGAGGTATAGCCGGGGCCTTGTTGCCGGCATTTCCATATGATTCTTTTGTTGTACTTAGAAGCTCCGTAGACAGGTAGTGAGTGGTGTTTGATGTAGGAAAATGAACTAGAAATGTTGGAATTTGGAAAACATATTTTTCATTATATATATAAACTTGTAAAATTTTGGAAATTATGAATGAAGCTGCAAATGGGAATGAAATGAGAGTTGCTAATGAAATATTTTTAGTGTTTGATTAATGGAGTGCATCTCCTCTTTATTCATGGATAAGTATGGGTAGAAGGAAATCTATTTGGCATGCTCGGCCGGGTTTACTCGGTTGAGCGCCGGTCGTGCTCCCTGAGGTCGGGGCGTGATAGACATGTGACAACTCTTTTAAATGGGTATTAAAAGAGAAGAGTTGCGACCTAAAAATTTTGAGGTGCATTATGGCACCTTTTTGCAAATAACTCTTTTTTTAATAGTCCGTGTTACCAAAGATCGGGTAAGGGCTCAAATTACCTCCAAGATAAGGTGTTAGGCACTCTTCGAGATCCACAACTATGGTTCCCAGCCGAATTATAGTTAGTTATCCTAAGTAATCATGCAAGTTGATCTACTATTGAATTAAAGGAACAATGCTCTTGGTAAGCAATTAGTTATTCTAGGAAAAATTAAATGATTAAACGAAGAAGTAATACACAAAAAAGGTAAAAGGAATAATTTGGAAGAACAAACTTCTTTCATTAATAAACTAATTGGTGCAACTCTTTTGGCTACAAGATATACCACTTAGTCAAATCTAGATTTCAGCAAAACTAAATATATAAGGAACAATTAGACAATGGGGGGTCCGGAATTTTTATGTCTGGAGGATCACCCCGTACAACATAAATAATATTTTACAACCCTTTTAAGTGCAAGGGTTGCTCATATTATCCAGCGAGTACAGACTATCATCTCCATCTACCTGATTACTATCTTTAACTTGTTTACCTGAAGCGTATTAATTCAATTCTAGGTCGTACGCTACTTGTGCCTACCAGTCCCATGCCTATGGTCCATGAGGCATTTGGACCTCTATGTAGGTAGTTCTAAGCTCATCCTAGGCTACTCAAAATTAAAACACAAGGCGCCTCATACTTTGAACAATAGGACTCCATATAAAGTACAATTAACACAAATGGGCTCACATTTACCTCCACAAATAGAATCGTAGGAATGTTAAGTGAATAAAGTTAACGGTGATGGAGCAGTGGCAGAATGGATAGGAAAGATTCCATATGAACATGCTCTTCTAGTTGTGAAATTAAGATGGACAATTACAGATTACTGCATTTTAAATTATTAAAACCCAAGGCATGGTTTCTATGTGAATACAAGGACGACCAGTTAGGTTCATGAATCGTCTAACAAACTGATTATTATCCTATAGGCAAGATCTCTAAATGATTGAATTTGAGACTGTTTAAACAACACAACAGTTCAGTAATTCAAATTCCTGTTTATGGACCCTACAATCACAATTTCAAGCATGAAATATTAATAACATAGTTAGTAGTACGAAGGAGTTGAGCCAATTACCAAAATCATATATGCATATGAGGCTAAATTTTAAATTCTAATACATGATTTCTAAGTGGAGAAGAAAAGATTCAAACAAGTTAACACAAAGTTTGTCCTCTAGGCATGTCTTCTAAACAAGTTATAAATCACATTAGTAGTACTAAATTACTAGGTACTTAGGTTCATAACTTCAGGATTTTATAAGCAGACAAGAAAAATTTAAGGTTCTATAGGCATCCTGTCTATTAGCAAGTAGTGCACAAAAATAGAACATGGTGAACAAGTAGTAAGTAAGGTCATTTGGATCCTATAAGCCTGCTTTCTACCCATTCATGGGAGGATTAAAATACACCAGCCTCTTTTTAACTATTTTCCCGATATTTGTTTTTACAAGTCATTATTAACCCAAATAAAAAAATTACTGACTCAATTATGAATATAGAATAACCTAGTAACACATTCGGGCCTTCAAATAGACTTAGGACTTCACGCAGACGGTAGACCCATACTCCAGGTGTTGTCAATATAGACCACAATACTAAAATCTACCCAACTGACCAGGCCCAAACAATAGACGCAATTATCTTATTTACCCATTATCACTAACAACCAATGAGAACACAAAGACACAAGTGACAGCCTATGTAAACAAAGTCATCCAGGAACATATGCACATCTTTTCCTTAATGTTACAACTAACAATAGCAGTAGTTTCTAAATAACATCCAAAGGCACATAAGCAGGAACGGGAACATATTTGAGTGTCACATAAAGACTCCAACAGGCATATACAACATGAGGGATACGTAGAGCACATAAAATAAACACATACAATGGCTTTTCAGGTTTATCAAATTAGTTCAAAGTGACAATATCACGGGGATAGACACCCTGGAATAGTAAGGAGTTAATCCAAAAGAGCATAACAAATAGGGGTTCAAGGAAAACATGGTCCAGAACTGATTCAGATGAAATAACTAAATGGAAGTTCATACATGGAAAACATAGCGGGAAAACATCTAAGGTAGAACATGGTCAAGAACTACTTCACATAGTGATTCTTGCAGGAAAGGTTCTCAACAAGAAAACCTAAAGCAAAATATGCCCAAGAGCTAATTCAGAGTAAACAACAACTAACAATTCATACATGAAGACTTAATAAGAATATCTAAGATTATACATGGTCAAAACTGATCCTATAAGGAAGATTAATATGAAATTCAAGGCAAACAGGTCATGATCCAATCCGTAAAGATGCATACAGGAAGGACTAGCAAACCAATATGAGTCTCCACATGAATGTTTCAACATAGAAATCCAGGAATGACATAACTAAGAACTTAATAATGGCGGACATAATGGACCTAACTTCCCACAAGAAATACTTTTCACAAAATACAGGACCGACATGATCATAAGAACAACAAATCAACAAGCAGGTTTATTTGTTACACAACACCCTAGTGGACTTGGTTTTTGATCGGCCACAGACCCATCGAATATAGCAGTCTCGAAGAAACAGAACAAAAATAGAGCAAGTGCGAGTGAAAGAGAATGATTCAAAAGTCTCTGTTAGGGGAATTCAGGTGAGTTTATTTAGTTTAGTAATAGATGAACATTATAAGGAAAAAATCAAAACATGCAAACCTAGTCTGAATCGAATTTAGGGCACATTCCACACAAGCCCTAATCACGAAGAAATCAATGGAGACACGCTAGAATCAAGAGGATATTCCCTCTTTTAGGGTGTATAAAGCCAAGATCTTATCCTAAGTCCATAGGGTCGAAGTCGTATCCACCCGATTCAAGAGAATCGTCCTTGCCGTAGATGGACTAGTAACAATAGTTACCATATATGAGTAGGAAGAACAAATAAGGCAAGTGACATCTACCTATGAACGCATATAAGAAAAGGGTGAAATAAAATCCTCGAGTCGGCTAGGGTTTAGTTGTTGAGAAAGAAGAGAGCGTGTGAAGGCGGCTGGATCGGGAATATGGGATTAGGGTTTGGGTGTGAGGATATAAGGAGAATAAGGGGTCTGCTATGAGCCGTTGATCTTGAGAGATCAACGATTGTGATTTTAATGACGGAGATAGGGGCGGATAGGGGTTATGGACGGGTCAGCGGGTATGGGTCGTTTGGTTTGGTCTTCAGATGGCTATAAGGGGTGGGCCTACGAATTTGGGCTATTTAAGAATCCAATTTTCACCTTTATAAATACACGGAAATTAATAAAAAAATAAAATGAAATGGTTATAAAATGATAAAAGATAATGTTTTAGAAATTAACGCTTTTAAAGTAACAGATTATAATTGTAAAAGTACAAAAATTCTATTTTAAACTAAATTTCTTAATAAATATAATAATTTGCATTATTGCTATTGCAAATAATATGTAAATAGTGAAAAAAAGGCAAGTCTATTTGTATAAAATCATGTAAACTATTAAAATATACATGAGAATGTAGAAATTAATTTTGATAATTAATAACTCAGAAATAATTTTAAAGGTATAATTTAATTAATACTTACCAATTAAATTGCTAGAATTAATCTAAAAATGCCTATAAATAAAATAAATTATTTATATAAAAATTCCATGATAATAAATTGATTTTAATAGAAAAGATTGATATTAAAACATATCATGGGGATAGTAATGCAAGGAAATATTCTAGAACTATTTTTAATATATATATATATAAAAATTTATAAAATATACTAGCTAAGTGGCAAACATGACGACAAAATTGAGTATGAACAAACCTAATTTTCTTGTGATATGCTTTAAACTGTTTTACGACTACTTGAACCTTACTATCTTGGTTACATACCACGCCTAGGCGTTTGATGCTTTTTTTGGGATCGATGCTTACTGAGTGATAAATTACATGTTGGAGCTGTAGTCGTACGTTATATACAAGCATATACAATGCTTAGAGACCATCTCTTGTACATATGTATACATCCATGCATGGTCATTTCTCAGTCCATAAACGTCATACCTGTTTATATCTTATTCATATGCATACATCCCTCCATATGATTCTCTCATATAGACTGAGATTGTGACATATGGGTTGTCCGTGCAAGTTGAGATGATTATGGCAAGAGGTTTATGCCATGTAGATATTGTTGCGGCATGAGGTTTCTACCGTGAAGATTGTTGAGATATTGATATTGATATGTAATGATAGGACGGGTCATTTTGTGTATTTGAGCCCCATTTCTCCTTTTCATGCTTCACACATGTGTATTTGAGGCTTTATGACTTGCGGGGTCAGCTAGCCGGAAAGGTTTTGGGTTGAATTGGACCCCTTGGTTCTTGGCTTAAAAGCCTAAGTTAGAAATATTATTCAAAGTTTGAGTTTTGTGAAAACGATCCCTGAACGGTGTTTTGATAGCTCCAATAGGTTCGTATCATGATTTGAGACTTGATCGTATGTCCGGAATTGAATTCGGAGGTCCGTTCAAAATTTGGTTTTGGGACTTGGAATCGGTCCGTTATGCTAATTAGTACTTGTCTGCAAAATTTGGTGTCATTTAGAGTTAATTTGATAGGATTCGGACGCTTGGTTGCAATTCTAGAGATTCTTAAACTTTTCTTTGAAATTAATGCATTTTGATGTCTAATTCGTAGTTCTAGATGTTATTTATTTGTTTTGATCGCGCGAGTGAGTTGGTATGATATTTTTAAACTTTTGTGGATGTTTGGTTAGGAGCCCCGAGGGCTCGGGTGTGTTTCATGATGGTTTTGAACTGAATCTGGGCTGCTAGTGTGCTGATGCCTCAGGTGTAGTAATTGCAAACACCAGCATCGCAATTGTGACCATATTATGGTGGTCTTAGGTATTGCATTTGCAATGTCCCGGATTGCAATTGTGAAGTGGTACTTGAGATGGGTAGGTTCGCATTTGCGACATTTTTGTTGCATTTGTGAGGGAAGCATGCTTTGCAATTTGCGAAGCCCATGTCGCATTTGCGACTTCCCCCATAGTCTGTTAGTGCCGCATTTGCGAGGAATTCTTCGCAATTTTGTGTTGCAATTGCGATATCTGCAACTAAATAAATGTTTTGAAGTTGAGATTTCCTATCATTTTCTCTCATTTTAGAACCCTAGACTCGTTAGGAGGATTTGGAGAGGAAGTTTCATCTACAAACATTGGGTAATCGATTCTAATCAATTTTTAACTATATTTCATGATTATATCTTAGATTTAACATCAAACTTATGAGAATCAAAGACGAAATTTGGGGATTTTTGTCAAAGCTTTGAAAAATGAAAATTGAGTTTTGAGAGTCGACTTGAACTCGGATTTGAAAATAAAACACTTGTATGGACTCGCGGGGTTATGGGTAGTCAGAATCTACTCTCAGACCCAAGTTTTGGCCGGCAGGGCTCGAGGTTGACTTTTTTTGACATTTTGGGAAATGTGTAAAGATCATAGATTTATCTATCGTAATTGGTTTCCCAATATTAAGTCATTTTTGGTTAGATTTGAGACGTGTTGAGGTGAATTTTAGGGGAAAAGCTATTTTTGAGGGTTGATTTGGCCGAGTTGAGGTAAGTGTCTTGCCTAAATTTATGTGGAGGGAACTACCCCTTAGAATATGGGTTGATTGTGCTATTTGTATTATGTGAAAGACGTGTACAGGAGGTGACGAGAGTGTACACGGGCTATATGTGGTATTTGACTAGTTTAGACTATTTAGACTCTTTCCATGCATTTAATTGAATTTGTCATAACATGTTATATCTTTCATTGTTAACGTTACTCTTACATGCTCTATTTGGCGTTGTCAGCACTCATTCTATCTCTTTTTGTTATCATTGCTCCTTTATGCTTTAGTTGAAGTTGTTACCTCCCTTATCGTCTTGTAACCTCTTTTATTGTTGCGTTACTCTTTGTCACGACCCAATTTCAACTATAGGCCGTGATGGCGCCCAACGTCGCCGCTAGGCAAGCCAACAGTGAACTATCCATTTAATTGTCCATTTTAATATTGTTAAGTTTATTTATTTTATTTAATAAAGGAACAGATAGTAGGTGACCGTAGTAACATAAAATCATTAAGTAAACATAAGAGTGAAATAGTGAAATTAATTAAAAAAAATCGAGAATATCTACTAGAAATTTTCCAAAACCCGGTGTCACAAGTGCACGAGCAAACTAGTAGAATATCAAAACCTCCTATACTACTGTCTAAAGTAGGAGAGGCAGAAAAGTAAATACAAAAAGGAGGAGACTCCGGAAGATGCAGATCGGAGCATAGGAAGCAGCTCACCACTACGTCTCTGGGTAGAGGGGTTACGCGCCCGACTGGCAACTAGATGCACCTGCCTCAGATCCTGCACGATTAGTGCAGAAGTGTAGCGTGAGTACATAAACAACACGTACCCAGTAAGTATCTAGTCTAACCTCGAAGAAGTAGTGACGAGGGGTCGATATTGACACTTAGTAGAGGTCAATAAATAAAGTTTAGGAATCATAAATAGGCACGAAATACAATAATAATAGTGATATAAGAGACATTAATTAATGATTCCTAAACATAATATAAATTTAAAGTCCCAACTATTACAGGCCTAGTCTTTAACACATAAGAGACACCAAGTAGTTTTCAAGTCTCAGATCAAGAAAGAAATATCAAATATATTCGAACTCCGAGCAATATCCTGCACGATTCATGCCGAGGTCATACGACACGATCCAGAATAGTGTGTACACCGTCGAGGGTCGACCGGCGTGAACCATAGATGCATCTATTATACTGCCAAGGTGTTCAGACTGATCCACAAGAATAGAGGAAACTCTACAGACTCCGATCAACGACTACTACAAAGGAATAATACTCAAAGAAGGCATAGTTTTCGCTTATCAATCAAGTATTCCACCAAACCTCAAGGTAATGAAGCCCAGTTTGTTAAGATCCATTTATTGTAACTAAACTAACAAGTTGGGTGCAAATATTACAAGTAATGCTTGGTAAATCCTAAGTCTACCCGGACATAAGTATGATTTTAGCTAAGCACGGACTTTCGTCACATCTTGCATACATAAAACTCACAATTATTAGGAAATAACTAGTTAAAACACTTACGGAGATAATTCCCTCTTACAAGGTTAGGCAAGAGAATTACCTCGTTTCCATGTTCTCTTCCCAGTCCACAAATCACACTAACAACCTCAAATCGGAACCGAGAAATCCGAAACTCAATGTGCTAGTTGAAAAACCCTCTCAAAAAAGCTCTAAAATCGGCCACAAGTTGAGAGAAAATGAACAAAATAAGCCAAAGTCCCATTTTTAATCAAGCTACTACCTAGCGATCCTTCTTCACGAAAGCGAAAGAAGCCTCGCGATCGCAAAGGCAAAGCTTGCCTAGTCCTAGGAACTCTTCTTCGCGAACGCGAGGGCAGACTCACGATCGCGAAGGATTGCCTAGCCTGAGCTTTGCGAACGTGGTTATACCTCTGTGAACGCGAAGATTAATGGCAGCTGACCCTCCCAGGCCCCTTTCTTCTACGCGAACGCAGACCTGCCCACACGAACGCGAAGGCCATAGGTCCTAAACCTTTGCAAACGCGACCTGTTGATCGTGAATGCGAAGAGAAAAATGCCCAGTTCCTCAATTCCTTCTCCACGAACGCGAGGGAATCTCCGCGTTCGCGTAGAAGGAAACTAGAACCAGCAAATTCAGCAATTTTGGACATAACTCCTGGTGTTCTGAAACACACCGAGCTACCCCGGACACTGTCCAACTGCACCAACAAGTCCATAAACATAATGCGGACCTTCTTGGACCCTCGGAACACGTAAAACAACATTGAAACTAAGAATCACACCCCAAAACAAAATTTATCAACTAATGAACTTCAAACTTCTTCAACTAGATCTGAACGCGTCAAATCATACTTAGACAACTTGGAATGACGTCAAATTTTGCGCACAAGTCATAAATCACCATACAAAATTTTTCTCATCCTCAAAATCCCAAATGGACCTCGATTACACCAAAGTCTACCTCAAGCCAAATTTAAAGAATTTTAAAACCTTCAATGTGCCAACTTCAAACATTAGGCACTGAAAAGCTCCCGGATCACCTGAAACTCGATCCGAACACACGCCCAAGTCCAAAATTATTATATGAACCTATTGGAACCATCAAATCCCGGTTCCGAGGTCATTTACTCAAAATGTTGACTCAAGTCAACTTGGCCTTCTTAGGCCACTACGAAGGAACTAAGTGTTCCGATTTCAACCAAAGCCCTTCCAAACCCAAATCAATTTTGAGGCCCCATAAAATTTTGCTAAGGAATTTAAGGTTTTGTGGTGCCAAGGTAGGATAATGTGTTCAAAGGTATGCACGGACTTTTTGGGTTGAAGAATGCACTGAAATATAACTCTCTTGGGAATTTCGTTCCCAGGAGGATCCTTATTTCCTAAGGTGTTTGGACGATTTTCCAAAAATAGTTACAGCATGAGGTATACCTCTCTTGGGAATTTTGTTCCTAGTTCCCATGTTCCATAGTTGTTCCTAATAAATTCGATTATCCCAAGTAAGTGTTATGTTGAAAGATGAATAACTCAAAACGTGTACCAGTTGCCCCTGTCTTATTATTATCTCTTCGAGAACGTGCTCAAGTATGGTTTGTGCGTGAAAATGTTATGACTTTAATTTGTGTTTCAAATGAAATTCCTTTATGCTTAACTTGGGAAGAAAATTCAACGTGCTTAAGACCCACACTGCTCGTATCTATATTTAAATTCCTGGTCCCAAATGCTCTTGTTGTCGATAACCTATGAGGATGCTTGAAAGCGAAAGAAGTGAACATGAGATCTAAAATGTGGCTGCCATGCCAATAATGAAAGTTATACTTGTAGCCAATAGTTCCAAAAAAATGAAATGATGTGTAAAAGATATCGAAATGACCCTTGATTCAGCTGTTCCAAATTAACTTTGAAAATAGAATTGCCTAAAAGCTTATATACCCAAGTCGTGTTCAAATATGGTTGTTTTAACTAATGCCTATAATTTGAGCCCATGTTTCAATCGTAAATCACTTTGCTATGCTTTGTAAGTATTTCATATATGTTTTGAGTTCTTAAATATTCATTTGATGAAATTGAGTATTGCCCTTTTGGGGAAAAGTATGTCAAGAATAAATGATGTGTCACTAGTTTATGATTTTTAACTCGTGCCTTGATTGCCAATCATTTTGCTCCATTTCTGTGGAAAGAAATCCATTATATTTAATGCCTTCATTACTAATGGACCTAGAGTTATGACTTCCAAAATATTCTATATGTTGATATTTTGATAACCCTTGAAAGTAGAGAAATGAAAGTGTGGAATATGAGATACTGCCACCGTTCCATGAATGAGGAATCATATGTATGGCCATGAAATGATAATGTTGTGAGTGGCTGAAAGTATTAATGAAGCTATATATGGTGTGAAAGGTTATGAGGTGAATGTATTTGTATGTCTGTTTCCTTTTTGTGCAAAACAAAAAATATTTTCGGGAGTATCGTTAGTCACGAAGGAAGGGTAGGTTGAAACAACCTAACCCTAAAACTACACGTGCCGGTGTAGGTGTGATCAAGGGGTAAATCCCCTTACCGATGTGTTGAGATTGTTTCCTTGAATGGGATGAGATTGATGTGTTGATATTATTTCCCCTTATTGGGATGATATTGTTGCTAATCTTGGATTGGATGTCGACTCACACGGCAGCATATGTGGGGAGATGAACTATCTGATCGGGCCGAGATCGGACGCCATATTATGCATATGGTGGTGTTATGGTTGAATGTCTTGGGGTGAGACGACTTAGCCGATCGGGCTGAGATCGGACTCTGTGCTAAAAGTACAGTGGTATTGTGATTGGATGTCTTTGGGTAAGATGGCTTAGCCGATCGGCCTGTGATCGGACACCGTGTTATCGGTGCTAAAGATCTCCCAACTTAAAAGTAATTATATTTACTTGGAAAAAGTTATATTCTTCTTAACTTGATCCTTTTATATTGTTTAAGGCTCTCATTGATCTTATGTTATTTCTCCTTGTACAGTTACTCTATTCTTTGAGAGGGTATTTAGCCTTACATACTAGTACTATTCCATATATATTAACGTACCTTTTGTTGAGGCCACTGCATCTTTAATGGATGCAGGTGGTTCGTCAGTAGGCAACTTTGATCCTCGTTAGCAGTTACCCTCTACTCAGTAGGTTTTGATGAGCCTAGCCTTGTGTCACTTGACATGGTACATAGTGTTTCGAGGTATAGCAGGGGCCATGTCGCCGGCACTTCCATATTGCTCTTCTGCTATACTTAGAGGCTCTGTAGAAATGTTGTGGGCGGTGTTCGATGTTGGGTAATGAACTAGAAGTGTTGGTCTTTGGCAAACATATTTTCTCTCGTAATTATGAACTTGTAATATTTTGAAAAATGTAAATGAAGCTCCTTTAGTAATGGAAAATGAATGTGGAAGACTTTACTTTTCTCATGTCTTTCCCGTATTTCTAATCCTATATTTTTCATGGGTAAGGTTGGGTGAAAGGCATCAAGTAGGCTTGCTTGACCGGGGTATCTCGGTTGAGCTTCGGTTGTGCTCTCCAAGGTCGGTGTGTGATACCCATCGTCACCGTAAGTCATAAAATAGTAAAATCACATACAAAGAGTTTTAGTTAGGGCAACGGTGATCTTGAAAGCCAAATGACTGGTCAGGTCGTTACACTCTTACTTGAAGTTGTTATTTTGTGGGAATTATCTTCTTGTTGGGTTATTGACGTTGAAGTTGTGAAAGCTATTATCAAATTGAGGTTGAAGTTGTTATTATTTCGAGATATCATTTCTTGTCGGTATTTCTCACTGATCTTATTATTATTGAGATTCTCTTACACATTATTGTTGAGCCATGAGCTATACGTTGTGGTAATATTGGTATTGTTAATTTTGACAAGTGTTGAGGCATATGGGCACATGTGGTGCGAGTTGATTATTATGTTGTGATATTTTTGCGCATGTGGTGGTATGAGGCTAGGGGATGATACGCGTGTGGTGAGATAATGTGGGATTTATACGTGTGTTGCTAGTAAGGGAATTACTTGATACCACACGGTGAGATAAAGGAGCTAAAATGTATGTAACCATTTCAGCAAAATGTTTAAAAAAAAAATAAATGCAAGGTTTATGTGGTGATATAAGGAAAGATTATGATTGAAATAGTGAAATGTGAATATGAGGCGTGGTACCTCGGTTGTGATTCTTGTTGTACATTCCATGTTTAAAAAGGCTTGTTGGATGAACATTTCTTGTTGTTTTCTTCATTGTCTTGCTTGTATTTGTCCTTATCTGGTTACTTGTTGATCTCATCATGTGTTCATTTCTCTTGCCTTCCTTGCCTTACATTATGTTATTCGCCTATGTTATTGTATTGCTTCATTATCTGTAACGACCCGATTAGTTGTTTGTATAATTGCACCTCGTTACCCTTTTTTATGGTTAACGCATATGTGTTTATGATTTTATGACTTGTCGGGTTTGTTAGTTTCGTTCCCAGAAGCTTTCAAGTTGATTTGAACCCTTTGATTCTTGACTTAGATGTTTAAATTAGAAATGTTGACCAAACTTTGACTTTTGTTAAAACTACCCTAGAACTGTGTTTCGATGGCTCTGATAGCTTTGTATCATGATTTCAGACTTGGGCATATGCCTAGAATTGATTTTGGAAGTCTGTAGGTTGATTTATGTTGATTTGCCGAAATTTGGCAATTCGAAGCTGTAAAGTTTGACCGTAGGTTGAGTTTCAGCCATCGAGCTCGGAATTTGATTTTGTGACTTGGAATTGGTCCGTTATGGTATTTAAAACTTGTCTGCAAAATTTAGTTTCGTTTGGAGTTGATTTGATAGGATTCAGATATTTAGTTGTAGTTTTAGAAATTCTTGAACTTTACTTTGTAACTCACGCGTTTTAGTGTTCGATTCGTAGTTTTAGATGTTATTTTTATGTTTTAGTTATGCGAGTTAGTTGGTATGACTTTTTTAGACTTGTGTGGATGTTTGGTTTTGAGTCCCAAGGGCTCAGATGAGTTTCGGACATGTTCCGAAGTGTTTTTGACTGAATTCTGCAAAGTCTGGGGGTTGGTGCCCTCCGGTGTCGCAAATTGCGAACATCAGGGTCGCATTTGTGACCATAGAAGGGAAACTATGAATATCGCAAATGCGAGGCCTTGGTCGCATTTGCGAAGAAGTTCTGGGCTGGGCTAGGTACGCATTTGCGATGGTGTTTGTCGCAATTGTTAGGGCTTGCGATCCCATCTTCGCTTTTTCATCAGCTTCACATGCCTGCCAACGCCGCAATTGCGAGTTTCTCTTTGCAATTAGGATAACTGTAACTGAACATAAGGGCTGAATATCGGTATTTCATCTCTCATTCTCTCATTTTTGAACCCTAGACTCGGTAATAGACGATTTGGAGAGGGGATTTTTACCTACAAACTTTTGGTAAGTGATTTTAATCCATTTATAATCATATTCCATCAATATATCATAGATTTTAACATCAAAATCATCTGAATCAAAGTGAAAAATTGTGAAAGCCTGTCAAATTTTTGAAATATAAGAAATTGAGTTTTAAGAGTCGATTTGGACTCGGATTTTGAAACTAATCACATATATGAACTCGTGGGGTCATGGATAGTTGGAATCTAGCATTGGACCCGAGTTTTGACTGGCGGTCCTCGTGTTGACTTTTGTTGACTTTTTGAGAAAAGTGTAAACATCTTTGTCTATTGTAATTGATTTCTCTTGCATTTTTTGATTATATTAGGTCAATTTTGGCTAGAATTGAACCATGTGGAGGCGAATTGTGAGGGAAAAGCTATTTTTAGGTGTGAATTGGCCTAGTCGAGGTAAGTGTCTTCCCTAACTTCATGTGGGGGAACTACCCCTTAGGATTCGGTATTGATTATGTCTTTTGTGCTATGTGAATGCCGTGTATGCCAGGTGACGAGTGGGTACACGGGTTGTACGTGGTATTTGACCAGTTTAGGCTGCTTAGACTATTTTCGTGCTTTAATTGAAATGCCATATCATCTTCTAAATTCTCATAGTCAATCTATCCTTATTTTTGTTAGTCTATCCTTACATGCCTTAATTGACTTGTTTAGCACTTGTTCCACATCCAACTTGATAAATTGCTCTCGTGCTTTAGTTGAACTTGTTGCTTCTTTTATCGTTACATGCTACCTCTTTATAGTTAATTATCAATATTTGCAGTAATTGTTTGTGTTATCTTCTTCCTTATTGATTATCATTACTTGAAGTTATAGTTCATGTTATCACTTTCCTTGTTAATTTCCAGTAATTGAAGTCATTGTTATACGTTATCTCTTCCACTATGAGTTATTCTTGTTATTATCATGGTTATACATTATCTCTCATTGTTGAGTTATTGGTATTGAAGTTGTGAAAGTCGTTATCACGTTGAGGCAAAATTATAATGGTTGAAACACCTTCCTTGTTGAGCATTTTACATTTATTGTTGTTGTTGATATTCTAGTATACGTTATGGTGGAGCCATGGGCTATTATTGTTGAAATATGTGTAATGTTGATTCTTGGCAAGTGGTGATATATGGGCACTTGTGGTGCGAGTTGTTATTGTGACATGATATTGATGCGCATACGGCAGTATAAAGCTTGGGGTTAATGTGCATGCGGCTGTATAAGGTGGGACTTATGTGCGTGTTGCTAGTAGGGGAACTACGTGAAGCCACGTGGCATCATTTGGTGGGCTAAAATGCGTGTAGCTATTTCAGAATAACTGTTTTCAAAACCTATTTCAAATGTAAGGCTCACGCGTCGGTATAAGGAAATATTGTGATTGATATTGTAAACTGTGAATATGAGGCGCTACCTCAGTTGTTATTCTTGATATATATATATATATATATATACACGAGGCGGTACCTCGGTGGTGATTCTTATTGTAAACGAGGCGGTACCTCGTTATGATTCTTGTAGATTAACTCATTTTGCAACTAGTTTTGGTGGGATTCTTGTAGATTAACTCATTAACTCGTGTTGTTTTGTTCTTCCTTATTTAGCAATTGTTGTCCGTATATGATCATTTGTGTTCTCTTTTCTGCTTCTTTTTATGTTATGGCCATGTTTGATTTCCGGTATTAGTTCCTGCAATTATCTTGTTTCATATAAGTTGTTTCTCCAGTTTCCATTATTATTCATTTTTATGGTTTCATTATATTTGTTTAACTCCTAGTACGTGTCTTGATATGGCGTCGTCACTACTCTTTCAAGGTTAGGCTTGATACTCACTGGGTACTGTTGTGATATACTCATACTACACGTCTACAGAATCTTTGTGCAGATCCAGGTACGTCTGCTCATGCCAGTCATTAGTGATCACATGTTGCTGCTTTACGGACACATGAAGGTATGCTTGCTCGGCATTCGCAGGCCTCGGAGTCACCTTCCCTTGATCTCATTTACTACTGTATTTTCTTTCAAACAGTGATGTACTAGACTCTTTAGCTTACTCTGTAGAGCTTATGACTTTGTTCCACCGTTCTTGGGGACTGTATGGTTGAGATTATGTTTTTCAGAAGTTTATATGAGTTCATCAGACTGGTTTTTAGTATTTTATTAATTATATCTATTCGGTTGTTACCAATTGACAGGCTTACCTAGTCGTATAGATTAGGTGCCATCATGACATCCTACATAGGGAAATTGGGATCGTGACAAGTTGGTATTATAGCTCTAGGTTCATAAGCGTTACGAGTCATAAGCAGGTTTAGTTGAGTCTTGCGGAACGATACGGAGACGTCTGCACTTATCTTCGAGAGGCTACAGAACTGTTAAGAAAACTTCACTTCTTTGTTTCCTTATCATGTGAATTGGTCGACTTTGAAAACTGAATCTTTGACATTCTATTCTCTCACAGATGGTGAGGACACACACTATTAGATCCGATGATTAGATACCGGTGCCCCTTGCTAAAGCCGCGGGAATTTGGGGTCGGGGCAGAAGCCGAGGAAGGGCACATGTCATAGCTAGAGAACATGCCCGAGTTGCGATAGAGGAGCCACCAGTAGCTCCAGTAGGCGGGCAGGCACTCGAGGATCCTGTTTCCACCCCTGCATTTCTGGAGACCCTTGTACAATTCTTGAGCATGTTCGGTACCTTAGCTCAGGCGGGGTTGATTCCACTTGCGCCAGCCACATCTCAGGCTGGGGAAGGAGCTAAGACTCTCGCGGCCCATACCCCAGAGCAGCAGGTCCATGTTGATGAGATCCTAGAGGTTATACTGGTACAGCCTGTTGTTCCAGTTCAGCCCGCGGTTAGGGTAACAACATCTCAGGAAGAGCGGCTTAGGCTTGAGAGGTTTAAGAAGTATCACCCTCCTACTTTCAGTGGTTTAGCTTAAGAGGATGCACAATGATTTCTTGAGAAGTGCCACCGTATTCTCCGCACCATAGGTATTGTGGAGACGAGCAGGGTTGCTTTCACTACCTTCCAACTATCCGGAGCAACATATAAGTTGTGGCAAGTGTACGAGAAGGGTAGCCCAGCTGATGCAGCTTCACTTACAGGGACTCAACTTTCAGAGTTATTCTTCAGAGGGTTCATTCCCCAGACCCTTCGCGATGCATGGCGTGCAGAGTTTGAGCAGCTGCGCCAGGGTACTATGACATTGCCAGAGTATGCTGTCCGATTCAGTGGTTTTTCCAAACATGCACCTACCGTGGTTTATACAGTCAGAGAGCGAGTCTGTCGATTTATCGAGGGGCTCAACTATGCTATTAGGTTCACCATGGCTTGAGAGGTTGAGAGAAATACCCCATATCGGTAGGTGGTAGAGATTGCATGGAGATTGGAGGGTATGCGTGGCCATGAGACGGAAACAGGGACACAAAGAGGCCTCGTGGTACTGGAGGAATTAATGGTGGTCACACTGCAACTACAACCCTTCAACTTAGAGGGTATGTGCGTCGTCCAGTTCACTCAGCACTTCCAGCTTCTAGAGGTACTCCAGCTATTCTGAGCTATCAGGTTGCACACTTTGCTCAACCACTTTCTAGGGCACCTCCTGCATAGGGTGCCTTCAGCGTCTAGTACAGATAACCAGGCCCGAGCCAGTCCCAACATCCACGCCCATCAAGAGCTTGCTTTGAGTGTGGTGGTACCTGTCACAAGGTTAGAGACTGCCGCAGACGCTGGAGGGGTGTACCTCCACAGACCACTCAGGCTCCACGGATTTAGTCAAGTCTACAGACTTTACAAGACATGGTTGCTGCCTTCGTTGCTGCTCACCCGCACAACCATCTACGGGTGGAGGATGGGTGGGTAGAGGTCGCCCTTGAGGGGGAGGCCAGGCCTAATTATATGTTGTTCCAGATAGGACGGAGGCAGTTTCTTCAGACGCAGTCATTACAGGTACAGTTGTGGTTAGCCATAAGGATACATCAGTCTTATTTGATCGGGGATCCACTTATTCATATGTGTCATCTTATTTTGCTCCGTATTTGGGTATATATCGTGATTCCTTGAGCTCTTCTATTTATGTGTCCAAGCTGGTAGGAGATTCTATTATTGTGAACCATGTGTATCAGCCGTGTTTAGTTGTTATTGGTGGTTTTGAGACAAGAGTTCATCAATAGTTACTTAGTATTGTAGACTTTGATGTTATCTTGGGCATGCACTGGTTGTTGCCCTATCGTGCTATTATAGATTGCCATGCCAGGAGTGTGATGTTGATTATGCCAAGTTTGCCATGGTTGGAGTGGAGGGGTGTTTTGGATTGTGTTCCTAGTAGGGATCTGTCATTTCTAAAGGCTCAACAGATGGTAGTGAACTGGTGTGATGCTTATTCAGCCTTTGTGAGAGATGTCAATGCTGATACTCCTACGTTGAGTCAGTTATGGTAGTGAGAGACTTTCTAGACGTATTTCCAGTGAATCTTTCGGGCATGCTACCCGATTGGAATCTTTATTTTGGTATTGACTTGTTGCGGGGCACTCAACCAATTTCTATTCCACCATATCATATGACCCCAGCAGAGCTGAATGAGTTAAAGGAGCAGTTGCAAGAGTTGCTTGATAAGGGCTTCATTCGGCTTTGTGTGTCGCCTTGGGCTGCTCCAGTCTTGTTTTGTGAAGAAGGAGGATGGTTATATGCGTATGTGTATTGATTGTCGGCAGTTAAACAAGGTTACAGTGAAGAACAGGTATCCATTGCCATGCATTGATGACTTATTCGATCAGCTAATACTCGAATTTTGAAACTAATCATATATATGAACTCGTGGGGTCATGGGTAGTCGAATTCTACCATCGGACCTGAATTTTGACCGGGCGGGCCTCGGGTTGACTTTTGTAGACTTTTTTGAGAAAAGCGTAAAGATCTTAACTTTATATATTGTAATTGATTTCCCTAGCATTATTTGATGATATTAAGTCAATTTTGGTAATATTTGAGCCGTTTGGAGGCGAATTGTAAGGAATAAAGTATTTTTGGGTGTTGAATTAGCCTAGTCGAGGTAAGTGTCTTGCATAATATCGTGTGGGGGACCTACCACTTAGGATTTGGTATTGATTACATCTTTTGTGCTATGCGAAAGCCGTGTACGCAAGGTGACGAGTGGGTACACGGGTTGTACGTGGTATTTTACCGGTTTAGGCAACTTAGACTATTTTCTTGCTTTCATTGAAATGCCATATCATGTTCTAAATTCTCAAAGTCAATATATCCTTATTTTTCTTAGTCTATCCTTACATTCCTTAATGGACTTTTTTAGCACTTGTTCTATATCCTACTTGATAAATTACTCTCATGCTTTAGTTGAACTTGGCCTCTTTTATTGTTACATACTACCTCTTTATTGTTAATTATCATCATTTGAAGTTATTGTCCGTGTTATCTTCTTCCTTATTTATTATCATTACTTGAAGTTATTGTTTATGTTATCACTTTCCTTGTTGATTTCCATAATTGAAGTCATTGTTATCCGTTATCTCTTCCACTGTGAGTTATTCTTGTTGTTATCGTGGTTATACATTATCTCTCATTGTTGAGTTATTGGTGTTGAAGTGGTGAAAGCCATTATCACACTGAGGCGAAATTGTTATGGTTGAAACACCTTCCTTGTTAAGCATTTTAAATTCATTTTTCTTGTTGATATTCTTGTATACATTGTGGTGGAGCCATGGGCTATTGTTTTGGAAATATTGATCATGTTTATTGTTGGCAAGCTATGATATATGGGCACTTGGGGTGCGAGTTCTTATTGTGATAACATATTGACACGCATGCGACGGTATAAGGATTGGGGTTAATGTGCATGCGGTGATATAAGGTGAGACTTATGTGCATGTTGCTTGTAAGGGAAATACTTGAAGCCACATAGCGTCATATGGTGGGCTAAAATGCACGTAGCTATTTCGGAAAAACTATTTTCAAAACCTATTTCAAATGAAAGGCTCATGCGGCGGTATAAAGAAAGATTGTGATTGATATTGTGAGCTGTGAATACGAGGCGGTACCCCGATTGTGATTATTGATATATGTATATATACACACACACACACACACACACACGAGGCGGTACCTCATTGTGATTCTTGTTGTTTAACGTATTTTGCAAGTAGTTTTGGTGGGAAAGTTTCTTGTTGTTTTGTTCTTCCTTATTTAACAATTGTTGTCCATATATGATCATTTTGGTTCTCTCTAGCTGCTTCTTTTATGTTATGCCCATGTTTGATTTTCTATATAAGTTCATGCTATTATCTTGTTTCGTATTAGATGTTTCTTCAGTTTCCATTATTATTCGTTTTAATGGTTTTATTCTATTTGTTTATATACTAGTAGGTGTCTTATGATGACCCGATAAGTCGTCTAGAGCTTTAATCCTTAATTCCGTGTTTCGAAACCTCAAGTAGCTCCTTTAGCCTTCCTGGATTTGCGTGCACAGTCCGTGTCTCTTTCACAAGGTTTTTATGTGAAAAATTGATTAAAATGTGAATTCTTGCCTTAAGATTCATTTTAGTTGACTTTGGGCAACGTTTTGAGCAAACGGACATGGATCTGTGTTTTGACAGTTTCAGTGTGTCCGTATCGTGATTTAAGACTTGGGCATTTGCCCGGAATCGAATTCGGAGGTCCCTAGCTCGAGTTATCGCAAATTCTTAAAACTTTGATGTTTAAAGGTTTAAAGAATTTATTAATTATATCGAAGTTCAACTTTGTTGCTACCGGGTCCGGATTTTGGTTCTGGAACTTGGTATAGGTTCATTACTGTATTTATGACTTGTCTGCAAAATTTGATGCAAAACGGAGTTGAATTGATGTGATTCGGACGTTCGGTTGTTAAAATGAATGTTCTTAAGTTTTGTTGAAAATTTCATTTGTTTTGTTGTCTGATTAGTACTTCTAGGTGTTATTTTGGTGTTTTGATCACGCGAGCGAGTTTGTTTTATATTTTTGGACTTGTGTGCATGTTTGGTTTGGGGCCCCGACGGCTCGGGTGAGTATCAGATAGGCTACGAACTTTTTCGAGCTTAGAATTTCTGGTTTGTGAGCTTTAGCTGTGACCTGGTGCATTATGCTTCACGATAGCGAAGGGGCAACTGGACGCGAACGCAAAGTGGAGGGGGGCTACGCTTCATGAATGCGGGCAGTATATCGCGAACGCGTAGTGTTATAGGCCTAGGCGGGGAGGAGGGGGGGTAATTTTACTCTATGGGAACACAAACGTTGGCTCTTGAACGCGGAGGCCTGGGGGGAGCAGCCTTTGCGAATGCATGAGTAGACTCACGAACACTTAGGCCTTCTGGGTCGCTGCATTTCGCGAAAGTGGCAGGCCCTTCGTGAACACGAACAGGGCCTGACGCCCATACCTTATATATTTTCCAACACAGAATTTCGTCTATTTTTCACCATATTTTTATTAGAGCTCGGCCTAGAGGCGATTCAGAGGAGAAATTTCATCACCCTTTCATAGGTTAGTATACTTTAACTCATTTTCTTCCATTTCTAACATTACCCATTAATTTCTAGCTTAATTTTTCTTCTTCCATGGTAAAAACTAGGGATTTGGGACGAATTGGAGGTTTTTGCAAATTCAAGATTTAGACCTCAATTTAGGGTCGAATTTCAAGCTAATTACATATTTAGGCTCGGGGATGAATGGGTAAATGGGTTTGGTCCGAATCTCGGGTTTTGACCAATTAGGCCCGGGGTTGCTTTTTAGACTTTTTGGGAAAATTAAAAGTACTAACTTTATGTATTGTAATTGATTCCCTTAGCATTATTTGACGTTATCGTGTCGATTGTGGTTAGATAAGATTTGTTTGGAGGCAGATTCTAGAGGAAAGGCCCCAGTAGAGCTCTGGGTTGACTGCGAAGTGAGGTAAGTGTTTATTGAAGAAAGGGAGTGCCACAACTATTATTTCAAAAGCTCGGAAATTCCTTCTGGGAACAGCCAGAAGATAGAAAGACCAGTGCCTGGCCTGCTACTGCTTCGGAAGGATAATACGACATTATTACTCTCCTTCCTGCTTGCCATTTCCTTTTTAAAGCTGCTCATTCTTCAACCCCAGGACGTGATGAACTATTCTATCTTAACTTTAGCTACTCAGAAACCTAAACGATGGATGTTTTTCCTTCGTCTTCCCAAACCAATTTACCTATTTGAGATGTCTCCATGTGTGGCATGATAAGATAAGGACCACCAGGGGCCCAGTTTGTCCTTCTTCCCGCAAGAACCCTAACCCTTCATTCTATTCCATAAATCCTTGGTAGGACATCTATTTGGTTTAACCTTGATTTGAGGGAATTAGGAACCCTTCAACTATGTGCTATGTGAAATTTAGGTGTTGCGGCATATATGCGAGGTGACTAGTGCTTAAACGTCGCCGAATTAATTGTTTTTTCGCATTTCACCTAATTATTTCCTTCCATGCCTTGACTTTTATGTGTTTTAAATGCTTCCCATGCCTTTATTTGCTACTTGTCACTTATTATTCTTGTGGTAAAAATGTTAAATTTTCCCATGCTTTCAAGACTTACTGCTACTTGCCTTTAATGACTTACATGTACCCTTAGATGTCATTTATTTGAATTGTCTTGCGGTTAGTATTCATTGTAGTGGATTTTTAATTATAGACGAGATTCCCTTTCTGTTTTTGCTTCATATCCATTACTCGTATAGGACTCTTGTGATTTAAGTTGTTAAATTAAATGCACTTATTGATTTATTCATACTGTAGGTGGGATCAGGTTGCACGCCGCAATAGGTGAAATAAGGATGGATTGATATGGCAAAATAAGGGTGAATTTATATTGATTTGGTGGAATCGGGTTGCGCGCCGCAACAGGTGAAATAAGGGTGGATTGGTATGGTGAAATAAGGGGTGAATTATGATATTGATTCTGATTGTACGGTTAAGTGGGGTTGCACGCGCAACATAGATTCATTTATTATTGTTGATATTGTTATGGTGAAATAAGGGAGGATTGTGTTGTACGGTGGGATCGGGTTACACGCCGCAACTATCTATGTGTTTCTATTTCCTTACTGTGTTGTGTTGGCTTCAGTATGTTCAAACGAGACTCTAAGAATTGATATTTCTGGCACTTACTAGTATTCCTTTAGAGATTGAGATACCTTCATGTATTAACTGCTTTAATTCGTTCCCGCATTTTCTTTCCTATCATGATTTTATAGTGCGTATAGGTTATTGTAAGTGACTGACTTAGCCTCGTCACTACTTCATCGAGGTTAGGCTCGGCACTTACGAAGTACATGGGGTTGGTTATATTCATACTACAATCTGCACTTCTTGTGCCGATTTTGGAGTCGGTCCCAACGGCGGTTCATAGATTGCTTGGGTCGGCTATTGAGTGGAGACTTAAGTTACAACTGTTCGACATCCGCAGCCTCTAAAGTTACATTCTTCTTTATATTAGTTGTGTACTTTCCCTCGGACAACTTTATTTTATTGAGAACTTTTTTTGTACAAATCTAGTAGCTCGTGCACTTGTAAATCGGATTTGGGATTGTATTAGATATAACAGTTATTATGGATTTTCCGTACTTTACCGCGGCTTTATTACAGTTATTTCAGCTTCTTTATCATCATTTAATATGAACTATTATGAATGGATAAATTATTATAACGTTGGCTTGCCTAGCAAGTGAAATATTAGGCGCCATCAAGGTCCCGAGGGTGGGATTTCCGGGTCGTGACATATCTTGACCTGGCCTTGTCACTACTCTACCGAGGTTAGGCTAGATACTTACTGGGTACCATTACTTCTACACAATTTTTGTGTAGATCAAGGTACGTTTGCTCGTGCCGGTCATTAGACATCACATGTTGTTGCTTTACTGATATTTCAAGGTATGCCTACTCAGCGTCCACTGGCCTCAGCGTCACCTTCCCTTGTTCTCATTTACTGTTGTATTTTCTTTCAGATAGTGATGTACTAGACTCGTTAGCTTACTCTGTAGAGCTTATGACTCTTTTCCGTCATTCTGGGGGAGTGTATGGTTGAGATTCTGTTTTTCAAAAGTTTACATGAGTTTATCATACAGGATTTTAGTATTTTGTTAATTAGTCTTACCTAGTCATAGAGACTAGATTCCATCACGACATCCTACAAAGGGAAATTGGGGTCATGACAAGTTGGTATCAGAGTTCTAGGTTAATAAGTGTTACGAGTCATAAACATGTTTAGTGAAATCTTATGGATCGGTACGAAGACGTCTGTACTTATCGTCGAGTGGCTACAGAACTGTTAGGAAAATTTCACTTCTTTGATTCCTTATCTTGTGGATTGGTTAACTTTGAAACTGAAGTCGCGGACTATTGTTGTGGAAGCATTGATATTGTTGGTTGTTGGCAATTTGTGATATATGGGCACTTGTAATGCAAGTTGTTATTATTATATGTTATTGACGCTCATGCGACCCTATAAGGCTTAGGGTTAATGTGCATGCGGCGGTATAAGGTGGGACTTATGTGTGTGTTGCTTGAAGGGAAAATACGTGAAGCCACGCGGAGTCATATTGTAAGGCCTCGTAAAATGTTCGCCAAGGAATTTGGGTTGAATAATGCATTGACGAGTTGGTGTAAAATTGTGCAGAAGGGGGCCATTCTACAGTCAATTTCGCGATCGTAGATCCATTCAGGGTGCTATGAGTCTAAAATGTTTATGGATAAGTAAGACTCACTGCCATCAATAGAAACTCCACAAGTGTCCAAGAAACTTATGCACACAGGGTCCAAGGTACAATAGGTGGTCACCTAACTCTGGAGTGATAGATCCAAATCCATGCGTTGCATGGACAACTCACGTGCCTACACCTGAGTCCATATGAGAGTCTCAGTATGCACCATAAATTATATAAATGGTGTATATGGACATAGAAGTATGCATGCAAAGATGTGTGCATGTGAACAGTAAGACTCTAGCTAGAAAAAGTAGGACATGATATCACAAATACCCATTTAAGATCAAACATGGTTTCTAGTGCGATAAAGAGAATTCTTGTAGTCAAACAAAGATAATAACTAGTAATAAGTAGCATATAATGTGAATCCAAATCATAAAGTTGCCAAATATCTACCTTGAGCTTGAATAGCCCATGGCACTTGCATATACGCTCGCCACCGCGCATATACAATGCCCCCAATACATAGCAATTAGTCAAACAAGGTCAATCTCCCTGGGTAAATTCCCTCAAGTCAAGTTTAGGTAAGATACTTAGCTTTGCAAGAAAATCAACCATCCAAAATCACCTTTTCTTTAGAAATCTCCTCCAACCTGCTCAAATCTAGCCAAATAATACTAAATAGTGTTAAATAAAATCATAGGAATCAATTCCAAACAATAAAGCTTCTATATTTAATCAGTTCCTAAAAAGTAAACAAAAGTCAACTTGAATTCACATGGTCGAAACCCGAGTCTATGGATAGATCTTATTTACCTATAACTATGAATCTAAACATGTATTTAGTTTTTAAATCCAAGTCCAAAGCAAAGCTCAAAACCTCAATATACACTCTCTTAGGTTGTAGTCAAAAATCCAAAATTTCACTTCAAATTATGCATTTTAGGTGTAAAAATCCATGAGAACTCAAGATATATGATCAAATCTGAGTGAAAATTACCATACTCCAAGATAGTAGTGAAATCTCTCTTCAAAGTCTCCTCTCTTTCTCCAAAAGTCAAAAATGTGAAAAATGGTGAATCCCAAAATTCTGCACTTAAAATACCCTTGGAGCCAAAATGCTTCGTGATCGCGAAACTAATCCCACGATCACGAAACACTGCCAGACTCACACTTACGTGATTCAAAAAGTGCCCACCCGATCGTGAATCACAATCCAGCCCTACCAATACTTCTATGCGATCACACTCTGAGATACGCGATCACAATTTCTCCCCCGCGAAACCTACGCAATCGCGACATAACGCGAGCGCAAAGGCCAATATCCCCAGCCCCCTATCACCCCTCTGTATGATCGCATCTGAAACTTCGTAATTGCTATGAGTTAAATACCCCCTTCCACAAAACCTCCTATGTGATATCGAGATAAGCTCTGGGATCGTGAAGCATACTGGACAGCATCAAAAACCAACAATCTAAAACATGATCTGGTTGGTCTGAAACTCACTTGATTCCCCTCCCCCCTCCCCCTCCCCAGGACCCCATCCAAGCATTGCAACAAGTCTATGAATGCTATTAGCAACTACACAAGATCTCAAAACACATACGGAGTCATCACTTCAATGAATTAAAGGCCAACCCACATAATGAACTCTCTTAAATTCATAACTTCTAACCTTCTAACCAAGCATGTGATTCGTATTTAGACATCTCGGATCGTAACCACACTTTGCACACAAGTTCAATTCAACTACATCAATCTGTCAACAATCCTGGAAGACCAATTGGAGTCTGATATTATTAAAGTCCACTATTGGTCAAACTTATGAACTCCAAAATCGTCCAAAATGCCAACTTTCAAATGATGTTGAATCCTCTTAGTAACCTCCAAAACCAAATCCAAGCATATTCCCAAGTCTAAAATCCTCATATGAACCTATCGGAATCTTCAAATCACCAATCCAGGGTTGTTTACCCAAAAGGTAGACCTTGATCAATTCTTACAACTTCAAGCCTCAAACTAGAAACTAAGTGTTCCAACTCTTGAACCCCACGAAAATCAAAACTACCAATCCCCGCAAGTCACATATCATCCAATGACACTACGAGAAGCATTAAATAGGGGAACACGGTTCTAAACCATGAAATGACCAATCAGTACGTTACACCAAGGCTTTCTCAACTTTGAGTCCATCAAAATTAGGCTCCAGCTTCTTATTGCTTAGTAAGGCATGAAACCTTGACCTCTTTCCCTTGAACCCGTTTCAACGAATCTAGTGAGATTAAATTTCATAGTGAAGCAGAAAGTATGAGTAATTGCCATAATCATACACAAGATAAACCTAAGTGGAAGTAGTCTCAAGTCGGGTACTATCAATAGGACCAGTCAAGCCTTGTAACCAAGCTACATCATGTTGAGTTTGCTACAAAAGATCAACATTACTAGGTACCTTGATTGTGATTTATCAATCAATGGCACTGGTTAAAGGGTGGGCCTATGGCTCTCGCTTTTAGGGTGCTAGAGAATTATGATACTTCCACCCAAGCAGCATTGGAATCCTCGGAACCTAGGCGTCATCTCCCTCTTAGTAATTATCAGGTCAATAGTCACCGGATCATCAAGGTCACTCTCCGCGAGCATGTCTTCCTCCCTAGATTCCAGAGATTGAGTATTTACCCATGGGATTTGGCCTTTAGTTGAGGCTCCCTCTTGTTTTTCTGCCTCCAAGATAATAGTTTTCTCTTCATGTTCATCTGCGAGGTGGTGGTGAATGACTTGGGGACTAGTGTGGAGACTATTCCTGCATCTTCAGGTTGACCTCTCTTCTTGTTGGACCCCCTCTTCCTTTTCATGGAAGGAATAAAATTGTCATGAACCAAATCAAACCATAGGGGTTGTGATGGCACCTAATCTCCAATAGTAGGTAAGTCGATCACCTTACAACATTAAATCAAAACGACATGATATAATAAGACTGGATTTAATATAAAAGGAAATAGAGTAAACACAAGCCAAAATGGCAATGCCCAACTTCCCAAGACTAGGTAGTACAGAGTCATGTGCTCCAACCTAGACACATAATGAAGTCTAAAAGTACAATATTGTATGAATATGGAAATAATAGTATCAACATATATGATGGGAATCTAAGGGACTGCAACTATCATGCACCTCTACCTTGAATACTCATAATCAATGTATGCTCTCAGTCCCTAGGTTCGTTTCCTCCCACACCTGGATTTGCACAAAAATGTGCAAAAGTATAGTGTGAGTACACCATAATCTGTATCCACTAAGTATCAAGACTAACTTCGGTGAAATAGTGACGAGGTTCAAGTCATTATACTCCCTAGTCAAATAACCTGTGCAATATATCAATAACTGAAAACCGAATATGTATCGAAAAACAATATATAAAATCTCCTTAGAACATATGATAACAAATCAATGCAAGAAAAGCCCAGTGTTGACAAACAAATCATCAAATAGAAACATAGACATATGATACCTCGTATCTCACATTTTGTCACAATAATAATATCCACCCTTATCGCTCCCTGCCTCGACACAATAGCAATATCCACCCTTATTGCTCTAGGATATCAATATCCACCCTTATAGCTCTGGAATGACAATATTGTTCCTTACCGCTCCAGAATATCAATATCCATCCTTATCGCTCTATACCCAACATAATAATAATATCAATCACAATCGCATGGAACAATCCTCTTGCCAACACCCAAACAATCCGCCCAACATGTTAACATATCTCATAATCATAGTAATGCAATACGCCAAATCATCATCAAAAGACATTTGCTCAAAATTTTTCAACAAAGGCACAGGGACATTATAATCATAAAATATGAAGGGGGTGCACTATATAAAGCATGACTATGGATAAATCAATTTGTAACAATCAAGTTCATGGAGTCACAAAGTGATTCAGCATGTTTCATACAATGATTATCATCAAATTAAGGCATATTAATAGCCTAAGGTCTAATCTGGTCATAAACCACAAATAGCACCGGTGCACACGTTCGTCACCTCGCGCACACTTTGCTTTCTATGTAACACAAATAGGTAAATAGGGCCAAATCATAAGCAGTAATTCCCCACATAAGTTTAGGCAAGATACTTACCTCAAACAAGCCAAAGCAATACTCCCATGGCTTGTACCCTAGAGCAGCTGTTCCGGGTTGATCAGATCCCAGAGGTTATACCGATACAGCCTGTTGTTCCAGTTCAGCCCGTGGTTAGGGTAACAACATCTAAGAAGGAGCAGCTTAGGCTTGAGAGGTTTAAGTAGTATCACCCTCATACTTTCAGTGGTTGAGCTTCAAAGGATGCACAAGGATTTCTTAAGGAGTGCCACTATATTCTCCGAACCATAGGTATTGTGGAGACGAGCGGGGTTGTTTTCACTACCTTCCAGCTATCCGGAGCGACATATAAGTGGTGGCGAGTGTACCAGAAGGGTAGCCCAGCTGATGCAGCTTCACTTACATGGACTCGGTTTTCAGAGTTATTCTTGAGAGAGTTCGTTCCCCAGACCCTTCAGGATGCATGGGGCACAGAGTTTTAGCAGCTGCGCCAGGGTACTATGACAATGTCAGAGTATGCTGTCCAATTCAGTCATTTTTCTAGACATGCACCTACCTTGGTTTCTATAGTCAGAGAGTGAGTTTGTCAATTTATCGAGGGGCTCAACTATGGTATTAGGTTCAATATGACTTGAGAGTTGGAGACAAATACCCCATATCAGTAGGTGGTAGAGATTGCATGGAGGCTGGAGGGTATGCGGGGTCGTGAGAGGGAGACTGGGAGGCAAAGAAGCCTCGTGGTACTGGATTATTTAGTGGTGGTCACATTGCAGCTAGAGCCCTTCATGATAGAGGCTATGTGCGTCGTCGAGTTCACTCAGCACTTCCATCCTCAAGTGGTGTCCTGGTGATTCTGAGCTATCAGGTTGCACACTTTGCTCAGCCACTTTCTAGGGCACCTCCTGCATAGAGTGCCTTCAGCGGTTAGTCCAGCTTACAAGGCCCGAGCCTCTCCCAAAATCCACGCCCACCAAGATCTTGCTTTGAGTGTGGTGACACCTGCCACATGGTTAGAGACTGCCCCAGACTCAGGAAGGGTGCACCTCTACAAATCACTCAGGCTCCACAGATTCAGTCAGGTGCACAAACTTCTCAGGCCATGGTTGCTGCCCTAGTTTCCACTCACCCGCACAACCATCTAGGGGTGGAGGACGGGCGGGTAGAGGTCGCCCTAGAGGGGGCATGCCAGATTCTATGCTGTTTCGGGTAGGACGAAGGCAGTTGCTTCAGATGCAGTCATTACAGGTACAGTTCTAGTTTGCCATAGAGATGCATCAGTCCATTTGATCCGGGATCCACTTATTCATATGTGTCATCTTTCTTTTCTCTGTATTTGGGTATATCTCGCTATTCCTTGAGCTCTCCTATTTATGTGTCCATGCCGGCGGGAGATTATAATGTTATGGACCATGTGTATCAGCAGTGTTTAGTTGTTATTGGTGGTTTTGAACAAGAGTTGATCTATAGTTACTAAGTATGGTAGACTTTGATGTTATCTTGGGCATCGACTGGTTGTTGCCCTATCGTGTTATTATAGATTGTCACGCCAAGAGTGTGACGTTGATTATGCCATATTTTCCATGGTTAGAGTGGAGGGGTTTTTTGGATTGTGTTCCTTGTAGGGATGTGTCATTTCTAAAGGCTCAACAGATGGTTGAGAAGGAGTGTGATGCTTATTTAGCCTTTGTGAGAGATGTCAGTGCTGATACTCCTACCGTTGAGTCAATTTTGGTAGTGAGAGACTTTTTAGATGTATTTCCAGTGATCTTTCGGGCATGCCCCCGGATAGGAATATCTATTTTGGTATTGACTTATTGCAAGGCACTCAACCCATTTCTATTCTACTATATCGTATGACCCCAGCGGAGCTAAAGGAGTTAAAGGAGCAGTTGCAAGAGTTGTTTGATAAGGGCTTCATTTCGGCCTAGTGTGTCGGGTTGGGGTGCTCTGGTATTGTTTATGAAGAAGAAGGATGGTTATATGTGCATGTCTATTGATTTTCGGCAGTCGAAGAAGGTTACAGTGAAGAACAGGTATCTATTGCCACGCATTGATGACTTATTCTATAAGCTACGGGGTGCCATAGTGTTCTCAACGATTTATTTGTTGTATGGTTATCATTAGCTGAAGATTTCTGCTGCTAGGTTTGGAAATGGCACCGGGCAAGGGCATCGCTATGCCCCTTAATGAATCGAATGGTCCTTCGACCGAGATACGTACATTCTGCGGACTACCTTTAGGACTTGGCATCGTTACTACGAGTTCCTTGTGATATCTTTTGGGCTAACCAATTCCCTAGTAGCATTTATGCACCCGATGAACAATGTATTCCAGCCATATCTTGATTCATTCATCGTTGTGTTTATTGACTACATCTCGGTGTTATCCCGCAGCTGGGAAGATCATGAACAACACTTGAGGATCATGCTGCAGACCTTGAAAGAGAAAAAGTTGTATGCAAAATTTTCAAAGTGTGAATTCTAGCTTAATTTAGTGGCATTTTTAGGTCATGTGGTGTCCAGTGAGGGGATAAAGGTAGATTCGAAGAAGATTGAAGCAGTGCAGAGTTGGCCCAGACTGTCTTCAGCTACAAAGATTCGGAGTTTCGTTGGTTTGGCCGGGTATTATCGTCGTTCCGTTGGGGGTTTCTTGTCTTTTGCTGCACCTATGACCAGATTGACCCAGAAGGGTGCTCCTTTCAGATGGTCCGAGGAGTGTGAGACGAGCTTTCAAAAGCTCAAGACTGCTTTGACTACAACCCTAGTGTCGGTGTTACCTACAGGCTCGGGGTCGTATACTGTGTACTATGATTCATGACGTGTTGGCCTTAGCGCAGTGTTGATGCAAGACGATAGGGTGATTGCCTACGCGTCTCGACAGCTGAAGACCCAAGAGAAGAACTATCCAGTCCACCACTTGGAGTTGGTAGCTATTGCTAATGCATTAATGATCTAGTGGCATTATTTGTGTGGTGTCCCTTGTTAGGTATTTACTGACCACTAGAGTTTACAACATCTATTCAAATAGAAAGATCTTAACTTGCTGCCGCAGAGGTGGTTAGAGAGTCTTAAGGATTATGATATGACAATTCTGTATCATTCCGGGAAGGCCAATGTGGTGGCCGAGGCCTTGAGTCGAAAGGCGTAGAGTTTAGGGAGTTTAGCATATCTACCGGCATTAGAGATGCCATATGCATTGGATTCTCAGGTCTTAGCCAACCAATTTGTTAGATTGGATATTTCGGAGCCTAGTCAATTTCTTTCATGCATGGTTTCTCAATCTTCTCTATATGATTGTATTAGAGAGCGTCAATATGATTACCCCCATTTGCTTGTCCTTAAGGACACAATTCAGCACGGCGATGCCAAGGAGGTTACTATTGGGGATGACGGTGTGTTGGAGATGCAGAGCCGATTATGTGTGCTCAGTATGGATGGTTTGTGCGAGTTGACTCTTCGGGGGAGCCACAGTTCACAGTACTCCATTCATTCACGTGCCGCTAAGATGTATCAGTATTTGAGGCAACACTATTAGTGGAGGAGAATGGAGAGAGACATAGTGGAGTATGAAGCTTGGTGCCTAAATTGTCAGGAGGTGAAGTGTGAACATCAGAGGCCGAGCGGTTTGCATTAGAAACTTGAGATTCCCGAGTGGAATGGGAGTGTGTCACCGGAGATTTGTTATTGGGCTCCCATAGGCTCAAAAGAAATTTGACGCGGTGTGGGTTATTATGGACAGGTGGACCAAGTCGGATCTTTTCATTCTGGTAATGAGTACCTATTCTTTAGAGAAACTGGCTCAGACCTATATCCGCGGGATTGTCCGACTTCATGGTGTGCTGGTAGCCATTATCTCTGATTAGGGTACGTAATTCACATCGCACTTCTGGAGAGCTGTACAACGTGAGCTAGGCACAGGGGTTGAGTTGAGTACAACATTTCACCCCCAGACGAACGCACGGTTCGAGCGCACCATTTAGATATTTGAGGGTATGCTTTGTGGCTGTGTCATGGATTTCGGGAGTTCTTGGGACTAGTTCTTACTACTTGTAAAGTTTACATATAATAACAGCTGCCAATCAAGTATTCAGATGGCTCCTATATGGGATACGATGTCGTTCTCCAGTTGGTTGGTTTGAGCCAGGAGAGGCTAAGTTATTAGGCACAGATTTTGTTCGAGATGCCATGTAGAAGGTCAAGTTAATCCGGGATTGGCTTTGTACATCCAAATCTAAGCAGAAGACTTATGTAGATTGAAAGATTCAGGATGTTGCATTCATGGTTTGAGAGCGAGTCTTGCTCCAGGTTTCAACCAATGAAGGGTGTGACGAGGCTCGGGAAGAAGGGCAAGTTGAGCCCTAGGTTTATCGAACCTTTTGAGATCCTTGCGGGAATTGGTGAGGTCGCCTACAAGATAGCATTATCACCTAGTTTATCTGCGGTTCATCAGGTGTTCCATGTATCTATGCTTTGGAAGCATTACGGTGATCCTTCTTATGTTCTGGACTTCAGCACAGTCAAATTGGACGAGGATTTAGCTACAGGTCTGGAAGTTGAGATCAAAGAACATTGCTTCAGTGAAGGTTCAATGGAGGGGTCATCCGGTTAAGGAGGCAACCTCGGAGACCGAGCACGACATGCGGAGTCGTTATCCTCATCTATTCACCACTTCAGGTATATCCTTATGCACATTCGAGGACGGACATTTGTTTTAAAAGGGGGAGAATGTAACGACCCGATCAGTCATTTTGGGTAATTGCGCTCTGTTGCCCTATTTTATGCTTCACATTTGTGTGTTTATGATTTTCTTACTTGCGGGGTTGGTTAGTTTCATTCCCGGAAGCTTTCGGGTTGATTTGGACCCTTTGATTCTTGAATTAGAGGTTTAAGCTTGAAATGTTAACCAGACTTTGGCTTTTGTGAAAATGACTTTGGAACTATGTTTTGATGGCTCCAATAGCTTCATATTGTGATTTCGGACTTTGGAGTATGTCCAAAATTGATTTTGGAAGTTCGTAGGTTGATTTATGTTGATTTGCCGAAATTTGGCAATTTGAAATTGAAAAGTTTGACTGTAGGATGACTTTTAGCTATCGAGTTCAGAATTTTATTTTGGGACTTGGAATAGGTCCATTATGGTATTTAGAACTTGTCTACAAAATTTAGTGTCATTTGGAGTTGATTTAACAGGATTTGGATGTGTAGTTGTAATTTTAGAAATTCTTGAACTTTACTTTGAAACTCATGCGTTTTAGTGTTTAATTCATACTTTTAGATGTTATTTTTGTTCTTTGATTGCGTAAGTGAATACGTATGATGTTTTTAGACTTGTGTGTATGTTTGGGTTGGAGCCCTGAGGGATTGGATTAGTTTTGGACATGTTCCAAAGTGTTTGGACTGGATTCTGCAAAGTCCGGTGTCTGGTGCCCTCTGGTGTCCCAATCGCAAACACAAGGGTCGCATTTGCAACCATAGCAGGGAACCTACTGGTATCACCAATGCAATGCCTTTGCCACATTTGCGAAGAAATTATGGGCTAGGCTAGGTTCGCATTTGCGATGGTGTTTGCCGCAATTGCGAGGGCTTGCGAACCCATCTTCGCATTTGCGAAGAGCTTCCCAGACCTGTCAGTGCCGCAATTGCGAGTTTTTCTTCGCAAATTTTTAGGGTTCGAAATTGCGAACCCATATCTCATTTGCGATAACTACAACTGAACATAAGGCCTGAAAAACAGGATTTCATATCTCCTTCTCTCATTTTTGAAACATAGACTCGGTAGGAAACAATTTGGATGGAGGATTTTCACCTACAAACTTTGTGTAAGTGATTCTAATCATATTCCATCAATATATTTTAGATTTTAACATCATAATCATGTGAATCAAAGTGAAAAATTGTGAAACCTTGTCATGTTTTTGGAAAATAAGGAATTGAGTTTTGAGGGTCGATTTGGACTCGAATTTTGAAACTAATCATATATATGAATTCGTGGGGTCGTGGGTAGTCGGAATCTACCATTTGACCTAGATTTTGACCGGGCGAGCCTCGGGTTGACTTTTGTAGACTTTTTGAAAAAAGTGTAAAGATCTTAACTTTATCTATTGTAATTGATTTCCCTAGCATTATTTGATGATATCATGTCAATTTTGGTAAGAGTTGAGCCGTTTGGAGATGAATTGAAAGGAAAAAATTATTTTTGGGTGTTGAATTAGCCTATCGAGGTAAGTGTCTTGCTTAGCATCGTGTGGGGGAACTATCACTTAGGATTTGGTATTGATTATGTCTTTTGTGCGATGTGAAAGCCGTGTACGCAAGGTGACGAGTGGGTACAAGTGTTGTACATGGTATTGGACCGGTTTAGGTTGCTTAGACTATTTCTGTGCTTTAATTGAAATGCCATATCATGTTCTACATTCTCAAAGTCAATATATCCCTATTTGTGTTAGTCTATCCTTACATGCCTTAATTGACTTGTTTAGCACTTGTTCGACATCCTACTTGATAAATTCCTCTTATGCTTTAGTTGAACTTGTTGCCTCTTTTAGTGTTACATGCTACCTTTTTATTGTTAATTATCATCATTTGAAGTTATTGTTCGTGGTATCTTCTTCCTTATTGATTATCATTACTTGAAGTTATTGTTTATGTTATCTCTTTCCTTGTTGATTTCCATTAATTGAAGTCATTGTTATTCGTTATCTCTTCCACTTTGAGTTATTCTTGTTGTTATCATGGTTATGCATTATCTCTCATTGTTGAGTTATTGGTGTTGAACTTTGGAAAGTCATTATCACGTTGAGGCAAAATTGTTATGGTTGAAACACCTTCCTTGTTGAGCATTTTACATGCATTGTTGTTGTTGATATTCTTGTATACATTGTGGTGGAGCCATGGGCTATTCTTTTTGAAATATTGATCATGTTGATTATTAGCAAGTTGTGATATATGAGCACTTGGGGTGCGTGTTGTTATTGTGATATGATATTGACGCGCATGTGGCGGTATAAGGCTTTTGGTTAATGTGCATGCGACGCTATAAGGTGGGACTTATGTGCGTGTCGCTTGAAAGGCTCACACGGCGGTATATGAAAAGATTTTGATTGATATTGTGAACTGTGAATACGAGGCGGTACCTCAGTTGTGATTCTTGATATATATATATACACGAGGTGGTACCTCGATGGTGATTCTTATTGTACACGAGGCGGTACCTCATTGTGATTCTTATTGATTAACTCATTTTGCAAGTAGTTTTGGTGGGAACATTTCTTGTTGTTTTGTTCTTCCTTATTTAGCAATTGTTGCCCATATATGATCATTTTGGTTCTCTCTTGCTGCTTCTTTTATGTTATACCCATGTTTGATTTCTAGTATAAGTTCATGCTATTATCTTGTTTCGTATCAGCTGTTTCTCCATTTTCCATTAGTATTCGTTTTAGTGGTTTTATTCTATTTGTTTATATACTAGTAGGTGTCTTGTGATGACCCGATAAATCATCTAGAGCTTTAATCCTAAATTCTGTGTTTCGAAACCTCAAATAGCTCCTTTTACCTTACTCGATTTGTGTGCACTGTCCGTGTCATTTTTTCGGAAGGCTTTTACGTAAACAATTATTTTATGTAAACAATTGATCAAAAAGTGATTTTATGCCTTAATATTCATTTGAGGTTACTTTGGTCAACTTTTCTATCAAACGGACCCGGATATGTGTTTTGACAGTCCCGGTGGGTCCGTATCGTGATTTGAGACTTGGGCATATGCCCGGATTCGAATTCGGAGGTCCCTAGCTCGCGTTATCGCAATTTGTTAAAACATTGAAGTTTAAAGGTTTAAAGAATTTATAAATTTGACCGAAGTTTGACTTTATTGCTACCAAGTCCGAATATTGGTTCCGAAACTTCGCATAGGTTCATTACTGTATTTAGCACTTTTCTGCAAAATTTGGTGCAAAACGGATTTGTATTGACTTGATTCGGATGTCCGCTTGTTAAAATGGAAGTTCTTATGTTTTATAGAAAATTTCATTAGTTTTGGTGTCTGATTCGTGTTTCTATGTGTTATTTTGGTGTTTTGATCATGCGAGCGAGTTCGTTTCGTGTTTATGGACTTGTGTGCATGTTTTGTTTGGGCCCCGACGGCTCGGGTGAGTATCAGATAGGCTACGAACCATTTCGGACTTAGAATTTCTAGTTTTTGAGCTTTAGCCGTCACCTAGTGCATTGTGCTTCGCGATCGCGAAACAGAAACTAGGAACGAGTGGATTTTACCCTACGCAAACACGAAGGACTGGACACAAACGCGAAGTGGAGGGGGGGCTGTCCTTCGCGAACGCTAGCAGCATATCGCCGAACGCGTAGTGTTATAGACCTGGGCAGGGGAGGGGGGGTTTTACTCTACGTGAATGCGAGCGTTGGCTCATGAACGTGGATGCCTGGGGGAGAAACCTTTGCGAATGCATGAGTCGACTCCCGAGCACGTAGGCCTTTTGGGTCGCTGCATTTTGCGAACGCGGCAGGCCCTTCACGAACGCGAATAGGGCTTGATGCCTAGACCTTAAATATTTCCATACACGGAATTTCATCCATTTTTAACCATATTTTCATTAGAGCTCGGCCTAGAAGTAATTTGGAGGAGAAATTTCATCACCTTTCATAGGTTAGTATACTTTAACTTATTTTCTTCTATTTCTAACATCACCCATTAATTTCTAGCCATAATTTTTGTTCTTCCATGGTAGAAAACTAGGGATTTGGAAAGAATTAGAGGTTTTTGCAAATTCGGGATTTAGACCTCAATTTGGGGTCGAATTACAAAACTAATTACATAATCAAGCTTGGGGGTGAATGGGTAAATGGGTTTTGGTTAGAATCTCGAGTTTTAACCAAGTGGGTCCGGGGTTGTTCTTTATACCTTTTTGGAAAATTGTAAATCCAAATTTTATATATTGTAATTGATTCCCTTAGCATTATTTGACGTTATCGAGTCGATTGTGGTTAGATACGATTGTTTGGAGGCAGATTCTAGAGGAAAGGCCCTAGTAGAGCTCTGAGTTGACTGCGGAGTGAGGTAAGTGTTGGGTTTATCCTTGATTTGAGGGAATTATGAACCCTTGAACTATGTGCTATGTAGAATTCAGGTGTTGCGGCATATATATGAGGTGACTAGTGCCTATACGCCGCCGAATTACTTGTTTCCCAGATTTTTCGCATTTCACTAATTATTTCCTTCCATGCCTTAACTGTTACATGTTTTAAATGCTTCCCAGCCTTTATTTGCTACTTGTCAGTTATAATTCTCGTGTTAAAAATGTTAGATTTTCCCATGCTTTCATGACTTACTGCTACTTGCCTTAAATGACTTACTTGAACCCTTAATAGTCATTTATTTGAATTGTCTTGCTGTTGGTATTCATTGTAGTTGATTCTTAATTTTAGACGAGATTCCCTTTTTGTTTCTGCTCCATTACTCGTAGAGGACTCTTGTGATTTAAGTTGTTAAATTAAATGCATTTATTGATTTATTCATACTGTACGGTGGGATCGGGTTGCACACCGCAATAGGTGAAATAAAGATGGATTAATATGGCCCAAAAAAGGGTGAATTTATATTGATATGGTGGGATCGGGTTGCACGCCGTAACAGGTGAAATATGGGTGCATTGGTACGGGGAAATAAGGGGTGAATTATGATATTTATTCTGATTACGCGGTTGGATCGGGTTGCGCGCCGCAAAATATATTTATTTATTATTGTTGATATTATTATGGTGGAATAAGGGAGGATCGTGTTGTACGGTGAGATCGGGTTACGCGCCGCAACAGTCTATGTGTTTCTATTTCCTTATTGTGTTGTGTTGGCTTCGGTATTTCCGAACGAGACTCTAAGGATTGGTATTTCTAGTATTTACTGGTATTCCTTCAGAGATTGAGATACTTTCATGTCTTAACTGCTTTAATTCATTTCCGCATTTTCTTTCCTGCCATTATATTGTAAGTGACTGCCTTAGCCTCATCACTACTTCATCGAGGGTAGGCTCGGCACTTACAGATTACATGGGGTTGGTTGTACTCATACTACACTCTGCACTTGTTGTGCAGATTTTGGGGTCAGTCCCAACGGCGGTTCCTAGATTGCTTGGGTCGGCTACTTAGCGGAGACATGAGGTACAACTGTTTGGCGTCCGCAGTCCCTGAAGTCCCCTTCTTTATATTAGCTGTGTACTTTCCCTCAGACAACTTTATTTTATTCAGACCTTTATTTGTACTAATCTAGTGGCTCGTGCACTTGTGACATCAGATTCGGGATTATATTAGATGTATCGATTATTATGGTTTTTCGATATTTTATCTCGGCTTTATTGCATTTATTTCTGCTTCTTTATCATCATTTAATCTTAACTGTTAAGAATTGATAAATTATTCTAATCCACAGGCCTCAGCATCACCTTCTCTTGTTCTCATTTACTGTTGTATTTCTTTCAAACAGTGATGTACTTGACTTTTAGCTTACTCTGTGGAGCTTATGAATTTGTTCCATCATTCTTGGGGAATATTTGGTTGAGATTCTGTTTTTCTGATGTTTACATGAGTTTATTAGACAAGTTTTTAGTCTTTTGTTAATTATATCTGTTCGGTTGTTATTAATTATTAGGCTTACCTAGTAATAGAGACTAGGTTCCATCACGACATCCTATAGAGGGAAATTTGGGTCATGACAAGTTGGTATATCAGTTATAGGTTCATAAGTATTACGAGTCATAAACAGGTTTAGTGGAGTCTTGTGGATCGGTACGAAGACGTCTACACTTATCATCGAGAGGCTACGGAACTGTTAGGAAAATTTTACTTCTTTGATTCCTTATCGTGCGAATTGGTTAACATCGAAAACTGAAGTCGTGGGATATTGTTGTGGAAACATCAATATTGTTGATTGTTGGAAAGTTGTGATATATGGGCACTTGTACTGCAAGTTGTTATTGTTATATGATATTGACGCACATGCGACCCTATATGGCTTGGGGTTAATGTGCATGTAGTAGTATAAGGTGGGACTTATGTGTGTGTTGCTTGTATGGGAAATACGTGAAGCCACGCGGAGTCATATTGTAAGGCCCCGTAAAATGTTCGCCAAGGAATTTGGGTTGAAGAATGAATTGAGGAGTTGGTGTAAAATTGTGATGAAGGAGGCCATTCTGCGGTCAATTTCGCGATCGTAGATACAGTCTGGGTGCTATGAGTCTAAAATGTCTATGGATAAGTAAGACTCACTACCATCAGTAGAAACTCCCCAAGTGTCCAAGAAACTTATGCACACAGGGCCCAAGGTACAATGGGTGATCACCTAACTCCGGAGGGATAGATCCAAATCCATGCATTGCATGGAGAACTCACGTGCCTCAACATCAGTCCATATGAGAGTCTCAGTATGCACCATAAATAATATAAATGGTATATATGGACATAAAAATGTGCATGCAAAGATGTGTGCATGTGAATAGTAAGACAATAGCTAGAAAAAGTAGGACATGATATGACAAATACCCATTTAAGATCAAGAAAGTACAAACCACCTAAACATGGTTTCTAGTACGATAAAGAGAGTTCTTGTAGTCACACAAAGATAATAACAAGTCATAAGTAGCATATAATGTGAATCCAAATCATAAAGTTGCCAAATATCTACCTTGAGCTTGAATAGCCCCTGGCACTTGCATATACACTCGCCATCGCACATATGTAATGCCCCCAATACATAGCAATTAGTCAAACAAGGTCAATCTCCCTGGGTAAATTCCCTCAAGTCAAGTTTAGGTAAGATACTTAGCTTTGCAAGCAAATCAACCATCCAAAATCACCTTTTCTTTAGAAATCTCCTCCAACCTGCACAAATCTAGCCAAATAATACTAAAAAGTGTTAAATAAAATCATAGGAATCAATTCCAAATAATAAAGCTTCTATATTTAATCAGTTCCTAAAAAGTAAACAAAAGTCAACCTGAATTCACATGGTTGAAACCCGAGTCTATGGATAGATCTTATTTACCTATAACTATGGATCTAAATCTGTATTTAGTTTTTAAATCCAAGTCTAAAGCAAAGCTCAAAACCTCAATATACACTCTCTTAGTTTGTAGTCAAAAATCCCAAATTTCACTTTAAAATTCTGCATTTTAGGTGTAAAAATCCATGAGAACTCAAGATATATGATCAATCTGAGTGAAAATTACCTAACTCCAAGATAGTAATGAAATCTCTCTTCAAAGTCTCCTCTCTTTCTCCAAAAGTCAAAAATGTGAAAAATGGTGAATCCCAAAATTCTGCACTTAAAATACCCTTGGACCCAAAATGCTTCGTGATCGCGAAACTAATCCCATGATCACGAAACACTGCCAGACTCACACTTACATGATTCAAAAAGTGTCCACCCGATCGTGAATCACAATCCAGCCCTACCAATACTTCTACGCGATCACACTCTGAGATACGCGATCACAATTCCTCCCCCGCGAAACCTACGCAATCGCGACATAACGCGAGCGCAAAGGCCAAAATCCCCAGCCCCCTCTCACTCCTCTGTACGATCGCATCTGAAACTTTGTAATCGCTATGAGTTAAATAACCCCTTCCACAAAACCTCCTATGCGATATCGAGACAAGCTCCATGACCGTGAAGCACACTAGACAGCAGCAAAAACCAGCAATCTCAAACATGATCTGACTGAATCTCACTTGATCCCCCCCCACCCCCGAACCCCATCCAAGCATTCCAACAAGCCTATGAATGCTATTAGCAACTACACAAGATCTCAAAACACAAATGGAGTCATCACTTCAATGAATCAAAGCCCAACCCGCATAATGAACTCTCTTAAATTCATAACTTCTAACATTCCAACCAATCATGTGATTCCTATTTGGACATCTCAGATCCCAACCGCACTTTGCAAACAAGTTCAGTTGAACTACATCAATCTGTCCACAATTCTGGAATACCAATTGGAGTATGAAATCATTAAAGTCATCAATTGGTCAGACTTATAAACTCCAAAATCCTCCAAAATGCCAATTTTTGAATGATGTTGAATCCTTTTAGGAACCTCCAAAACCAAATCCAAGCATACACCTAAGTCCCAAATCCTCATATGAACCTATTGGAACCTTCAAATTACCAATCCAAGGTCGTTTACCCAAAAGTTATACCTTGATCAATTCATACAACTTCAAGCCTCAAACTAGAAACTAGGTGTTCCGAAACACTCTTGAACCCCATGAAAATCAAAACTACCAATCCCCGCAAGTCCCATGTCATCCAATGACACTACGAGAAGCAGTAAATAGGGGAACATGGTTGTAAACCTCAAAATGACCGGTCATTCCGTTACACCAAGGCATCTTTCTTTACTATGAGTCCATCAAAATCAGGCTCTAGCTTCTTATTTGCTTAGTAAGGCATGAAACTTGACCTCTTTCCCTTGAACCCTTTTCAGGGAATTTAGTGAGATTATATTTCATTTTGAAACAGAAAGTATGAGTAATTGCAATAATCATACACAAGATAAACCCTAAGTAGAGGTAGTGTCAAGTCGGGTACTATCAATAGGACAAGTCAAGCCTTGTAACCAAGCTACATCATGTTTAGTTTGCTACAAATGATCAACATTACTAGGTACCTTGATTGTGATTTATCAATCACTGGCACTGATTGAAGGGTTGGGCAATGGCTCTTGCTTTCCGGGTGCTAGAGAATTATGATACTTCCACCCAAGCTGCATTGGCATCCTCGGAATCTAGGCGACATCTCCCTCTGAGTAATGACTAGGTCAATAGTCACCGGATCATCAAGGTCGCTCTCAGCAAGCATGTCTTCCTCCCTAGATTCCAAAGATTGAGTCGTTACCCTTGGGATTTGGCCTTTGGTGGAGGCTCCCTCTTCTTTTTCTACCACCAAGATAATAGTTCTCTTCATGTTCATCTGCGAGACGGTGGTGAATGAGTTGGGCACTAGTGTGGAGAGTATTCCTGCATCTTCAGGTTGACCTCTCTTCTTGTTGGACCCCCTCTTCCTTTTCATGGAAGGATTAACATTGTCATGAACCAAACCAAACCATAGGGGTTGTGATGGTACATAATCTCCAATACTAGGTAATTCGATCACCTAACAACATTAAATCAACACGACATGATATAATAAGACCGAATTTAATATAAAAGGAAATAGAGTAAACACAAGCCAAAATGGCAATACCCAATACAACTTCCTGAGACTAGGTAGTACAGAGTCATGTGCTCCAACCTAGACACATAATGAAGTCTCAAAGTACAATACTGTATGGATATGGAAATAATGGTATCAACATACATGATGGGAATCCAAGGGTCTGCGACTATCATGCACCTCTACCTTGAATACTCGTAATCAATGTATGCTCTCACTGCCTAGGTTTGTTTCCTCCCACACCTAGATCTGCACAAAACTGTGTAAAAGTATAGTATGAGTAAACCATAATCAGTACCCACTAAGTATCAAGACTAACTTCGATGAAGTAGTCGGGGTTCAAGTCATGATACTCCCTAGTCAAATAACCTGTGCAATATATCAATAACTAGAAACCAAATATGTATCGAAAAACAATATAAAAAATAGAGTTCCGTCCGGCTCAAATATAGCCTAAACAACTCAATAGAATCACAAAATGCTAAATGAATCAATTTCAAATAATAAAGTCCCAATCTTTACGCAATTCCCCGAAAGTCGACAAAAGTCAACCCTAGGCCCCCAAGGTCAAAACCCGAGTCAAGGGATAGTTCTGGACTACCCATAATCCCATGAGTCCAAATATGTGATCAGATTCCAAAATCAAGTCCAAATTGACTCGCAAATCCCTAATTTTCAATTTTCAAAACATAGTCACCCCCCCCCCCCAAAAAAAATTCAATTCCCTTCCAAATTCCATTATTTAGGTGTAAAAGTCCAAGAGAAAAACAAGATATAATACAAAATTATTTGCAAATTACTTACTCAATATCTTTGTGTAAAATCCTCTTCAAAATTTTCCCCTGTCCAAGTCCAGGGTTCAAGATATTATAAAATGGGTCTAAGTGCCGAAATGACAAAAAGTATAACAGTTGCGGATGTCGCATTTTCACCCAGGGGTTCGCAAATGCAACCCTCTAAGTTGCAAATAAGAGCCCGCAAAAGCGAACTGGGCCCGTGAACTATGAGCCTCCTCGAGAATCAACTCTCTCAATTCATCAATATTAGGAACACAAACTCGACCCAAAAGCCGGAATACCACATCATAACTAATATTAACCTCCTTAGCATCAATGTGCTGCACCGTGTCCTTGAGGACAAGTAAGTAGGAGCTATCT
>MCJB01010266.1:1579-97735 GCA_002018475.1 Nicotiana obtusifolia | reverse complement strand
CACCACCAACATCATCAGCAGCACCACCACCACCAACATCAACAGGTTGAACAACACCACCAACAGTATCAGCACCACCAACATCATCAGCAGCAACATCACCACCAGCACCACCAACAACATGACCACCACCACCACCACCAGCTAAAACGTCATCAACCCTAGTGATGGCTGTCACTCCAGCCAATTCCCCTTTTAACCCATCATTCAATCTGTCAGGCACAGATTTTATGGGCACAAAGGTGTCAAGGCATGGCATCTCCAACTCTCTTATTGTTGGGACAAGCCATAGGTGCACAACCTACAAAAAGAAAGAAGATATATCATAATGGTGCTAAATCATAAAAAACTAAACCTATTTAAAATAAGTTATCAGGTTGTTGCAACAGATGACTAGTTGTTGCAACAGATTATCAGGTTGTTGCAACAGATCCATATGTTGTTGCAGCAGATTATAAAATCTGTTGCAACAACTAGTCATCTGTTGTGTTCTAATGCTTACAGCTTCCTTGGGGTGGTTGAACAGGTCGAGACTCAATTTTGTGTTGTTCTTGGCAGTGAGCCATCTAAGAATTCTTGGATAGGTAACTTCTTGGGAGTATTCCTTGACTTGATGCCTGAGGTGAGGAATGGCTTCAAATGCCCAAGCCTAGAAAAAAAGATGCCATCAAAAATCAAAATAGTGATTGAAATTAAAAAAAGAAAAGGTTAAAACATTGAAGAAATTTTACCATGAAAAGCCAAGGGAAGCCATAGAGATTTTGTGTCTTCCCCGTTGGCTTCAAATCCTTCATCAAATATTCAACAGTCAAGCTAAAGCTTTGAAAACCCCAGGCATAGTTGTTGAAGGCATCATAGTCCTCAGCAAGTTTAATCAATCCAAGCGGTATGTTGTAGTTTACGTCTCTTGCCCAAAGAACATTGTGCACAAACCAAACTAAGCACAATGACTCCTTGTGTTTTTTTGAGAAAGATTTGGACTCCAAATCTTGCAACAATTTCTTGTTAGTGTAGCTCTTTCCCACTAAGTCTACCAAGGAGACATCATTCTTAGCTTTGGAACCCTTTGCTTGCTTGGCTGCCTTGGGAGTCTGGGTTGTCTTGGTTGTTACAACAGTAGGAAGAGGCTCACAAGGATAGCATCTCAATCCGCTAACTATGGCAAACTCCTTCATGCCAAAGCAAACCGGCATGCCAGAGTAATTGATCCAAATCTCATCCTTCCTGTCACAAATAATCTTACGCTTCAAAAGCTCAGAAACCATCGTCATTGGAAATCGGGCACCGGTATATTCAAGAAAATCTAAATAGGGCCCAAAGCAGCTAGCCCTAAAGAATTTCTCCAACTCCTGCTGCCGGAGAATGCCCCTGAAGGTGTCAAAGCCCTTGCCCATGGTTGATCTAACCACAAAATCACCTGACAAATCCTTATTTTCATTCAACAGCATCGTCACGCCGTACTTTGCAATGTTGAAACTCTTAACGACCTCCTCAATCGAAGGTCTATTGGGATCTTCTTCACCTCCTTCATCCCCTTCAGCTCCTTCATCTCCTTCTTCTTCATCTCCTTCTTCTTCTCCTTCTTCTTCACCTACTTCTTATTCATCTCCTTCAGCATTTTCTTCATTGTCTTCATCTCCTTCAGCAGATTTTTCATCATCTTTTTCACTTTCTCTAGTTTCTTCACTTTGTTCATTTTTTTTACTTTCTTCTTCATGCTGGGTTTCCTCTCTATCTGAAGCCCTACTATCACTAAATCTTTCCTCATCTGTTGATCGAAAAATAGCAGTCACAAGTTTATTTAATGATGTTTGCACCTTAGCTCTTTTATTGCTTTCTGCCCGACTTGGTTTCACTACTTTTCTTTTAACTCGAGCCATTTTATCTACACAAACGAGATAGAAAAACAGTTTTAATTGGTTAGTACAACACTCAAAGTAAAACAGAAAAGGTATATGTTGCAACAAGTAATCAGTTGTTTCAACAGATTAACAATATGTTGCAACAACTTATTACTTGTTGCGCAGAATATTAACCTGTTGGAAATAGAAAAACAGTAGCAACAGCTTAGCAACTGTTTTGATTTTTTTGCAACAGCTCGTTAATATGCTACAACAACTGCTTCAGTTGCTGCAAAAACCTCAACAATTGTTTTGGTTTATCCAGCAACTGTTGGATAAAATCAAAACTTTTCCTAAATCACAGCATGACAGTAACAACAACAGCAAAAACATCTAAATTTAACTACAAAATATCCCTATTTCACTACAAACACACAACCATCACAAATCTCACTCACAGCTTAAACAAAATACACCAAATAAGATTTCTTTTTAACCATGCAACCTCAGCAGATGTTTGCAACTGTCAAACAAGTGTTGAATTTTATGCAACAGGTAACCTCAGTTGTTGGAAAACATCAACAAAATTGCAAGCCTTTTTTTTTCCCGAAACAATAAGGATAAAAAGAACAAAAACACACTCAAGAAAAACCCATGCTCTTGTTCATCCAAAAACCATAACTTCACAACCACAACCACTCTTTACAAACTCACAAACCCCAACAAGTGCAACAAATACACGAAACTACAACAAAACAAACAACATTCAAGAAAAACCCATGCTCTTCTTCATCTTCTCTAACCAAAATCATCATTTTCAAACTCTGATTTCAAAACCGTAACTTTTGAACCAAGTGAAAAAAATGTTTACCTGAGGATGAATAGAGAAGCAACAACAATGGAGAGAGAGAGAGAGAGAGAGAGAGAGAGAGAGAGAGAGAGAGAAACGAGCAGCAACAACAACGATGGAGAGAGAGGAACGAGCAGCGGTGGTCACCGGTTCAGAGAGACAAAGAGACTGAAGGAATAGAGAGGAGAGAGAAGAACGGAAGTTGTTGGGGTAGGTTCCGAAGTTGTTTAAACTGTAGAGTGAATAAAGAGAGAAAGTAGGGTTTTTTAACTCATGGGCTTTTGTGTATTTTTTAAAAGATTATAAGTTTTACAAATTATAATTCAGTCCCAAATTAAGTTAATCAGATTTTTAAAACAAGTTTGACCTTGGCTGGTCAAACTTGTCACCATTTCTAATTACGTGATTTTTTTGTCACCACAACTTAAATCTTCCCAATGTCAGTAAACTAAACCTTTTCGCTTTTTACTTAATTCTCAAAATACACAAATCTTCTCTTCCCCCGTTAACCAAAATCCCACTTAGAAGACCAATGCCTTTAATATCGAGTACGCCCCTCCCTAGTATTTCATTGCGTTTAGTTTTAGTATGGATCGATTCTTAGAGCGGACTTTCATTGTTTGCTTTACATATTAGGTTTGTGCTTTACAATACTGATAAGTGTCGATTTATCTATTTTAATTTTTTCACTTGGTTCAAAAGTTACGGTTTTGAAATCAGAGTTTGAAAATGATGATTTTGGTTAGAGAAGATGAAGAAGAGCATGGGTTTTTCTTGAATGTTGTTTGTTTTGTTGTAGTTTCATGTATTTGTTGCACTTGTTGGGGTTTGTGAGTTTGTAAAGAGTGGTTGTGGTTGTGAAGTTATGATTTTTGGATGAACAAGAGCATGGGTTTTTCTTGAATGTTGTTTGTTTTGTTGTAGTTTCGTGTATTTTTTTGTCACCACAACTTAAATCTTCCCAATGTCAGTAAACTAAACCTTTTCGCTTTTTACTTAATTCTCAAAATACACAAATCTTCTCTTCCCCCGTTAACCAAAATCCCACTTAGAAGACCAATGCCTTTAATATCGAGTACGCCCCTCCCTAGTATTTCATTGCGTTTAGTTTTAGTATGGATCGATTCTTAGAGCGGACTTTCATTGTTTGCTTTACATATTAGGTTTGTGCTTTACAATACTGATAAGTGTCGATTTATCTATTTTAATATTATTTTTGTAGTTTATTTTTGGTTTTGTTGTTACAATGGTGTTTTTGAAATTTTCTGCTCTCTCCGACATAGCTACAATGGCTATGGAGTTCAAACTCAAAATCAAGGAAGAAGAAGAATAACTAACAAAGCTAGTATAATAGGGTTCGCTTTTCTATTAATTTCAACTAAAGCTTTGATAAATTACAGAAAGAAAGCATCTTTTTGAATATTCATAGAGATAAAGCTTTTGATAATTAGGGCTTTTTTTACATCTGATAATGGAGAAAGGGAAGGAAGAAGTCGGGTTAAATGGAACTCCAACAGTAATATTTAATAGCGTTAAAAGGGGAGTGAATTTACTGTCTCATGTGCGATCACTAAATGTGACATGTCAGTGTTTTGTGTTTAGATGTCACATGAGATAAAGGAATTGGAGTGTCAAAATGAAAAAGGTCTGAGTTGAGGTGCCAAAATGAAAAACGAGCCCAACTTAAAGGGGCTGCTTATGGGTTTGGCCTGTTGGATATAAGGGTGTAGATGTGGTTAGGTCCATATTTGTTTTGGCTGGCCCATGAAAGGACCTAGGGTCTATGTAAAAGTGAAATAAATCTTTGGTGTATTAATATTAAGAGAAGGACATATACAAAGACGACCATTCTTTGGAACCGACGACGATACTACTAAAGATGATAACAAAGGTTCCATTTAATTTGAAATCTCAAGACATCATTATTTAGGAGAATTTTTGGAAAACTAGTACAAATTTTATTACTTGGTTAAGTCTTGGAACATTTTAAATTACTAAGGAAAGCTTTGAAGGAAAAGGTATTAGTTCAGTGCTGCCCCGACGATTTAATGAAGATGAATAAGAGATAGTTTTTGTTTTCGGTGATTTCGGCTACAACAAGTGTATGGAGTTACGATTGAGGCCATTGATGATCAGTTGGTCGGTGTTTTGGACGTCACAATATTGAGGAACTTGTCACTAGCAAGGTAAGTGAGATTTTAAGTTTTGGTGCTTGATTTTTAAAATCTGCTTTTAAATTACGTTTTGTCTGCTTGGTCCATGTGTTGGGACGAGCGTGCGATTGGCAGAATCGGTGGTCTTTGACCAGCCGCAAATATATATTATTTTGTGGAAAAGCTTAAATTATTCCATAAGTGATTTGTGGTGTAGCGTACCTCGTGCTATGACGTTGGGCCATAAGAAAAATATTTCTTCGCTGCTGTAATATATTTGGGGCTGTGTATGCCGTCGTGGTAGAGTTGGAGCATTGTGTATGCTGCCGTGGACTTGTCGGGGTGTTCGATTAATTTTCTTCACTAATGTTTATGACAAGTCCTTAGTATAGATTGTGCTTAGTTATATACACTATTGTTATTGAAAAATTATTTGGACCTTATAGAGTAATTACATGGTGAAGAATTTCTGTGCATATTATTTATGTGTTCGTTGTGTGCTTGTATTTCATAACACTGGCAAGTCGAGGATCTTACTGGGTTATATTTATGTATAACTCACTCCTTACCTGCAAGCCCATACAAATACTGTTGCCGACGATGAAGCTAGCAGTTAACGACGAAGCTAGAGTTGATCCTGTCGTTGAGGTGAGCCACCACTTTGTTCGTGTAGGCTACCGATAGAGTCTTTATTCAACTGGATTTGTGCACCTTACTCTGAGCCTTTTTGAAATTCTTTAGATGCTCGTGGTCTAGTGTGGGAATTGGCAAGAGTTTTAAATATGTATTTCGAGATATTAATCGTCGCAATTAATTATTGATCTGTTTGCACTTATTTAATTTATTAAATACTGTGAATCAATGGTTAATATATGAAAATTTGGTTCGACTGGCGGATAATGTGTGCTGGGATCCAGTCACGTCTAGGGGGTAGTTTGGGACGTGATATGGGTCATACATAGATACCATCGTATCAATTACCAAAAACCATATTCTTTTGTTCTTGCGCTTACCCTTATATTACTCATGTTTCAGTTTTTCTCAAATTCTCGATTCACTCTTTTAATTATGAGCTTAGTGATTCATGAAAAACGTAATGTCTCTTGCTTTATTATTTGTTGGTAAAATATTTTAGAGTTTATCCATCTTTGTTCTATTTGAATCTGGTGTGAGCTCCCCCACTTGGCTCAAAGCCATAGATGCAAAACACTCGATAACTCACAATGCCCATACTCTATTGTTGCCATAATACCGTCGAGAGATTCAACTAAATCCTTCATAAGCTCATGCAACACAAACCATCTAATACCTCAAATCACTTGCAATTCTCGCATTCATCCTCGTGACGGCAGGCCAACTATTACAATCGATCCAAACTTAAATCGCCACACGTATATCCTACTGGTACAAAAAAATAAAGCCTCCATACAACATCATAAAGATCACACATCCGTAGATTACCCCGCATGTTATAACCCACCTGCTTAGCCTCAAACTGACATCTCTCTATACCCTTTCGCAACCACATCTATTATGCAATTAGTTAATCTTCCTGAGTCTGAACTCATCAATAAGACACGAGAATCTAATTTGTTCCACAACTAGGCAACAGGAAAGATCCTTCAACACACCCATATTCGAGACTATACGTCACATCCAAAACAAAATCAAGCACCCAATAGTCCTTTTTACGTCTCAAGGCAACTCTTCTCGTGACATTCAATCCGTCTAAACACATCCCCCAGTCACATCATACTCATCAAATAGCAATCCAGCCACTCATCGAGCCACAAATCCCACTCATAGGGGCACTACCAGACATAAAAGTCCAAAAGCACGTGCTCACACAACCGAAATCCCCGTGCTCAAGCTACGATCAATATCCGACCTTAAGGTCTCCATATTGGACCATCATCAGCACACAGAAATCACACCTCACACCTCATCCATGGAATCACAAGCCATCCATGCACTGCTGATACCGAGCTCTCACATGCGCACACGAATGCGTGGAAGGGATTCAAAGAGTTATGCTTCAAGCTGAATCAATGCCGCACGATAAGGAAATAAAGATGGGAAGTTTATATTAAATGCCCTGTAGCCTCTCAAAGATAGATATGGACGTCATCATACCAATCCGCAAGACTTTACTAGACACTTGCTCATGACTTGTAGAACCTATGAACCTAGAGCTCTGATACCAACTTGTCACGACCTAAAATCCAACTAGTCGTGATGGCACCCAATCCAACCTGCTAGGTAAGCCAGTTAACAACTAACCAATTCAATGAGATTTATTAAGAGAAGAAGTGATAATACAATTGCTTTTATACAAAGAATTTCCCAAGGACTGGTAGTACAAATCATGAGCTTCTAAGATTTAGATTTTTACAAGGCTGAACTGAAATAATTACAGCATCTATTTGAAATGTAAATAAGCAGAATTCAAATCTTATGCTACCAAGGACAAGTGATAACCAGAACTGGAACACAGGTACATCTTCAAATCCAGCTCCCACCGTACACAGCAATATCAACATCCAACATCTGCACTCAAGGTGCAGAAGTGTAGTATGAGTACAACCGACCCCATGTACTCAATAAGTAACAACCCTAGCCTTAGGTTGAAAGTAATGACGAGCTGGGACAAGGGTTAGTATCCAACTTCAACAACCAGCAACAGTTCATAACAACATAATAAAAATGGTACCAGAAATAATTCAGAGATATGATGCTTAACTTGTTCATAGTTACAGGAAAATAGGCATGTTTTTTAAGGATGTCAGTAAAACTCAGTTCTTTTCACCAATCACCAGAGATATGAGTAAGTCTAAAAACTGTAATTTTTTCAAAAAATCTTTCAACAGTAATTAAGATGTTTCATTTTCGGGTAGCATGAGAAAAATTCATCTTTATACCTACATGTCAATATGCAAGTGAAATCATGAATGTCACCAAAATAGGATAGCATGAGGAAATGCATCTCTATATCTGTATTTCAAGCACGCATGTCGCATGCAATGCACCTCAGTTATGAACGCATGTAATCACACTCTCAGTGTACTCAATCTCACTGTCTTGTATTCTCACTCATCATGCTAAATACTCAACACTCTCTCAGTTACTCAGTACTATACAGGGTAGATCCAACCCAAACATAAATAAAACTAAGGCAGATCCAGCCCAATGCAAATGAATCCAGGGCAGGTCCAGCCCAAAAATTAATAGCAACTGCGCCCACTATGGATGTGCAGACTCCGGAGGGCTGATCCTGCCCAAAAGCTATAATAAGCCAAATCCTAGCATGAATCAATAAAGCCTGTTGCGACGTGCAGCCCGATCCCATAAATATCACCCACAACAGGACCTCGGCCTCGCTCATTCACCAATCTCTCCAGTCTCTCGGGCTCACCACACTCATGCTAAGCCCCCCTAATCAATAATACGAGATGTGCCAATATACGATAACAGAGACTGAGATATGATATGTAATGCTGAATGCGACTGAGTACATAACTACAATTAAACAAATAACTCAACAGCAAAGAACAACCACTGTGGGTCCTAATAGTACCAACATATAGCCTAAACATGATTTTTAGCATAAATTACAGCTCAAATGCTCTAACACATAGAGTACAGTAAAAATGTTCAGTTAAGATAGCTACACAGTTCCATGGTATCAAATAAATCCCAATTCACACGGTGCACGCTCACATGCCCGTCACCTAGCATGCGCGTCAACTCAACATCAATCACATAACACGTAATTCGGGGTTTCATATCCTCGGCACCAAGTTTAGAAGTGTTACTTACTTCGAACAAGTCAAATCCAACACCGAGCAAGCCAAACGATGCTCCAAAAATGCCACACTGTGCGTACCAACCTTCGAACGGCTCAAAACTAGCCAAAAGTAACTCAAGAACATCAAATAATGCTGATGGAAACAACTCCAAATGATAAAGATCGAATCTTTAATCAAAATCTCGATGTAACCAAAAAGTCGAACCTCGGGACCGCATCTAGGAACCCGACAAAACTCACAAAATCCGATAAATCATTCAATTACTAGTCCAACTATACTAGTTTCACTTAAATCCGACTCCGAATCGATGTTCAAAACTCGAAAATTCACTCTATGAAACTTTAGCCAAAACCCCCTGATTTCTCTTTTTAAATCATCAATCAAATGCTAAAAACGAGTATAGACTCGTGAAATATAATCAAAACCGAGCTCAAAATGCTTACCCCAACTTATGTGGTGAAATTCCTCTCCCAAGCCGCCCAATCCGAGCTCCAAAAATGGGTAAAAATATCGAACCCTCGAACTTAAAGCATTCTGCCCAGCACTGTTCGCATTTGCGGAAAGTAGGTCGCTTCTGTGACGTTTGCTTTTGCGGCATAATTCTTCGCTCCTATGAAAACAGCTTGGCCCAGTACCCTCTCGCACCTGCAGTAAACAAATTCCGCTTCTGCGAAGGTCTTCGCGTCTGCGCTCCAAGTCATCGCACCTACGATGTCGCAGGTGCGCCAATTTTTTCGCTTCTGCGACCACAATGCCAGTCCTCCAGTTCCGTTTCTGCGCTTTATTCCTTGCACCTGCGACACTCCCACCTGCGTGCAGTGGTCCGTAGGTGAGACCACACCAGACTTTAACCAGAACCAGCCTCCTTCAGCAAATGCAACATGCGACAAAAATGATCCGAACCTCGTCTGAAACTCATCCGGGCAACTCGGGACCCCGTCCAAATATACCAACAAGTCCCATAACATAATATGGACCTACTTGAGGCCTCAAATTGCGCATAACAACATCAAAACGATGAATCGCATCTCAAATCGAACTCAATGAACTTTCAACTTCCAAAACTTGCGCCAAAATATATTAAATCAATCAGGAATAAACCCAAATTTTGCACACAAGTCCCAAATAACATAATGAAGCTATTTAAATTTCCGGAACCACAATCCAAACCCGATGTCATCAAAGTCAACTCCCGGTCAAACTTATGAACTTTTCAAACCTTTAAATTTTCAACTTTCGCCAATTAGCGCCAAAGCCTTCTAAAAATATCCAAATGCAAATTGGGGCACACGCCCTAGTCCAAAATCACTATCCGGACCTAACGAAACCATCAAAACTCCAATCCGAGGTCAGATACTAAAAAGTCAAACTTGGTCAACTCTTCCAACTTTAAAGTTTCAATCATGAAATTCATTCTTCCAAATCGATTCTGAATGACTTGAAAACCAAAACCTACGATTCACACAAGTCATAATACATCATGTGATGCTGCTCAAGACTTCAAATAGCTAAACATAATGTAAATGCTCAAAATAACCGGTGGGATCGTTACAAATTTACTACTATAAATGTTAGTTAGGTAACTTGATAATATTAGATATAAGTGTGTAGATGTGGCTAAGTCCATATTTGTTTTGGCTGACCCACGAAAGGACCTAGGGTCTATGTAAAAGAGGAATATACAATGACGGCCATTCTTTGGATCCGGCGACGGCACTACTAAAGATGATAACAAATGTGCCATATAATTTGAAATCTTATGACATCATTATTCAGGGGAATTTTTGGAAAACTAGCACAAATCTTATTATTTGGTTAAGTCTTGGAACATTTTAAATTACTAAGGAAAGCTTTGAAGGAAAAGGTATTAGTTCGGTGCTGCCCCAGCGATTTAACGAAGAGGAATAAGAGATAGTTTTTGTTCTCGGTGATTTCGGCTACTACAAGTATATGGAGTTACGATTGAGGCCATTGATGAACAGTTGGTCGGTGTTTTGGACCTCACAATATTGGGGAACTTGTCACTAGCGAGGTAAGTGAGACTTTAAGCTTTAGTGCTTGCTTTTAAAACCTGCTTTTAAATTACGTTTTGTCTGTCTGGTCCATATGTTGTGACGAGCATGTGCTTGGCAGAATCGATAGTCTTTGACCAGCCGCAAATATATATTATTTTGTGAAAAAGCTGAAATTATTTAATAAATGATTTGTGGTGTGGCGTAGCTTCGTGCTATGGCGTTGGGGCGTCATAAAATTATTTCTTCGCTGCCGTAATATATTTGGGGAATTGTGTATGCCATCGTGGTAGAGTTGGAGCATAGTGTATGCTGCCGTGGACTTGTCGGGGTGTTCGATTAATTTTCTTCACTGCCATTTATGACAAGTCCTTAGTATAGATTGTTCTGAGATATATATACTGTTGTTATTGAAAAATTATTTGGACCTTATAGAGTAATTATATGGTGAAGAATTTTTGTGCATATTATTTATGTGTTTGTTGTATGTTTGTATTTTCTAACACTTGTTCCAGAGTATTCAGAGTGACGGGACGAGGATCTTACTGGGTTATATTTATGTATAACTTACTCCTTACCTACATGTCCATGCAGATACTATTGCCGACGCTAAAGCTAGTAGTTGACGACGAAGCTAGAGTTGATCTAGTCGTTGAGGTGAGCCACCACTTTGTTCGTGAAGGCTACTGATAGTCTTTATTCAATTGGAATTTGTGCACCTTACTCTGAGCCTTTTTGAAATTCTTTAGATGCCCCATGTCTAGTGTGGGAATAGGGCAAGAGTTTCAAATATGTATTTTGAGATATTAATCGTCACAATTAATTATCGATCCGTTTGCACTTATTTAATTTATTAAATACTGTGAATCAATGGTTAATATATGAAAATTTGGTTCGACTGGCGGATAATGTATGCTGGGTGCCAGTCACGTCTAGAGGGTAGTTTGGGACATGATATGAGTCATGCATAGATACCATCGTATCAATTACCAAAAATCATATTCTTCTGTTCTTGCGCTTACCCTTCTATTACTCATGTTTCAGTTTTTCTCAAATTCTTGATTCACTCTTTTAATTGTGAGCTCAGTGATTTGGGAAAAACGTAATGTCTCTTGCTTTTTCTTTTTTATCTGTTGGTAAAATCTTTTAGAATTTATCCATCTTTGTTCTATTTGAATCTGGTGTGAGCTCTCTGGTTCAATGAGTTATTTGTGCAGCTTTTTTTTTTGTTTATTGCATTTGGTGATTATATGTTAATTTACTACAATATTGTTTTGAATTGCTTGAATTTTTTTATGCATGTCAGTAATTGTAACTAATCTGCAGATGCATTATGAAATTTGTCTTTGTTACTAAGCAGTCCACAATTAAATCGTTTTTACTGAAAATTTGAGGTATCAAAGATGCTGCTGCAAGATTGACTCTCAGGTAATTAATTATTTCTTGTTCTTTTGGCTTCATCGTTGCTCTGTTATTGAAAGTAACTTTCATTCCTCTCCTCTTTCTGTCCTTTTCAACTTTCACTGTTTTCTCTGCTTGGGTTATGAGCTTTCCTTCTTCTCTCGAATAATTTCTACCGGGTTCTTTTTGCAATCTTCTAATGTTTCTACTTAGTTTCTTTAGTTATTTTAACTATTACAGTTTTCTATTTTATATCGTATATGCAAATCTGATCATTTATGTTGTTCTATATTCTATTTTGCTCGCTACCAAATCGTAGGGCAAAGGTGAAGAAAGATTCTTCTTTATTTGAATGAGATAAATTTGTTGGCTACCAAGTCATGCAACAAAATACCCGTGGTGATCTTCACAGGGATTCAAGTGAGGTAACTTAATTAGATAAATGCTTAATCATTAGTTACATAATGAATAACCTTGCGTCTTTAACTGGAATTCAGGAATTTTTGTGTTAGGCAACTTGTCAGAAGATTCATTTTTGGTGCATCATTGAAGGTGGGTTTGTGTTTTTTTTTAGTTGGACGCATTTTTAGAAGTTAAATACAAAAAATAATATTATAAATCCTTGCAGTATTAAGAAATATGACCTCTCTATGACAGTGGGAGAAGCGTGAATCTAGCCGACCAGGCGTTGATAGTTGCATTTTACTTTACATTAGCTTGAAAGAAGAGATAGCGAGTGTAGTTGAAAGGCTTCAATTAACTTTTAAGTTGATAATGCTTTGAAGTTTCTATTGAATATTTAGTCTCATTTTAGTAAAGCTTTAGAAAGCCGACGATTTTTGCTTATAAGAGTTTAGATTTTTGTGATTTGAAGTGTGAAAGCGGTTTCAACGACATAATGTTGTAAAAAAAAAGTTTGCCAAATTGTATAAGCGAGGATAATGCATCTATTACTGAAGCTTTTTTCTTTAACTTTCATCATCGAGGGACATGAGCTACTCGCCAGGATGATGCATGACATATTTTAATGCCTTTTATTATGATATAGCGTGGCTAATATTATTAGTTTCTGCATGTTCTTTCGTTGTTTGACTAATTTTATGCCTTCTTGCTTCTACTTGCAAATGATTTGGTGGTCCTTCATCTGATTCCTATAAAGAAATTTCTGTATTCCCTCTTGATGGTAATCAATTCATCAATTTCGTGGTATAAAGAAAGAAACATGGATATTAAAGAATAATAAAAAGGAAAGCATTTAGAGTAGATGGGAGAAAGTACCGCTTACTTTTTATTGGTTTGGGTGATTCGACATATTAGAAATGCATTGAAAGTTATTAAAAGTGCACTGAAATTCTATGTTGTTGAGAATTACTTTATAAATTAATTGAGAAGTGTAGTAATTCTTTATGATATTAATTCATTCTATGACTTCCAAAAGTGTTACAAAACTATGACGCCTCTGTTGCTCTTTTAAGGAACTATTCTCATTTTCATTTTGGTAACTTTCTTTTATGAAGTATGGATACAAGCGTATAATATGTTGTATATGAATATAAGAGCAAAATTTTGATTGAATTTCAATTGTTGATGTGAATTTCTTTACAGAAAGATTGAGCACTTAGAGAGATCAAAGTGAAATCAAGATTTTGATAGTAAAGTAAATCCTTAGAGTCAAGGCTCATGAAGAGATCATTAGTAATGTCATGGGCGGCTTTCCAGCCTCGCCCCATGACCCCTTGGACGCGTCCCGTGGCGTCCTGGCAAGCCTCTCAAAGCCTAGCGCCACGGTCGGCCCCGTGGTCTTGGTAGCGCCAAGTGACAAGCCCGCATGTGCCTCTGTCGCCCCACCAACACTCCTTGCCGGCGCCCAGCGGCTTGCGAGTGTCAACAATGCTGCGCGCACAGACAATGCCGCGCAGACAAGCGATGCCGCACGCACAGACAATGCCGCGCAGACAAGCGATGCCGCACGCACAGCCAATGCCGCGCGCATCCATCATGATCCAAGCACAAGCGCCAGCCGCAGGCCAACATCAATAGTGCCGCGCCCGCCGACAGCAACGCGCGCGCAGACCCTAATCCTCAAGACAAAGTTGCTGCCATCGGACTTGGTTCTACATCATAGAAGACTAAGTCATTCTCATTGTAAATATAGAATAGATTTACTTGTTTTATATTCATTGTGCTCCTAGAGCTTTCTTAGGTCAACTCCTGTAATTTTAGTTTATTTATTTTAAGCATTATTAGGGGGGTATCAGCATTCAAACATTCAAGCAAGCAATCAATTCTCTGTACTGGTGTCTCGCCCCCTCGACACCGCATTAGCTTTGTAATAGCTTTCAGCATTTTCAATACAATCAGCATTCACCATCAACTACTGCTTTCAATTCTCTCGTTGTCTACGATATTGGTTTTCCCGCACGGCACTGACAATCTAGTCTAGCGTGCGGAGGAGAACTTAGTTGGCGGACGGCAATCGTACTGACATCGATTGCCTAGCCTTACGTCTCCCTTCCAAAGAAGCTCAGGAAGGCGCCCCGTAACAGTTGGTATCAGAGCCTAGGCTCGACATCGGACGAGGGAACGTGTTGCCATTTCACCATTTCTGACCATGGTGACTCAAGGGGATCAGATCACCGTCCTCGAACAAATAATTGACGTACTACGGCCCATCGTAGATACGGTGCCTGATTTAAAAACCATCCTAGAGCAAAGGTTGGACGACCTGGACCGCAGGACGCGGCAGGCCGAAAATGACATTGCAAACATCAATCGGGACTCTGAGGATGACCGTCAAACAGCAGCCGTCGAGGCAGCTGGCATTCATGGCAAATTCGAGGACCTCCAACAGGAGCGTGCTCAGGATTTGGCCCAACGTGAACAAGAGGCAGACAGAATCACTGCCATGCAGCAAACCATAGACAACTTGACAGGCCAGCTCAATGTTGTCAATGCTGCCCTTCAAAGCCTGCTCAGAGGAGGCAACAATCATATTGGGGGCGCCATGAACATTGCCCCTGCTCCACAAAAGCTGAAAATTTCGGAGCCAAAGCCATGCAACGGACCCCGGGATGCTAAAGAAGTAGAGAATTTCATATTCGACATCGAACAATACTTTGATGCCATCGGTCCACTGGACGAAGCAAAACAGGTAGCAACTGCTGCCATGTATCTTCAGGGCGATGCTAAACTCTGGTGGCGAGTGAAATATGAAGCCATCAGGGCCGGTGAAGACAATCTCCAGACATGGGCGAAACTAAAGGCAGCCATACGCCTACAGTTCTTCCCCGAGAATGTGGAATACAATGCACGAAGAAAACTGCGGGAACTCCGCCAAACCAAATCAGTACGGGAGTACGTGCGGGACTTCTCCGCGCTCATGCTAAACATACGAGACATGGGGGACAAAGACAAACTCTTCGCATTCATAGAAAGTTTGAAACCTCATGCCCGTGCAGAGCTGCAACGACAGAGGGTAGATACCCTGCCCAAGGCAATCCAAGCTGCAGAATGCCTTGGGGATTATCATTTGGAAACTCTGAGGGACAGGTCCCAGCCGTCTGTTCGTGGGGGATACAATAGGAGCCAACCAAACCATGGTGGCCCTAGCAGAAGTGGGGGAGATTGAAGTGCATCCGGATCTAAGACTCCTTCATCAAGCAGCAACACCGCTGCATCAGTCAACAACAATCAAGGGAGAAAGCCCCCTTTAGAATGCCGTCATTGCGTTGGGGAGCATTGGAACAATGAATGCCCCCACGCTAAGATCTACGCTCATCAGGCTGTCGAAGACGAGTCAGACACTAACTCTGATGAGTAGGTGCTTTCAACGCACTTGTTAGCTCCATCACAGATACCTTAGTGGGAACCAGCACTGGTAACCCTAAGAAGAATGCATGCCCGATCGCCAAGAAAGGGAAAGAGAAGGCGGATGAGAGGCCTCCCAACACAAAAGAGAGGACCCTCATGTTCGTCGACATGAAAGTAAACGACCGTCCCATCCGAGCCATGATAGACACGGGCGCTACCCACAACTACCTAGCCGCATCTCAGGTAGAGCGCCTCGGTCTGGCTGTGCAAAAGTGTAAAGGCAGTGTCAAGGCTATCAACTCACCGTTTCAGCCGCTGAGTGGAAAAGCCAAAGCAGTACCAATGAAGCTTGGTCCATATGAGGGAAAACTCGACCTACGCATAGCTACCATCGATGACTTCGAGCTGATAGTGGGTTTGGAATTCCTGAGATAAACCAACACCATACCGGTACCATTCGCCGACATGCTCCTGATGATGGGGGAAAACGGGGCCAAACCCCGCGTCATTCCATGCAAACACATAAAGATGGCTGCTGAAAACATCTCGGCCATGCAATCGAGGAAGGGAGTCAAAAGGCATGAACCAAAAGTTCAGGCTACCCTCATCCTCAAGAATCAGAAATTAAGTCATCGACGTCAAGTAATTGATGGCGCCCCACATTGTGTGAAGACTTGCCAACCATGTCCTAAGGACAAGTCGGATCGCCCAGCACAAGCAGGACTCTTGAAACCGCTACCTGCCCCGCAGAGATCATGGGAAAGCATTTTCCTCAATTTCATCACTGGATTACCCAAGGTCGGAGATCTTGCAACCATCCTGGTTGTGGTAGACTGGTTTTCCAAGTATGCCACATTCATAGCAGCTCCACAAAGCATATCGGCAGAGGATACAACTCGACTCTTCTTTGCTCATATTGTCAAATATTGGGGCATGCCCAAACACATCGTTAGTGACTGCGATTCACGCTTCACTAGCAGATTTTGGACCCATCTCTTTGGGTGCTTTAGATCCACAGTCAGCCACAACTCAAACATTCATCATCAGGCAGATGGCCCAACAGAAAGGTTCAATACCATGCTGGAGGAATACCTCCGCCACTTTGCAACCGGGTCGCAACAACATTGGGTGAAGCTTTTAGATGCTGCTCAGCTGTGTTTCAATTCACAAAAGTGCTCCATTACAAATAAAAGTGCTTTTGAAATTGTTACCGGACAGCAACCGCTACTCCCACAAATGGTGAATGCACCAAACATGCCGCCATCACCTCAAGCTGCCAGTTTCTCGAAGGAATGGGAGCAAACCATGCAGATAGTGCGGAGCTATCTTGTCAAGGCCCAAAACAGGGCAATGAGGCATGCTGAACGGAACCTGTGCTTTGCTCAACATCAAAAAGGAGACAAAGTGATGGTTAGAGTCCCAAAGCGGTACTTATTTACAGGGAAGGCCAAGGACCCTCGTCTATTGCGGCCATATATTGGACCCATATCCATTGAAAAATGCCTTGGGAAAGCTACATACCAGATCAACATTCCATCCTGGTGGAAAATCCATCCAGTGTTCCATGTCAGCCGCCTCAAATCATTGCGCAAATACATGGAGCGTCATGCAGACCCTCATCATCACTCCACAAAGCAGAGGGGAACAGACCTCCCAGCCAACAGACGCCGAAAACATCATCGTCATTCTCAGGCAAATAAGGCTCCGGGGACGGCGCCAACTCAGGTGGGGGAGATGTCATGGGCGGCTTTCCAGCCTCACCCCATGACCCCTTGGACGCGCCCCATGGCATTCTGGCAAGCCTCTCAAAGCCTAGCGCCACGGTCGGCCCCGTGGTCTTGGCAGCGCCAAGTGACAAGCGCGCATGTGCCTCTGTCGCCCCACCAACACTCCTTGCCGGCGCCCAGAGGCTTGCGAGTGTCAACAATACTGTGCGCACAGACAATGCCGCGTAGACAAGCGATGCCGCACGCACAGCCAATGCCGCGTGCATCCATCATGATCCAAGCACAAGCACCAGCACCCAGCCGCAGGACAACATCAATAGTGCCACGCCCGCTGACAGCAACGCGCGCGCAGACCCTGATCCTCAAGACAAAGTTGCTGCCATCGGACTTGGTTCTACATCATAGAAGACTAAGTCCTTCTCATTGTAAATATAGAATAGATTTAATTGTTTTATATTCATTGTGCTCCTAGAGCTTTCTTAGGTCAACTCCTATAATTTTGGTTTATTTATTTTAAGCATTATTAGGGGGGTATCAGCATTCAAACATTCAAGCAAGCAATCAATTCTCTGTACTGGTGTCTCGCCCCCTCGACACCGCATTAGCTTTGTAATAGCTTTCAGCATTTTCAATACAATCAGCATTCATCATCAACTACTGCTTTCAATTCTCTCATTGCCTACGATATTAGTTTTTCCACACGGCACTGACAATCTAGTTTAGCATGCGGAGGGGACCTCAGTTGGCGGATGACAATCGTACTGACATCGATTGCCTAACCTTACGTCGCCCTTCCAAAGAAGCTAAGGAAGGCGCCGCGTAACAGTAATTGTGTTAGTAATTATAGCCTTTCTTCTTTTGCGTTCGGATATACAACCTAAAAGAGCAAAACCAGATAGTACAAAGAGAATGTGAATAGCGCAGGTTCGCATAATATCGTATACCTGTGTATCACGATCCAAAAACCACCAATCGATCGTGATAGTACCTAATTCACTTGCTAGGCAAGCCAGACATAATAAATGCAAAATAAGATAATAGAATTAACAGATTTAATACAAGTCTAAATTCAACATAAATAACTGCATCGATACATAACAATCCTCCAGAACTAGTATTACAGAGTCATGAGCTTTAAAATAAAAGTACAAGTCTGAAAACACAAAATGAAATACTGTCTGAAAGTAATCAATGGTAACTGAAATGGAAAGAGACACCAAAGTCTGCGATCGAAATGCAACTCTACCTCATCTATCGAAAAACTCATAATAAGAATCACAGCAACTCATTGTAACGACCCGACTTGTCGTTTTGAAAATTTACCCTCCTTCCAATTATTTGAAGTCTTGAATAGCTTCATATGATGTATTATGACGTGTGTGAATCGTCGGTTTTGATTTTCAGGTGCTTCGAGATTAGTTCGGAAGAATAAAATCCATGTTGGAAGCCTCAAGTTGAAAGAGTTGACCAAATTTGACTTTTTAGTATCCGTCCTCGGATCGAAATTTTGATGATTCCATTAGGACCGGATGGTGATTTTGGAATTAGGCATATGCCCAGATTTGCATTTGGATAGGTCTAGAAGGTTTCGGCACTAATTGGCGAAAGTTGAAAATATTAAGTGGAAAAGGTGTTTCATTTGCACAATACCTACCTTTGAACGGGTATAACTCTCATACATTCCATGAATTTTGAACCTACAATGTAGCCCTTTGAGTCTAATTTCCAATGCATCAAGCCGTTCGTTATTTGGACTTTCCTACTAAAAGTTATGATCAAATTACTAAAGTTAGACTACCTAGTTAGTTTGGCGGACAGCGAAGTAAGGCTCATTTTGCCTGACTGGGCGTAGATCATGTATTCCCTTGCATCATGTGGACAGCAAAGTGAGGCTCACTTAGCCAGACCGGGCGTGCCCCAGCTCCAGCTCTTTTTAAGCCAATTCGGGGGTTCATTTTTCCCATTTCACTTGGACGAATTTTGGAGCTCTTCTCCACTCTCTCAAGACCACCAACTCCTCTCTTATTAAAGGTAAGCAATCCCCATTATCTTGGTGTGAAATTCCATCATTATACACTAGTATTGATGAAATCTACGCATAAAATACTTAGATCTTCAAGAAATTTCTTCAAGAACTCAAAGGAGTATTTTGCAAGATTTCTTCCAAAAAGGTAATCCTACACCCTTAGACTTACATGCATGAATTTATTATGGGAATATGAGTATGAATTAAATATTGAAACTCATGGTATAGTGATTGGAAGCCATAAATTCTCAATTTAAATACATAACCATAGTAGAGATTAAAAGGTGATTAATTGATGTAATTTTGTTGGTTGGGTGTAGATGGATGGTCACACATGTGATGATTTGAAGTTATAAATTGTTGGTAAATGATGATAGTTGGATGAACAATTTCCATGGTTAAGAGATGTAGGGATTTATTCACTCTAGGCGTTTGATAAAATGCCTACATGACCTAAAACCTAAAATTTTTACTAATATTGGTCCAATCGAATTATGTTAACGTAGATTGAAGTTGTAAGAGTAGTTGGAGTTTTTGATATCACTAAAGAACTGAATCAAGAAAGCTCGGTTTGTAGCGATTTTGCCAAAGGATTTTCAAGGAAATATTCATCTGGATTCGAGCCATTCAGAGTTGGATAATCGGGGAAAAAGGCTTACCAGTGGATTGAGTTGCTTGAGGTAATTATCTTGCCTAACCTTGAGCGGGGGAATTACCCTTAGGCATTGAGTTTTATGTGGAAATTGTATAATTGAAAACCATGTACGCAAGGTGACGAGTATGTACTTGGTTTATATGTGCAAATTATATCGGTTGAAATTTGTAGACGCCCTTATGTATTAAATTGAAAAATTGTTGGAAGTTAGTAAATCCTTGATTTGTCATGCCTCATTCCTTGTTTTCCAAGTATATATTTTATATGATAATTTGGTGTGATTGCCACTTGGATTTTGTGTGAATTCCGTATCTTTGTTGATTTGATATTTCTTGGAAATAATCTCATTACGGATTTTCCATCTGCAAATAATTATTTAATTAAGTTTAAATTAAGGCCTTTATATATTTATCTAAAATTTGGATTAAAGAAGGCATTGTCCTATGCTGAGTTATTTCCCATCCTTGTTGTTGTTTTTGAGATTTTTATACATTGTGTTAAGCAGTGGACTATCCGTTGTGAAATTAATTGAGTTTGTTGTACCTTTGGAAAAGTTATGGCCTACATGCAATTTATAAATACGAGTTGATGATGCTGTGTTGTTGTGATAATATCCTGTGTAAATTGTTGTATGATTTGGATTACAGTTATACAGTGTATAAGGTTTGGCATTCCATATTGACATTATGCGGGCATAAGAGTGGCATTTCACTATTATTATGTGTGTTGGGATATTATCTAGGCAGAGTGATAAGGGAGGCTATTAAATGGAGCGATAAGGGAAGCAATTATAGGAGCAATAAGGGTGGCTATAGGAGCAATAAGGGTGATTATTGATATGTCAGGGCAGAGGGAAAAGGGAGGCTATTATAGGAGTGATAAGGGTGGCTATTGTCAGGGATGATATGTGATGATGTGGGGTTATTGTGTTGGTAATTTTTATGTGATTATGTGGGATTATTACGTCGGTAATTTTCATGTGATGTTGTGATTTTTCTAGTGTTTATTCTTATATCTTATGCAACTTGTCTTGTTGTTTAGGTAAACTTGATAATAGTCTGATCTATGTTGAACTCGTAAGCCTGTGGCTATTGCCGAGCAGATTATGTTATATGAAATCGGGTTGCACGCCGCAACAGATATGAAATGTGGGCACAGATATGACATGTGGGCACGAGGTGCCGGGAAAATATGATGATTTTTATTATTGGCATGTGAGTTGTCAGTGCAATTTTGATAGAAATATGGGTACGAGGGGCCGTGAAAATATGAAAGTGGGCTGAGACCCGTGTTACAAAAATATGAAAGTGGGCCAAGACCAGTGTGTTATGTTTATGAATGAGGTGTCACAGAGTGATATTTATTTGAAAGAAGTATATTCGAAAGATATTTATTTGAAAAAATTGTATATTTGAAAGATATTTATTTGAAAGAATTTTATATCCGAAAGATATTTATTTGAAAGAAATATATTAGAAAGGTAGTTATTCGAAAGAATTATATGTGAAAAATTTATATTTGAAGGACTTGTTTAATTAGTTATACTTGTGTTCCTTATTAGTTTGAGTAATAACTATGGTGTTCTTGTTGCTTTGCTGTTTATATCATTGGTTGATTTTTGTTGCTATCGCTGCTAGTTATTTTTCAGTACTAGTATATATTGCTATATTCCACAGGTTATTTGACTAGTGAGTATCTTGGGAGATTGTTATATTTGTTTCCGCTTTTGGATTCTACATTTGTATTGAAATAAAAAAAATTGGCTCGAAGTGTAACTGTAATCGGCTTACCTAGTCTTAGAAACTAAATGCCATCACAAAGCCTATGGTAGGATTTTGGGTCATGACACTCACGGCTCCATCCAATACCTAGATTTGAACAATTAAGTGCAGAGTACAGTATAAGTACAACCAATCTCACGTACTCATCAATTATTATAACTAACCTCGGCAAGGTAATAGAATCAAGAATTATCAACGATACTTGCTAATAACCTGCTCAATTAATGAATTTCCACAAGTAATAAATCTGCTGCCAATTGAAACACTTTCGCAGAACCTATATCCTGAACTTGGACGTATCTTCTAAGTTGTCAAGTTGCACTCGCAAAACTAAGACTGGTAAAGCAATGATGGAGGAGGGAGTCTTTCTGCTTCCAAATAGTACTTCTACATCAGGTATGCCTATTATAATATGCTTATAAAATATAATGTAATGCCTAATCTAATGTGTTTATGTCTGCTTAATTATACCGTTTCATCAAACTCACATTTTACAATTCTTTTGTCTGAAAGAGGAAACTTAAAAAAAGACAAACAGTATCAGACTAAAGCTTCTGATATGGCAAATCCTTTTAACCAATTTAATCAAACTTATTGGATTTTGAAAACAAAATGCAACAGGAAGAGAGCAGGTCAATTGCATATCAACACCTAAAATCTCTGTATAATACTCTAGCAATATTGCCAAAGCTCACTTAGCAACTACATCATGTTGTAGCAACCAAACATTTTATACAAGTTTTTTACTCTTAACAACATAATATTCAAATGTAGCAACCAAGATCTTATACAGGTTTTTTACTCCTAACAACATAATATTTTGATGTACCAACCAACATAATAGGAGTTTTTTGTTGGTTTACAAAAATTAGGTCGCTCATCCATTGCCATCCATATTCAGTTTCCACCACTTTGAACAAGAGATTGTAAAGCTGCTCTTGTTGTTACTCTGTGCTCCTCTATGTGTTTTGTGAACTCTACATAACTGATAGTCGGATGTCAACATTTAGAATACTTACGCGTGATCTGTTTCGTTCCACTTGGCATGTTTTCTAAAATTTTTAAAATACGAGTGATTATTACAAATCATTTTGACCTAGATCAAAATATGAATTTCAGAGGATGCACAAAACATACAATGATAAAGAGTACTTATATCAAAACTAGATGATAACCTAATCAAATGCTACCTAATCAATACTACACTTTGTCCTGGTTTCAGCCATTGATGTTTCTTACATTAAAGATATTCACATCTCTGTCTCTCTCTCTCTCTCTCTCTCTCTCTCTCTCTTTCTCTCTCTTTCTCTCTCTCTCTCTATATATATATATATAAAAAAAATTTTGGGAAATAAAAGTGTGAGATGACACCTCTCTTTGGCCAACAAACTCACTTATCTTTTTTTTCATTTTTTTGAGTTTTAATCCCCTTATTTTTGCATTATCTTATTTTTAGTACCCCAAATATCTTTACAAGACCACATATAACCGTTTCTTTATTAGATGTCTTAATAGCTAATTATTCTCTCTTTCAAAATTTTCCCATCCCCCCTATAAATTCTCTGTTAGTTATGTTCATAACTTTCAAATATTATTTAATGTGTAATTTTAATTTATGATACCTTTTGCATTCTCCATGCATGTCTATATAAATTCATTAGCTACAACAATTAGGCATGCAATCACAAATTGGTTTATTATAGATTCAAAGGAATTAGCCTGCACTGTCGCACATCAGTTGTGCATTTCTACGTGAAAGTTTGCTCGGATTCTTTGAAACATGCACTCATAATTAACGGTACCAAATTAAGCTTGGCTTCTTGAATTTAGTTTGGAGTTTTTCTAAAAATTTTCTCTTTTATCTTTGAATGCAAACGTGCTAGAACGTATATCAATCAGCTAATAAGTAATTGATCATCAGGTTTAGATTATCAACTAATGAGTAAATGTGGAGGTACGGCAAATATCAAATGACGGCATCACATCAAAGATAACCAAGTTAAACATAACTTCTTATAATGGTTACATTAACATTTACAAACTTGAGATATTGAAGAAAATCATGGAATCGACAAATATTTTAATGATTCTTCGACTTCTAACTCTTATAGGTACAAACTGATCAATATATATATGTACCTAAGTCATTAGTAGGGAGAAATTTGGAGTAAAAAAAGTGTGATAAAGATAAGAGATTGTTATGTTAATAGTTGGGCAACCAGTGACACCACCACAAAGAGCATTTATCGAAGTCTTGAAACTTAGTAATAGCCAGCTGGCCAGAATTAACAGTCGGCTTTGCAAGTTCTGTTTTTCTTTTTCTTTTTCTTTTTTAAATATGTACCCTTTTGATTTTATGGAATTTATAGAAAATTAAGAGTAAAGAGAGTAATAGTGTTAAATATTAAGAAGGGGTAAAAGCTTCTGACTTTATGAAGTAACAAGTATGGAGAGAGTTTTACTAATAAGATACGGAGACTTACTTCATATTTGGAATTGCACAAAAAAGATTATTTATCTCAGAGAGGTTTGAAGAAAATTTTGGGAAAACGTCAACGACTGCTAGCTTATTTGTCAAAAAAAAAAAAAATAGAGTACGTTATAAAGAATTAATTAATCAGTTGGACATTCGAGAGACAAAACTCGTTAATTTGATTTATTTGAAGAGTTATTTCATTTTCACTTATATGTTTCGATTAAATTTTGATGAACTTCTTTTCACTTTCAGCAATTCATAGAAGAATGAATCGATAAAAACTTATGACTGCACCAACTACAAGAAAAGACCTCATGATAGTCAATATTGGGCCTCAGCACCCATCATTGCACGATGTTCTTCGACTCATTGTTACTCTAGATGGTGAAGATATTGTCAACTGCGAACCAATATTGGGTTATTTACATAGAGGAATGGAGAAAATTGCGGAAAATCGAACAATTATACAATATTTGCCTTATGTAACACGTTGGGATTATTTAGCTACTATGTTCACAGAAGCAATAACCATAAATGGACCCGAACAATTAGGCAATATTCAAGTACCTAAAAGGGCTAGCTATATCAGAGTCATTATGTTGGAGTTGAGTCGGATAGCTTCTCATTTGTTATGGCTAGGCCTTTTTATGGCAGATATTGGTGCGCAAACCCCTTTCTTCTATATTTTTTGAGAAAGAGAATTGATATATGACCTCTTCGAAGCCGCCACCGGTATGCCAATGATGCATAATTATTTTTGTATTGGGGGAGTGGCTGCTGATCTACCCTATGGCTGGATAGATAAATGTTTGGATTTTTGCGATTATTTTTTACCAGGGGTTGTTGAGTATCAAAAACTTATTACCCATAATCCTATTTTTTTAGAACAAGTTGAAGGCGTAGGCATTATTGGGGGAGATGAAGCATTAAATTGGGGTTTATGGGGACCAATGCAACGAGCTTCCGGAATAGAATGGGATCTTCGTAAAGTTGATCATTATGAGTCTTACGACGAATTTGATTGGCAGGTTCAATGGCAACGAGAAGGGGATTCATTAGCTCGTTATTTAGTACGAATGACATACAGAATCCATAAAGATTATTCAACAGGCTCTGGAAGGAATTCCAGGAGGGCCTTATGAAAATTTAGAAATCCGACGTTTTGACAGATTAAAAGATCCTGAATGGAATGATTTTGAATATCGAACATATATATATATATATATATATATATATATATATATGGAAAATAGCGGCAGGAGTGGCAACTTGCTGGTGCCATGCTTTTCTTCATTTGTTATTTTCATTTGAATTTCTTCTACTTTAAAATTTCACGTAAAGAGTATTTGGCGAAGCAAAATTTAACTACGTAATGAAGTACAAAATTGAGGCAAAACAACAAGACAATGTAGAACATATTTATAAAAAAAAAATAAAGAACCTTCTCGAAAATTAGTTTCTTTATTTACTAATTCATTGTGCATATTAATGAATTAGGCACATTAATTGATTCATGCTTGAAGATTAGAAATTACTATTGAATGTATTCCCCAAGTTGGCTAAAATTTAATTTTCAATGATTGTCTCTTATAAATAAAGCGGATATATGTGTGTGATTTTGAGAAAATACAAAAATTTAAAGTTGTGTTGAATTTTTGTAGTACTAAAAGTTTGTAGTAATGAATTTGTTGGATGCTTTGAAACTAATACTCCAAGAATATTCTGCAATGTATCCTTATTTTAGGAAGGAAAAAGTTACACTTCTCTTCAAATATATGGATTAAGAATGTCCAAGCAAGTAGGCATGCTCCTTTCTGATTCTTTCTTCATTTTTTAAGAAAATTTATTTTCGTATATAATCTCTTACATCTCAATATTTATAAAAGAAGATCATTCCAGTTTATTGACGAATTTTATAACGTGCGAACCGCAGCCAAATTTACTAGTGCTTGTATAAGTAGAACGAATCTTGGATAAATTTTTCGAAGTATGGACTTTGCATTTCCAAATATTTGGTTGGACGCTTCTATAAACAAAATCCCTTGTCTCGTCACACGAATAAATTTCATGTTATATTTTCGTAACATCGTAAAACTCATATGTGCAGTTGACTAATTATGTGCGGTGCTTGGTTCAATCAAAATTACGGCAACCGAAGAGCCTGCATCTACCACTGGGGTTGTCGTGAATAAATCAAAATAGAATATGCTGGAATTCATGAAGGACAAAGTTAAAGCCAAAATTAAAGGATGGAAGAGTCATTTTCTAAGCCCTACAGGAATGGGAAATTGTGTTGAAGTCTATTTTGTCTACAAGCCTAACTTATGGAGTTGTCATGTTTCAAATGGACGTATTCAGGATTTTAAGAAAATGAGTGTATTAAAATGTGATTCGTATAAAAAATATTGTGATTAGTTAAATTTATTGACTATATATTATATTCTCCACCGCTTCTATTATAGAGATTCAATTTAACTATAACAGTAATGACAAAAAGAGAATAAAAATTTCAATATGTCAAACTTAGAAATTTAAAAGAGTAAATCAAATATGAAAAAACAAAGAAAGGATGAAAGAAATTACTTAACTATGACACAATGGGGGGACATAAAGCATGCCCATCCCCTTGGGTATATCCATTTCTAAAAAAAAAAAGATGGAAAAGAACAACAAAACAGACATGAGATTTGAAACTTGGGATTAAATTCTAAAAGAAGAAAGGGAAAAATAACAAAATAGATGTGAAATTTGAAACCTCGATTTCATCAGTAAAGATACACTCAATAATTATTGCATCGTAAAATATTTTAAATTTGAATGCACAAAAATATATATATTTAAATAATTTTGAAGGGATAAATCATTATTAGACGTACTCTAAAGAAAGATACATTAGTTCGCGTGAATCAATACCCTAATCGATACACCCCTTTTCCCCTTTGTCGAATAGTTTTTGTAAGGAGATTGGTACGAAAAAAATCTAACTTTTGAGGATATATAGGAGAAAACTACTAGTAAGATGCATCTTCGGAGTTTGGAACAAGTTCTGCGAGGTAAAATTTAAAGGTGGATTAGTTGTATTATATAATATACTTGAAAAAGTAGAAATGCTAGATGTTTAGATAATGGTATGTGCGAACTGCGAACCAAAGTGATATTCTTTTTCTTCTTCCTCTTTCTTCTTTTGTTTCCTGGAATGTGATTAAGAGCTTCTTCAGTCAAACTGTCAAAAATTATTTATTTTGAAAAGTATTTTTTATAAATATTTTTGAAAAAGTATTTTTGGAAAATTTATAACGATTTGACCGGTCGTTTTGAGTATTTCAGCCTCGTTCCCCTATTTACTGCTCAATTTGTGCTTTAAAATTGTTATGTGACTTGTCGGGGTAATTGGTTTGGGTCTGGTGAGGTTTCGAAATGAATTGAGACATTTAGTCTCAAAGATGAGAACTTAAGTTGAAAAGGTTGATCGGATGTTGACTTATGTGTAAACGACTCCGGAATAGAGTTTTGATGATTGCAATAGCTCCGTATGGTGATTTTGGACTTAGGAGCGTGTTCGGAAAATTATTTGGAAGTCCGTAGTTAAATTAGGCTTGAAATGGCTAAAATAGAAATCTAAGTTTGGAAATTTGAGCGCAGAGTTAACTTTTTGATATCGGGGTCGGAATCCGATTCTGAAAATTTGAATAGGCCCGTTATGTCATTTATGACTTGTGTGCAAAATTTGAGGTCAATCGGACTTGATTTGATAGGTTTCGGCATTGAATATAGAAGTTGAAAATTCTTAGTTTCATTAAGCTTGAATTGGGGTATTATTCGTGATTTTAGCATTGTTTGATGTGTTTTGAGGCCTCGAGTAAGTTCATATGATGTTTTAGGACTTGTTGGTATATTTGGTTAAGGTCCCCGGAGCCTCGGGTGAGTTTCGGATGGTTAACGGATCAAATTTGGACTTAAAACAAAGCTGGAAATTTTTTGCCTTCTGATGCAATCGCATCTGCGAAAATTGGCTCGAAGAAGCGAGCCTAGGCGCGCAGAGGCGACGGCCAAAGGGCTGGGATCACAGATGTGCGTGGTTGCCCGCAGAAGCGGTTGCGCATCTGCGAAGGTGTGATCGCAGAAGCAGAAAGGGGAAGGGGCAGCCTCATCGCAGATGCGGACAACTTCTTCACAGAAGCGAGTCCGCGGAAGCGGAAGAAAAACCGCAGAAGCGGCTAGGAATTCCGTAGAAGCGGAACCTCTTGACATTGTACAAAAACATAGAGTTCCGACATTTTTGTCATTTTGGGCATTTCCAACACGGGTTGAGGCGATTTTTGAGCGAGAATTCACGGAAAAACTTGAGGTACGTCACTTGTGATCATTGTTAGTCAATAATATTGAACTATCATTGAGTATTTCGTCTAGATTACGTATTTTTGAGGTAAAATTAGAGGATTTGGACCTAGGGATTTGAAATAAGATTTGAGGATTTGAAGGTCGAGTTGATGTCAGAATTTGGTAAAATTGGTATGGTTAGACTCGTGGTTGAATGGGCGTTCATATTTCGTAATTTTTGTCGGGTTCCGAGACGTAGGCCCCACGGGCGATTTTTGAGTGCAATTTCGGATTTTATTTGAAAATTAGTATTTTCATATGGAATTAATTTCCTATAATTTGTATTGATTGAATCGAATTAATTGTAACTAGATTCGAGGCGTTCGGAGGCCGATTCGCGAGGCAAAGGCATAGCAGAATAAAGAATTTCACGGTTCGAGGTAAGTAACAGTTCTAAATTTGGTTCTGAGGGCACGAAACCCGGATTATATGTTATGTGATTGGTTTTGAGATGGCGCACATACTAGGTGACGGGCGTGTGAGCATGCATCATAGGAATTGTGACTTGATCAATTCCATGGATCTGTGTAGTTGAATAATTTGTTGTTATCCGTACATTTTTCCACGTATTAGAGAAATTAAACTATAAATCATGTTTAAACCATGTGTTGACACTGTAGGAACCACAGAGGTCGTGTACGTGTCGAATTATCTGCTAAATTGCTGTTTTGTACTTAGTCAGGGTTTTACTTGCATATTACATCGAAGTCTCTATTGTTCATTATTGATGTATCATATCATTACTGTTTGGGCTGCTTATCATGATTTCTGAGAGCCCGAGAGACTGGAGAGGTTGATGATTGAGTGAGGCCGAGGGCCCGACTGTGAGGATATTTAAGGGATCGGGCTGCACGCCGCATCACATTTCATTGATTTATGCCATGATTGGCTTGTTATAGCGCTTAGGTTAAAGGAGCCCATTTGGAGTCTGTACACACCCCAAGTGAGCACAGGTACCTACTGAGTGCGAGTGCCGAGTGCCGAGTGCCGAGTGCCGAGTGATTGAGAGGAATGAATGACTGCGAGGAAGAGTGATTGTGAGGTTGGAGTGAGCGGGAGATTGAGTGATTGTTGCTCTGAGAGGATGCATTGATTTCATTATTCTTGCACTTCGGCTGTCATATATCACTATTTTGGAAATCCTGAGAGATATTATCTTCTATTTCAGTTGAACTTGATAAGAAATTACTGTTTAGGTCTTAAATGCTGAACTTGAAAGCATGCCTACCTTCTTATGCTGGAAATTACTGTAATTGGACTTAGCTGTGAAGCTCGTCACTACTTTAAGTTCTTTATTTAGTGTTGTTACTAGTTGAGTTGGTTGTACTCATACTACGCACCTCATGTGCAGATCCAGTTACTTTCGGACACGGCGGTTGCTAGTTTTTCGGAGCTTTATCTGTTGGAGACTATCGAGGTAGCTTCTTGATGTCTGCAGACCTTGACTCTCTTTCCTTTCAGTTCTTGTACTGTTCTATATTTTCATACAGTGTTTTTATCGGTCAGACTTTGCTATAATTTAGATGCTCATGTACTCAGTGACATCCGGTTGTGGGAGTGTTTTATGTCGGTATTTGTGAGATTTTGTATTGAATTTAAATATTATATTTTCAAACTTAAAAGAAATTATTTTATTGAGGTTTTCGGCTTGCCTAGTATTAAGATAGGCGCCATCACGACAGGTGTGATTTTGGGTTGGGACAAGTTGGTATCAGAGCCTAGGTTACATAGGTCTCACGAGTCATGAGCAGGTTTAGTAGAGTCTTGCGGATTGGTACAGAGAGGTCTGTACTTATCTTCGAAAGACTGCCGAACCCTTAGAAAAATTTCACATTCTTGTATTTTGTTGTGCGAATTTGTTGATTCCGGAAACTAAATTTCTGTTATTCTATTCTCTCACAGATGGTGAGGACACGTACTACCGAATCGGACGGTCAGCCACCAGTGCCACCAGTTAGGGCCGCTAGAGGCCGGGGCCGTAGTAGAGGCCAAGGCCGAGGTAGAGGTCAAGGTGTAGCTCGTACAGCAGTTGGAGCAGCACATGTAGCACCACCAATTGCTCCATCTCAGGAGCAGGCTCCAGATATAGTTGAGCCGGCGGGGCCAGCTCAGGCACCAACTGTGCCTATTGTGATTCCAGGCCTTCAGGAGGCTCTAGTACAAATATTGACTGTTTGCACTAGCTTTGCTCAGGTGGTTTTGGCTCAGGCCGTACCAGCCACTTCTCAGGCCGGGAGAGGTACTCATACCCCTATCACCCGTACTCCAAAGCAGGTAATGTAGGGACTTCAAATACCAGGCCGGTCGGTGCAGTACCACTTACATGGCAGGAGTTCTCGGTTCTCTTCTTGGAGAAGCTCGTGATGCAGTCTTGCAGAGAGGAGCTGCGCAGACAGTTTGAGCAGTTACGTCAGGAGGGCATGTCTATGACGCAGTCGAGATGAGGTTTTTTGAGTTGGCTCGTCACACAGTTTAGTTAGTTCCCACAGATAGAGAGAGGATTAGGAGGTTCATTGATGGCCTCACATATCAGCTGCGGTTGCTTATGACCCGGAAGAGGGTATCTGGTGCTACTTTTGACGAGGTGGTTGACATTGCTCGGGAGATAGAGACGGTCTGTAGCCAGGAGCGTGGAGAGAGGGAGGCCAAGAGGCCTTGTGGATCGGGAGGTTTCAGCGTTGTCCCTTCAGGGGGTCAGTTCTACTACGATAGTGGTCGTCCTTATAGGCACGCATAGATGGGTCGTCCAATTCACCGTGGTGCATCATCCGGCCATGGTTCATATAGTTCTCATCAAGGTCAGTCATCTCTTAGTGCCTTTCCAGCCCAGAGTTCGTCCCGCGCTCCTTTGGTTCAGGGTTCATTTGCACCAGGTGCTTCTAGTAATTATTCTGGTTCTCGGGGCCCGATTCAGTCCCCACCACCACCAGCATTAGGGAGTTGCTTTGAGTGCGGGAAGTTTGGGCATATGTGGAGGTAGTGTCCTCGTCGCCCGGGAGGTCCAGTGCAGCAGAGGAGTCAGACTACGACTTCAGCACCAGTTACTTCGCCACCCGCCTAGCTAGCTCGGGGTGGGGCTCAGTCAGCTAGGGGTCGCCCAAGAGGGGAAGACTGATCAGGTGGCGGTCAGGCCCGATTCTATGCTTTTCCTGCCAGGCTAGATGCCGTTGCTTCAGATGCAGTGATCACAGTTATTGTCTCAATGTGCCACAGGGAAGCTTCTATATTATTTGACCTTGGTTCCAAATATTCGTATGTATCATCATATTTTGTTTCTTATCTGGATGTGCTCTGTGAGTCCCTAGTTTCACATGTTCGTGTATCTACGTCGGTGGGCGATACTATTATTATGGACCGTGTATGTCGGTCGTGTGTGGTAACTATTGGGGGACTAGAGTAGAGTTGATCTCTTATTGCTTGGTATGGTTGATTTCGATGTAATCTTGGGTATGGATTGGTTGTCTCCATGCCATGCTATTCTAGACTATCACGCAAAAACCGTGACGTTAGCGATGCCGGGGTTGCCGAAGGTCGAATGGAGAGGTTATCTAGATTATGTTCCTAGCAGGGTGATTTCTTATTTGAAGGCCCAACGTATGGTTGGGAAGGGGTGTTTGTCCTATTTGGCCTTTGTGAAAGATGCTGATGTAGACACTCCTACTATTGATTCTCTACCAGTAGTGCGAGACTTTCCAGATGTATTTCCTGCAGACCTGCCGGGTATGCCAACCGACAGGAATATTGATTTTCGTATTGACTTGGTGCCGGACACTCATCCCATTTCTATTCCTCCATATCATATGGCACCAGCTGAGTTGAAAGAATTGAACAAGCAACTTCAGGAACTTCTTGATAAGGGGTTTATTAGGCCTAGTGTGTCGCCTTGGGGTGTACCAGTTTTGTTTGTGAAAAAGAAAGATGGTACTATGCGGATGTGCATCGACTACAGGCAGTTGAATCAAGTTACTATTAAGAACTAGTATCCTTTGCTGCGTATTGCTGATTTATTTGACCAGCTTCAGGGAGCGATGGTATTCTCCAAAATTGATTTGAGATCCGGGTACCACCAGTTAAAAATTCAAGATTCGGATATTCTAAAGATGGCATTCAGGACCCATTATGGTCACTATGAATTTCCGTGATGTCTTTTGGGCTGACCAACGTCCCCACAACATTTATGCACTTGATGAATAGTGTATTCCAGCCATATCTTGATTCATTTGTCGTAGTATTTATTGATGATATCCTGGTGTACTCACGTAGCCAGGAGGAACATGCGCAGCACTTGGGTATTGTATTACAAAGGCTGAGAGAGGAGAGACTTTATGCCAAATTCTCTAAGTGTGAGTTCTGGCTTAGTTCGGTGGCATTCTTGGGACACATAGTGTCCAGTGAAGGAATTAAGATGGATCCGAAGAAAATACAGGCAGTTCAGAGTTGGCCCAGGCCATCTTCAGCTACTGAGATTTGGAGTTTTCTCGGCTTGGTCGGTTATTATCGTCGTTTTGTGGAGGGCTTCTCGTATATTGCATCGCCCTTGACTAAATTGACCCAGAAAGGTGCACCATTCAGGTGGTCAGATGAGTGTGAAGAGAGCTTTCAGAAGCTCAAGACTGCCCTGACCGCAGCTCCAGTTCTAGTTTTTCCTTCAGCTTCAGGCTCTTATACAATGTATCGTGATGCTTCTCGAATTGGTATTGGGTGTGTCTTAATGCAGGAAGGTAGAGTGATTGTTTATGCTTCCGCTAGTTGAAGCCACATGAAAAGAACTACCATGTTCATGATTTAGAATTGGCAGCCATTATGCATGCATTGAAGATTTGGAGGCACTATCTCTATGGTGTGTCTTGTGAGGTATTTACAGATCATCGGAGTCTCCAGCGCTTGTTCGAACAAAAAGATCGAATTTGAGACAACTGAGATGGTTGGAGCTGCTAAATGATTATGATATTGCTATTCTGTATCATCATCGGAAGGCCAATATGGTGGCCGATGCCTTGAGTAGAAAAGTGGTGAGTATGGGTAGCCTTGCATTCATTCCTGTTGGTGAAAGGCCTCTTGCAGGTGATGTTCTGACCTTGGGCAATCAGTTCGTGAGATTAGATGTTTCGGAGCCCATTCGGGTTCTAGCTTGTGTGGTTTCTCGGTCTTCTTTATAATATCGCATCAGAAAGCGCCAGTATGATGATCCCCATTTGCTTGTCCTGAAGGATACAGTTCAACACGGTGATGCCAAAGATGTTACTATTGGGGATGGTGGGGTATTGAGGATGCATGGCCGAATTTATGTGCCAAATGTAGATGGACTGCGTGAATTAATTCTTGAAGAAGCCCATATTTCGCTGTATTTCCATTCATCCGGGTGCCACAAAGATGTACTAGGACTTGAGGCAGCAATATTGGTGGAGAAGAATGAAGAAAGATATAGTTGGTTTTGTAGTTCAGTGTTAAAATTGTCAACAGGTGAAGTACGAGCATCAGAGACCGGGCGGATTGCTTCAAAGACTTGAAATTCTAGAGTGGAAATGGGAGTGTATTACCATGGACTTCGTAGTTGGACTCCCACGGACTTTGAGAAAGTTTGATGCTGTTTGGGTGATTGTAGATCGGTTGACCAAGTCTACGCATTTTATTCCAGTCGGTACTACTTATTCTTCGGAGCGGTTGGCTGAGATTTATATCTGCGAGATTGTACGCCTACACGGTGTGCCAGTGTCCATCATTTCATATTGGGGCACACAATTTATGTCACAGTTTTGGAGATTGTGCAGCGAGGGTTAGGCACCCAGGTTGAGTTGAGCACAATATTGCACCCTCAGATAGATGGACAGTCCGTGCGCACTATTCAAATATTGGAGGATATGCTACGTGCTTGTGTCATTGATTTTGGGGGTTCTTGGGATTAGTTTCTGCCACTCGCGGAGTTTTCCTACAATAACAGTTACCAGTCGAGCATTCAGATGGTTCCGTATGAGGCTTTGTATGGGAGACCGTGTAGATCTCAAGTGGGTTGGTTTGAGCCGGGTGAGGCTAGGCTATTGGGTACTGACTTGGTTCAGGATGCTCTGGACAAAGTTAAATTGATTCAGGAGTGGCTCCGCATGGCATAGTCTAGACAGAAGAGTTATGCCGACAAGAAGGTCCGTGATGTTGCTTACATGGTTGGGGAGAAGGATGCTCAAGGTTTCACCCATGAAGGGTGTGTTGAGGTTCGGGAAAAAGGGAAAGTTGAGCCCTCAGTATATTGGGTCTTTTGAAGTACATAAGAAGATTGGAGAATATGTAATATCCCGGCCGGTCGTTTTGAGTATTTAAGCCCCATTCCCCCATTTACTGCTCAATTTGTGCTTTACAATTGTTATGTGACTTGCCGGGGTAATTGGTTCGGGTCCGGGGAGGTTTTGAAATGAATTGAGACACTTAGTCTCAAAGATGAGAACTTAAGTTGAAACCGGATGTTAACTTATGTGTAACTTATGGTGATTTGGGACTTAGAAGCGTGTCCGAAAAATTATTTGGAAGTTCGTAGTTAAATTAGGCTTGAAATGGCTCACATAGAAATTTAAGTTTGAAAGTTTGACCGGAGAGTTGACTTTTTGATATCGGGGTCGGAATCCTATTCTGGAAATTTGAATAGGCCCATTTTGTCATTTATGACTTGTGTGCAAAATTTGAGGTCAATTGGACTTGATTTGATAGATTTCAGCATATAGAAGTTGAAAATTCTTAGTTTCATCAAGCTTGAATTGGGGTATGATTCGTGGTTTAAGCGTTTTTTGATGTGATTTGAGGCCTCGACTAAGTTTGTATGATGTTTTAGGACTTGTTGCTATATTTTGTTGAGGTCTCAGGGGCCTCGGGTGAGTTTTGGATAGTTAACGGATCAAATGTGGACTTAGAACAAAGCTGGAAATTTTCTGCCTTCTGATCCAATCGCACCTGCGAAAATTGGCTCGCATGTGCGAGCTCGCAGAAGCGAGCCTGGGTGCGCAGAGGCGACATTGGCTTGGCAAGGGCTGGGATCGTAGATGTGCGTGGTTCCCCGCAGAAGCGGTTGCGCATCTGCGAAGGTGTGATCGCAAAAGCAGAAATGGGAAGGGGCAGCCTCACCGCAGAAGCAGACAACTTCTTCGCAGAAGCGAGCCTGCAGAAGCGGAAATGGCGCAGAAGCAGAAGAAAAACTGCAAAAGCGGTTGCGCAGAAGCGATTAAAAATTCCACAGAAGCGGAACCTCTTGACAGTGTACAAAGACATAGAGTTCCGACATTTTTGTCATTTTGGGCATTTCCAACATGGGTTGAGGCCATTTTTGAGCGAGAATTCACGGGAAAACTTGAGGTAAGTCACTTGTGATCATTGTTAGTCAATAATATTGAATTATCATTGAGTATTTCGTCTAGATTACGTGTTTTTGCAGAGAAATTAGAGGATTTGGACCTAGGGATCTGAAAATAAGATTTGAGGATTTGAAGGTCGAGTTGATGTCGGAGTTGGTATGGTTGGACTCGTGGTTGAATGGGAGTTTATATTTCGTAATTTTTGTCGGGTTCCGAGACGTGGGCCCCACGGGCAATTTTCGAGTGCAATTTCAGATTTTGTCGGAAAATTAGTATTTTCATATGGAATTAATTTCCTATAATTTGTATTGACTGAATCGAATTAATTGTGACTAGATTCGAGGCGTTCGGAGGCTGATTCGCGAGGCAAAGGCATAGCAGAATAAAGAATTTCACGGTTCGAGGAAAGTAACAGTTCTAATTTGGTTCTAAGAGTATGAAACCCGGATTATGTGTTATGAGATTGGCTTTGAGGTGACGCACATGCTAGCTGACGGGCGTGTAGGCGTGCACCGTAGGAATTGTGACTTGGTCAATTCCATGGATCTGCGTAGTTGAATAATTTATTGTTATCCGTACACTTTTTCATGTATTAGAGAAATCGAACTATGAATCATGTTTAAACCATATGTTGACACTGTAGGAACCACAGAGGTCGTATACGTGTCGAATTATCTGCTAAATTATTGTTTTATACTCAGTCACGGTTTTACTTGCATATTACATCGAAGTCTCTATTGTTCATTATTGATGCATCATATTATTGCTGTTTGGGCTGCTTATCATGATTTCTGAGGGCTTGAGAGACTGGAGAGGTTGATGACTGAGTGAGGTCGAGGGCCTGATTGAAAGGATATTTATGGGATTGGGCTGCACGTCGCAACATGTTTCATTGATTTATGCCATGATTGGCTTGTTATAGCGCTTGGGCTGAAGGAGCCCCTCCGGAGTCTGTACTCACCCCCACTGAGCACAGGTACCTACTGCGTTCGAGTGCCGAGTGCCGAGTGCTGAGTGATTGAGAGGAATTAGTGACTGTGAGGAAAGAGTGATTGTGAGGTTGGATTGAATAGGAGGATTGAGTGACTGTTGCTCTGAGAGGATGCATTGATTTCATTATTGTTGCACTTCAGCTGTTGTGAGCACGTGATTTTTACCGTACCCGAAATATCTTTATAAAAATTATTAAATAATTTTTAATTAAGTATTAGTCATTTTGAGGATTTTATTAGGTTCTTAATTTTAATTGTTTAAATACTAATTAATTAATAAAAATACTCAAAAATATCATGCATGGCATTTAGGATTTATTTTTACATTTTTAGGAGTGAGTTAGTAGTTGTCGATTTTATAAGAATTGAGAAAATCATAAAAAATAGTTCATGTTACATTCTTTAGTTTCAATGTTTAAATTCTTAGAATCTAGCATTACTTTAATTTTTTATAAATAGCTAATTTAGTTTAACTTTACATTTAAGTGAATTAAGATTTTAATTACCAAGTAAGTTTAGTCATAAAAATTAAAAAAAAAAAAAAGAGAAAAAGAAAAGGTTTTCAAGTAGGTAATTAACTAAAGAAATAAGTTTGATAATAGAAGAAAAGAAACAGATTGGGCTGATTTGCTTTCAAAATAAACCAGGCCCAATCCGGTTGGCCACAAAAGGCCCAAATCCGTTGCATTTTATTAGGTCCGGTTACATCCGGACCGTTGATCTCAACAAGATCAACGGTCCATAATTCACCATACCTCACATATAAGCCTTTTAACCAAACCCTACCCCATTTCCCATTTTCTTCCGTCCAAACGCCCCCTTACCCGCAAACCCTAGCCGCCACCAACATCAAACCCATCGCCGGCCGGTTTCCGGCCACAAATCCGGCCAAGAATCACACCCCAATCACCCCTTAACTCACCCCGTCACCTTCCCCACTTCAATCGACCCTTTTATCCACTAAAAACCCAAAAAACCCGAAGAACCCATGTAAAAATCAGAACTTTGGACGGATAAAATCTAGTTTTTGAACAAAAGTAAGTTTTAACCGTGTGTTCTTGACAAGAACACACGGTTTAAACTTTATTTTTTGTCATAAAATCGTCAAAGACAAGAAGCTAGGCCGAGGTATTTTTCACTTTAATTTTCTGTGTCATTCTTTTCTTCTTAATTAAATGTTCATCTTATACCCCCTTTCTTTCTAATTATTTTCAATTTTTCGGATTTTTGGAGGTCTTGCAAAAGTAGCCATTTTTGTGCTTTGATTGAGGCTAGTCCGTAAATTAGAAAAAAAAGGCTAGTTTATTAATTGGTAATCATTTAAAAGGGGGTAATTATAAATAAAGAAACTTAAAAGGGGGAAGTGGCAATTTTTTTTAAAAAAAATCCCAACAGATTTCTGTTGGGATTTGATTCTCGGAAATCTGTCAGAAGGGAGTGGGGAAAGGTTTAATTGCAATGATTTATTTCTTTTAAAAAAAAAAACAGAAAAATAAAAAGGGGGAGGAAGGGTCTGTTCCGTGGGGTTTTCTATATAAGGCAGGGAGGTCATTCATTTTGAAAGGGGTTTTAGTTTACAAAGGGATCAAAAAAGTCTGAAAATTAAAATCAAAAAAAAAAAAGGGTCTAAGAAAAACATTGAAAGAAAAGGAGATAAAAACAGAGAGAGTGATACAAGTGAAAAGAGAAATCAGAGAACAAAAATATCGAGGAGGACTAAATTGAGATTTGTTTACTGAAGTAATTGGGAGTCGCGGTGATTGTTCGTTTGCCGCTGCTGTTCTAAATCCTTTGGCTGTTCAAACGGCATAGGTAACTCAAAGCATCTTTGTAATCTCAATTTGTTTAAATGAATGATCTATTGGATATCGTTGCAATTGTTTTATTTGGGTTTATTATCATTACAAACTGATAATCAACTTTTGGCGTCATTGATGAACTGTTATCTTGCATTGTTCTGCCCGGTTTGTTCATCTATGTTTGAGAAGGTCTGTGTAGTAATTGATGACCATGATTTAATTTGATGTTAATTATATTAGAGCTTGGTTAGTGAAGTGTTAAAGCTTCTGCACTAATTAAAACACGGCTAGCTTGGGTAAATTTTGTCGTTTATGATTGATACTGCAAATCAGTGTGTATTATGGCTATGAATTCCTTGAGTGGCTTGTGTATTAAATTCATTTCACTGAGTTCTGTTATTGAATATGTTTATCCTGTAAAATCGATTTAAAGAATGACTGGCTTTGTAACTTATGTATGTTTTTATATTATTAGCAGTGAACTTATATGGCAATAAATTATTAGAAGTAGTAATGTTAACTTGTAAGCCAGATTCCCATGATATTCATAAATCAAATGATTGCATCTACAATTAGGCTTCTTGTATACAAATAACGTGCAATCAAACCGTCGAATCGGTACAAAATGACGTTCTTTGTGTAAACTTGAAATACGGTTATTTCTGTAATTTATGGGCTTGCATTGGACAATTGTTGTCGATCTAAATTCCCTTATCAGAAATCAGCTAAGAAATGATTGCCAGCCACATTTAAGTAGTGATAACACTTAGTGATTAAAAGAATGTTAAAGCCAGTAGAGGTGTGCCATGCGATTTAAATAGATAGTCACTAATGGCCCTCTTAATTAAACTAATTACAAGATTATAGTGCAAGTTTTCATTATTTACTTGATTTCGGTTATTAATTGAGTACATTGTCATTATGGGTACGGTTCCCGTGACATGATGACAATGCTAACCTCGGGGGTACCTTTTAGGTGACCCGAGTTTAATAATTTCATATAATAAATAATTTGAGGCGTGCCATACTAAACTAATTTACAAATATATGGCCCTCATTAATTAAACACATACAAAAATCGAGGCGTGCCATTTAGTAAATTTCATGGCCCTCGACAAACTAAAACGCGTAATTTGCTTTAGGCGTGTTAGTTTATTAATTGAATTCCCTAAAATTCGGGTGCGCATTTATGTGACCCAAATCTAAAATCTCAATGTTTAATCAAAAGGTGTTACAAATTACGGGTGCATTTATGTGACGTAATTCGTGACATATTTTGATTAACATTGCAATTCTCCAATAATTTAAAAGCGAAAAAGCGGAATAAAGTAAAAATGCACTATAGGCTAATAACAGATATTAAAATCAGATAATAAAGCCGATTATGACAATAAAGCGACCGTGCTAGAAACACGGAATCCGAGGATGCCTAAGACCTTCCCTCGGGTTAACAAAATTCCTTACCTAGAATTTCTGGTTCGCAGACTTCAAAAGGAAAGTCGAAATCTTCCTCGATTTGGGATAAAAATAAATCGGTGACTTGGGACACCCAATTAAATATTCCAAGTGGCGACTCTGAAAATTAATCAAATAATCCCATTTCGAATAATGTCACTTTAATTGGAAAAATTCCTTTTATATATTTCCTTCCCGGGAATGTACGAAAAGAGGTGTGACAGCTCTGGCGACTCTGTTGGGGAGCAAACCCAGAATCTCTGGTTCAGGGTTCAAGAATTCGAGCTTAGAATGATTGTTATTTTTTCGGCTTTTATCTGATTTTATTACCTGTTGAGCCTAATGTGCTAAATGCCGCTTTTACCGCTTTGATATTACGTGGACTGTATATAAAACTGCTCCGAACCTTTCTCTTCTCATCTTCGGGGAGATGCACGCTGGTCGTGACTTCCCATTCTGTTAGTGTCTTACCTGAAATAAGAAAGAGGCCGGACAAGTTACAAAGCCGGGTGGCCTTTTGGTGCCCCGTACGTAGCCCCCTCCTCGGCTCGAGTTGTCAGCTCGGGTACACAGTCTAGACCAAATACCGAGGTTCTTCAACTTAGAATAACGCAACCTCATGCCGGATCCCTAGTAGGAACGTTTATTTGCATCATGTGCATTTGACTTAGGGGACTCAACACAGGGGTTGGGTCCGTCTAGGACAGGTGACCCCGAAATCAAAGACCATCTTGATGCATAATTTACGTGCTACTTGTGCATTATTTCATCTCGGGTTGCGTGTCGATCGGCCATTAAAATAAAATTGGAAAATCGAGAAATAAAATGATGAAGGGCGAGGTATGAAATTGAGGGTTGTTGCGTATTTTCAAAATCTGGGGTCCAAAATAAGGCGAAATGCTGCCGAAATGTTTTCAGAAAAAAAAAAAAATTGAAAAGAATTTTTGTTTCTAAAAAAAAAAGAAAAAAAAAAAACTAAAATCCAAAATTTTTTGTCTTTTTAGAATAAAAGAAAGAAAAGTTCTAAAAAAATTTTCAAACATTTTTTTTTTTGGTTGTTCAAAAATATTTTCCTTCTAGATTCTTTGATAATAAATAAATTTTAGGAATTCGGGGTATTGAAAGTTTTCTATGAAAAGGAGAAAAAACAACAAAATTCAGAAAAATATTTTTCTTTCACTTCTAAACTTGCCAAAAATAGTTTTTTTTTTTTAAAAAAAACAAATTTTGAAGTCCACATATTTTGGCTTCCTAAAAATAAAATAAACACAAGGTTTTTGCTAAATATATATAATATTTTCTGTCGTAAGTAAAAAAAAAAAAACTCAAAAGAAATGTTTCTTTATTTTTGCATTAAAAAAAAAGAAAAAAGAAAAGAGAACTCAAAATATGTCTTTACTTTTTCTAAGCATTCTTTTCTTGCTTTTATAAAATAAAAATTCAAAAAAATAAAAAAATAAAAAAAATAATAAATATGAAATATATATATATTTTGCTCAAAAATACTTTCTTTCTTCTTTCTTGATAATGAATAAGATCTTAGGAATAGGAGGTGATGAAAATTTTCCTTTCTTCCTTGAAAAAGAATGAAACAAAATTCAATCAAATATTTTCTTTTGAAAATTCTAAAGTAGTCTTTCTTTAATAATAAAAAATTAATATAAAATCCAAAAACACCTTTTGCTTCCTTTAAGTATTTTATTTTGGAAAAATAAAAATAAAAGTGGTTAGGTAGTGTCGTCTTTGCGTAAATAGCCAAATGTCTCCAAAAGGACACCGGAAGGCTATTTTTGCAAAAATGATCACCTACTTTAATTTTTGGCTACCTAGCAAGCACAGCCCTAAAATCTTCCCTTCTGAAGTGCTGAATGGCCGTATTTACAAAAGTAGCCGTTGTTATTCAAAGATTTGCATGATGACTCTTCTTTTTGTTAAAAAAAAAAAGAAAAAAAAAGAAAAAAAAAAGCCGGGATGAAACATGCAACCGTTGTGAGACTTATAGAAACACATTTAACTGCTTAGGTGCATCACACTCTAATGTGCGATTGCCTATCTGTTATTTGTCGTAAGCTAACCGGTTTGCTGTTGAGTATAGGTTTTTATCGGTGATTGATTTTGTGGTAACCTGGCGTCTCATCCATACTTCACAAGATCGAAAGGAAGTGTTGAGATGGCTTCGGAGATAACCTTTCCGACAATTCCTATCTCAGAAGAAAATCCGATTTCAGGCATCTTGGTTCCAGAATCGGCAGCTGCCGAGGAAAATAGGCTATTGCGTCTCCGCATGATGGAAATGTGGGACGCATGGACAAATGGGAAAGAGCCACCAAGTGCTATTCCCGGATTTCCGGAGCTCTTTCCTAGAGCCGGTGGGGCCACTAATATCCCTATAAGTTATCCACTAGGATATCCCACTATCACTGCCAACTTTGTGGGCACGCCCTCAGAAGAACACCCTCAAACATCAAACGCCGGCACGGCGTCAAACATATTCACCGCGCCACCCTGTGCTGCCACAACACAGCCCGCCTTGCCTCAGCCCAGCTTCAATCCGTCGCCTTTTGCATATCAGGCACATCCATCTCCAGTCGAATTGACTCAGTTTCCTGCAACGGCTTACACTCAAATGCCTAGATATGAGTTTGCCCCGGGGCAAGAAATGAACACCAAGACTCCCGAACAAGAAGAAATGGCAAGAAAAATGAGGAGTCTCGAGCAAAGTCTGAAAAACATACAGGGTCTGAGCGGGCAAAAGAGCGTATCATATGCAGACCTGTGTATGTTCCCTCATGTACATCTACCAGCGGGTTTCAAGACACCGAAATTCGAAAAGTATGATGGGCATGGGGACCCCATTGCCCACCTCAAAAGATATTGCAATCAACTACGAGGGGCTGGTGGAAAAGAAGAGCTCTTAATGGCTTACTTCGGAGAAAGTCTGTCAGACATTGCCTCCGAGTGGTATATGGACCAAGAAATGTCCAGATGGCATATTTGGGACGATCTGGCGAGGGATTTCGTCCGACAGTTCCAATATAACATTGACATCGCACGGGACCGCAATTCCTTGGCCAATTTAAAAAAGAAAGCCACAGAAAGCTTCAGAGAATATGCTGTCAAATGGCGTGAGCAGGCGTCAAGGGTGAAACCTCCGATGGATGAGGCTGAAATAGTAATGGTGTTTTTGCAGGCACAAGAAGCTGATTACTATCAAAATATGATGTCAGCATTGGGGAAGCCATTCGCTGAAGCTATAAAAATTGGCGAGATGGTAGAAAATGGATTAAAAACAGGACGGATCCTAAGCCAATCCGCAATCAGAGCCACCTCCCAAGCCATTCAAGGCGGGTCTGGAGGTTTATCCAACAGAAAACAGAAAGAGGAATCAGCAATGGCCGCCTCAGGTTCAAGAAAACCTCGGCTACCTAGACCATTCTTCTCTGAAAGGGCTTCACAACATTACTACTCCCACCAGGGTATAGCCTATGCTCATCCACCATATGAGGTAATGAATGCCCAGCCATATGGCAGACCCCAACAACAGTTTAATCAGAACGGAGCTCCACCGCCTAGAAATCAACCTCCGCACCAAACCTACTACAATCCTTGACCCCCACAAAATAACTTCCGTGCCCGAGAGCCACCGAAGAGAAACTTCACACCCATTGGTGAAACATATTCAAGCCTGTTCCCCAAGTTGGTTCAAATGGGTCTGCTCCAGCCTGTTCCCCCGAATCGGCAAAACCCAGAGTCACCTTCCTATCAAAGGGGCACTCGATGTGCATATCACTCAGGGGCAGAAGGGCATGATACGGAGAAGTGTTGGACATTGAAAATAGCGGTGGAAGATCTAATCGAACAAAAAAGAATAGTGCTGAGAGATGAGGATATTCCCAATGTAACCAATAATCCACTGCCAGCTCACGACAATGGGCCAGTTATTGGAATGATTTGTGAAGACAGGGAATTTGACCCCGCTTTGAAAGCCATCATCGCCATAGCCGATACAGAAACCAAGCTAAAAACTGTCCCAGAACAGGACAGAACAGAGAAGAAGAGCAAAACTGTTCCTCAGAAGGCTGAAGAGAAAGTAAAAGTTGAAACTGGGGCAATGCCCTCTAAAGATGCCGTTCTTTATGTCCCTCGAGGTCGCAAGAAAGAACAAATGCCATTGAGCCCTTCCAAGAGATTGAGTTAAACAAGCAAAAGGCTCAAAAGGATGTGCAAGAGGGGACCTATATGGCTCGGGGACCGGTATGCCCACCAAGGCTGAATGAGCCTGTGGTCATCGGTCGCGCGCCACAAAGGCCCATGGCGGATCCCACTGCCGTACCATGGAATTACAGCAAGACGGTGGTGATATACAAAGGCAAGGAGATCTTGGGAGAAACTCAGGCAGACAACCGGGCCGAAAAGAAATTGAGGAAATCTGTGGGGGCTATGAAGCAGATGTTATATGAAACCCACATGGTCCAGCCCGGGGAAGGCTCGAGCACTGCTGAGGTTCTGTACATGGGACCAAATGCTAAACTGCAAAATTGGGAGGCTACGCCATTCCCAACCCGGCGGGAGTCCCGATAGACCGGTCTTGCCACATTTTTCTTGCATCACGAGTTATCTCAGGGTGTAACTCGGATGTTTTTCTTTTAATTTCTTGTCTTTTAAAATTCCAAATGTAAACCCTGTTATCTTTAAAAATTCAATAAAATGAAATCAATATTTCATCATTCATATCTTTTGATTTTGTTTCCTCTTTTTAGTTCTAATAATGCGGCTTTAAATAACGTGACATGCTTGCGGACTTCATGCCCAGATCCAAGCACGCAGTGAAATAATGAACCAAGAACCCGCACTACTGTGCGCACATCGATTGGGGCAACACCATATCTTTTGGTCACGGCACTAAAGCTGTGATACCCGCGGAAGTTGAAATTCCTTCCTTTCGGATCATTGTCGAAGCTGAAATTGAAAATAGTGAGTGGGTCAAAACCCGCCTGGGGCAGCTAAACCTGATCGATGAAAAGCGGATGGCCGCAGTCTGCCATGGGTAGCTATACCACCAAAAATGGCTCGTGCTTACAACAAGAAAGTACGGCCCAGAAAATTTGAAGTGGGGCGACTTGCTTTAAGACGAATTCTTCCCCATCATCAAGAAGCAAAAGGAAAGTTCGCTCCTACTTGGAAAGGCCCATATATCGTCAGAAAGATACTGCCGAGAGGAGCACTGCATTTGGGATACATTGAGGGAAATGATCCTGAAACAGCAGTAAATGCAGATGCAGTAAAAAAGGTACTATGTGTAACCTTTCTGATTGAAATGACGAAGGCTTTCATTCTCGCTACCCCAAACACTCTAATCCTTTGCTAACCCTTTGAGCCGGTTATTCTTCTTTGATTACCCTCTTTGGAACTCGAAAGCATCATTGGGAAGTGTAGTTGAAAGACAAGAAAAGAAATATTTAAAAAAAAAAAGAGAGAAAAAGAAAGAAGAAAATAAAAATAAAAAGGAAAAAGAAAAAAAAAAGTTTAAAAAAAAAAGAGAGAAAAAGACAAGAGAAAAAAAAGAAAAAGAAAAGGAAAACAAAACAAAAACCCAAAACCAACGTAGCCTGAACTACGTCTGACTTGATTCCAAAAGGATATGTAGGCAGCCTCTCCCTGAGTTTCAGTCACACCAAATAAAAATCCCAATTTTCCCAAAAGAAAACTGGGGCAGATGTTTATAATGGTTCGGCGGTGTTTTCGCCTGAAATGTTCCAAAGTTGTAATCCAATCAAAACTCTCTTTTACCAAATCCCGTTCAAGTCCTTCAGATCAACCGGTGAAAGGTTTCCAAAATCAGAAATGCATTCAAAATGAGGGAAATAAAATGAGAGAGTCTTATTGTGAAAACCCACACGGGCACCGTAAGGCGACGTGAGCAGAGAAATTAAAATGAGAGAGTCTTGTCAGTGAAAACTCGCAAAGAGCACTACAAGGCGACGGTGAGAAGAGAAATGAGAGAGATCAATTGGCGAAAACCCGCAAAGGGCGCCGTTGATCGAAAAGTAAGAATCCTCGCCACTATTGATACTGAAAGAGTCCATGGCAAGTTTGCTCGGTTTCAGAATACAGATTGTGATGGGTTCATGAGGAATTGGATAGTTGCGCAGATCAGACATCCAGTCCAAGAAGCATGTCATGTCTACGTAAAGTTTGCACGCACCCCCAGATAAGTCCTTCTCCTTTTCCTCGAAAGGGACACTTTCTTAAATCCATTCTCTCATCTTTTGCTTACTTTTCTTTGAATTCCTTTCAGTCTAATTCTGCTTCCGAAACTAATACAAAGAAAAGGTGTCAAGACTGATTTTACAGGGTCCCGCTTAATAAAAGCTAGATCCAAAAGAAGTACTAGCCTTGGCGAGTGCATCAAGTCGGACCCGACTGGCCATGACGGCTAATGCTCTGAAACCCCGAGTTGATGAAAATGAGAAGAAATCCAAAAGCAAAAGTTCCTAAAGGCAAGAAAAGTGAAAAAGACAAAGTCCCATATGGGTAGGCAGTCACAATAAAATTACGGAAATTGAGCTCATAGGTTCAGGAAAGAAATCAACTTTCAGCAAACCAAACAAGAAACGGAGATTCTCATCAAAGTTGGGCCGAGATCGAGCGATCGGAATCATCAAGGCCACAAAACCAATCACCTTTTCAAACTAACAGATATTCTTTGCTTGAAAACAGGAGGTTGGTGCAATTCAAAGCAACCTCGCAAGAAGCAGGTGTAACTAGAAGGAAAACTGCGCAAAGGCTAAAAGCAGCTTGGCAGCAACAATCATAGGGAAGTCCTCTCCAAACTCTTTTCTGGCATAACCCGTGGATTTCTTTGGCATAACCCAAAGACTTTTGTTTTTCTTTTATCCCCGGCATAACCCGTGGACCTCCTTGGCATAACCTAGGGACCTTTTATTTTTCCTTTATCCCCAGCATAACCCGTGGATTCCCCGGCATAACCCGTGGATCCCCGACATAACCTGTGGATCTCTTTGGCATAACCCAAAGACCTTTACCTTCATCCCCGGCATAACCCGTGGATCCCTTTGCCATAACCCAAAGGTTTCAACCCTCATCCCCGGCATAACTCGTGGATTTCTTTGGCATAACCCAAAGACTTTTGTTTTTCTTTTATCCCCGACATAACCCGTAGACCTCCCTGGCATAACCTAGGGACCTTTTATTTTTCCTTTATCCCCAGCATAACCCGTGGATTCCCCGGCATAACCCGTGGATCCCCGGCATAACCTGTGGATCTCTTTGGCATAAACCAAAGACCTTTACCTTCATCCACAGCATAACCCGTGGATCCCTTTGGCATAACCCAAAGGTTTCAACCCTGATCCCCGGCATAACCCGTGGATCTCTTTGGCATAACCCAAAGACTTTTGTTTTTCTTTTGTCCCCGGCATAACCCGTGGACCTCTTTGGCATAACCCAAAGATCTTTATCTTCTTTTATCCCCGGCGTAACCTGTGGACCTCCCTGGCATAACCTAGGGACCTTTTATTTTTCCTTTATCCCCAGCATAACCTGTGGATTCCCCGGCATAACCCGTGGATCCCCGGCATAACCTGTGGATCTCTTTGGCATAACCCAAAGACCTTTACCTTCATCCCCGGCATAAACCGTGGATCCCTTTGGCATAACCCAAAGGTTTCAACCCTCATCCTCGGCATAGCCCGCGGATCTCTTTGGCATAACCCAAAGACCATGTCCTTCATCCCCAGCATAACCCGTGGATTTCTTTGGCATAACTCAAAGATCTTTATTTTCTTTTCTCCCCAGCATAACCCGTGGATTCCCCGGCATAACCCGTGGATCCCCGACATAACCTGTGGATCCCATTGGCATAACCCAAAGGTCTTTTCCTTTATCCCCGGCATAACCCGTGGATTCCTTTGGCATAACCCGAAGGTCTTAACCTCATCCCCGGCATAACCCGTGGACTACCTGGCATAACCCAAGGACCTTTTACTTTTTCCTGGCATAACCTAGGAATTCTTTTTCTTTTCCCCAGTAGAATAGGTCGATAATACCCTCGGCATAACCCGAGAACTTTACTTCCTTTAGCACAACTCGGTTGGCTTCCAGCATAACCTGGCAATCCTTCTTTTACTTTTAGACTCTTAGTTACAAATAACTCACAAAGTCGCCCCAATAGAAACTGGGGCAGGATAATTTTCTTCGTTTGGTTTGGTGTCTGAACAGGTTTCTCCTTGAGGCACAGAGTCCGAGATGACTCAGAGAATGATTCGCAGTCCAGAAAAAAGAAAAGAAAAGAATGAAAGGGAGCAAATTCAAATGCTGCAATGAACAAGGACGCGACGTATCTAAAATTTGACGGAAGTCATAAGCCTCGCATGTCTCGCGTTGATTCAAAAATTGAAGAAAGAACCTGCACCTACAGTTGATGAGCATCAAGATTCAGATTGAAGTCTGCTTCGAAAACCAGCTAGGACTAAAGATCAAGTTTCAAGAGATTTTTAGATAGGAATCTTGTAAAGCATAGCTGATAGACATAGCTAGTTTAGCTTTTTGTTTTCCATCTTGGTGTAATAAGGAGCGCAGCAAACAGTAACAGCAGCAGCAACGCAATCACAGCTTTCTGGTAGTCCCAGCTACCAAAAACTTCCAGAACTACACTGACCTGATTCCTTCATAGCCAAGGATATGTAGGCAATCCTTTAAGTAGGATTCGGTCAAGCTCTTTCAATTCGGGTAGGCAAAAATCCCGCAAGATTGCTCATTTTGTCTTTGCCCGAAAACTCTTCGTGCTTTCAAGCAAAGAGGGGCAGCTGTGAGCACGTGATTTTTACCGTAACCGAAATACCTTTATAAAAATTATTAAATAATTTTTAATTAAGTATTAGTCATTTTGAGGATTTTATTAGGTTCTTAATTTTAATTATTTAAATATTAATTAATTAATGAAAATACTCAAAAATATCATGCATGGCATTTAGGATTTATTTTTACATTTTTAGGAGTGAGTTAGTAGTTGTCGATTTTATAAGAATTGAAAAAATCATAAAAAATAGTTCATGTTACATTCTTTAGTTTCAATGTTTAAATTTTTAGAATCTAGCATTACTTTAATTTTTTTTATAAATAGCTAATTTAGTTTAACTTTACATTTAAGTGAATTAAGATTTTAATTACCAAGTAAGTTTAGTCATAAAAATTAAAAAAAAAAGAGAGAGAAAAAGAAAAGGTTTTCAAGTAGGTAATTAACTAAAGAAATAAGTTTGATAATAGAAGAAAAGAAACGGATTGGGCAGATTTGCTTTCAAAATAAACCGGGCCCAATCCGGTTGGCCACAAGAGGCCCAAATCCGTTGCATTTTATTAGGTCCGGTTACATCCGGACCGTTGATCTCAACAAGATCAACGGTCCATAATTCACCATACCTCACATATAAGCCTTTTACCCAAACCCTACCGCATTTCCCATTTTCTTCCGTCCAAACGCCCCCTTACCGGCAAACCCTAGCTACCACCAACATCAAACCCATCGCCGGCCGGTTTCCGGCCAAGAATCACACCCCAATCACCCCCTAACTCACCCCGTCACCTTCCCCACTTCAATCGACCCTTTTATCCACTAAAAACCCAAAAAACCCGAAGAACCCATGTAAAAATCGAAACTTTGGAAGGATAAAATCTAGTTTTTGAACAAAAGTAAGTTTTAACCGTGTGTTCTTGACAAGAACACACGATTTAAACTTTTTTTTTGTCATAAAATCGTCAAAGACAAGAAGCTAGGCCGAGATATTTTTCACTATAATTTTCTGTGTCATTCTTTTCTTCTTAATTAAATGTTCATCTTCTACCCCTTTCTTTCTAATTGTTTTCAAATTTTTGGATTTTTGGAGGTCTTGCAAAAGTAGCCATTTTTGTGCTTTGATTGAGGCTAGTCCGTAAATTAGAAAAAAAAGGCTAGTTTATTAATTGGTTATCATTTAAAAAGGGGTAATTATAAATAAAGAAACTTAAAAGGGGGAAGTGGCAATTTTTTTTTAAAAAAATCCCAACAGATTTCTGTTGCGATTTGATTCTCGAAAATCTGTCAGAAGGGAGTGGGGAAAGGTTTAATTGCAATGATTTATTTTTTTAAAAAAAAAACAGAAAAATGAAAAGGGGGAGGAGGGGTCTGTTCCGTGGGGTTTTCTATATAAGGCAGGGAGGTCATTCATTTTGAAAGGGGTTTTAGTTTACAGAGGGATCAAAAAAGTTTGAAAATTAAAAGCAAAAAAAAAAGGGTCTGAGAAAAACATTGAAAGAAAAGGAGATAAAAACAGAGAGAGTGATACAAGTGAAAAGAGAAATCAGAGAACAAAAATATCGAGGAGGACTAAATTGAGATTTGTTTGCTGAAGTAATTGGGAGTCGCGGTGATTGTTCGTTTGCCGCTGCTGTTCTAAATCCTTTGGCTGCGCTCTCTTCGTCCTCGGCCGTTAACTGCGGCGACAATACGTTCTTGTACCCGATTCTCAGAGGAATCTCGTCGTCGTACACTTAAGACTCAACCAATCTTGAAAGTTCCGTGGACAACTGGCATACCTTGAATCTAGCCTGCAATCCTTTCGCACTTATTCTATTTATCGTATCGGAGGTTATGTTCTTTTTTGCTCTTTTTCGGGCTTCTTCTCATTCTTCTTTGGCACCTACTTAGACATTTTATTCATGAAATGGCTTGGATTGGTATTAGTCTGGATACGGTCCGCATCTCGTCGCAAGGCTCATTTTGAGTTGTGGGTCATAAGGCGGGCAGCTTTATCTGATCAAGGGCCGGGGCACAAGGGTCCTGGTACTATCCAGGTGCGAAGAACCCCGGAGGTGACTGCAATGAGCAGAAATCTCACTCACGGGCCTAAACGACGAGCAAACACTCAAACGTGAGAGCGGGAGAGCTTTAGAGGAAATAGGAGTGGACATCTATATGGGCTTCATGTGATTCGAAGCCAACCACTATGTATTGCAAGAAAGTCCTATGTCTACCCAAGCCGTAAAAGGCAATGTGAATTCCTACGACTCCTCTCACTCTCAGGGACGGATTGAACAGCAGCTGTTAGGGAAGGATCTCTATCATTGGTTCATCAGAAGCCATCAAGCACGAAAGCAGCAAGGAGTGTGCTAGTGAGTCCCTAGTGGAGAACAGCCATCGGACCGGATTTGTCGTAAAATTGAGATTATTTCGTTTCCTTCCTTATCAGAGAGGGGCCCGCGGTTCAAACGGCATAGGTAACTCAAAGCATTTTTGTAATATCAATTTGTTTAAATGAATGATCTATTGGATGTCGTTGCAATTGTTTTATTTGGGTTTATTATCATTACAAACTGATAATCAACTTTTGGCGTCATTGATGAACTGTTATCTTGCATTGTTCTGCCCGGTTTGTTCATCTATGTTTGAGAAGGTCTGTGTAGTAATTGATGACCATGATTTAATTTGATGTTAATTATATTAGAGCTTGGTTAGTGAAGTGTTAAAGCTTCTACACTAATTAAAACACGGCTAGCTTGTCGTTTATGATTGATACTGCAAATCAGTGTGTATTATGGCTATGAATTCCTTGAGTGGCTTGTGTATTAAATTCATTTCACTGAGTTCTGTTATTGAATATGTTTATCCTGTAAAATCGATTTAAAGAATGACTGGCTTTGTAACTTATGTATGTTTTTATATTTTTAGCAGTGAACTTATATGGCAATAAATTATTAGAAGTAGTAATGTTAACATGTAAGCCAGATTCCCATGATATTCATAAATCAAATGATTGCATCTACAATTAGGCTTCTTGTATACAAATAACGTGCAATCAAACCGTCGAATCGGTACAAAATGACGTTCTTGGTGTAAACTTGAAATACGGTTATTTCTGTAATTTATGGGCTTGCATTGGACAATTGTTGTCGATCCAAATTCCCTTATCAGAAATCAGCTAAGAAATGATTGCCAGCCACATTTAAGTAGTGATAACACTTAGTGATTAAAAGAATGTTAAAGTCAGTAGAGGTGTGCCATGCGATTTAAATAGATAGTCACTAATGGCCCTCTTAATTAAACTAATTACAAGATTATAATGCAAGTTTTCATTATTTACTTGATTTCGGTTATTAATTGAGTACATTATCATTATGGGTACGGTTCCCGTGACATGATGACAATGCTAACCTCGGGGGTACCTTTTAGGTGACCCGAGTTTAATAATTTCATATAATAAATAATTTGAGGCGTGCCATACTAAACTAATTTACAAATATATGGCCCTCATTAATTAAACACATAGAAAAATCGAGGCGTTCCATTTAGCAAATTTCATGGCCCTCGACAAACTAAAACGCGTAATTTGCTTTAGGCGTGTTAGTTTATTAATTGAATTCCCTAAAACTCGGGTGCGCATTTATGTGACCCAAATCCAAAATCTCGATGTTTAATCAAAAGGTGTTACAAATTACGGGTGCATTTATGTGACATAATTCGTGACATATTTTGATTAACATTGCAATTCTCCAATAATTTAAAAGCGGAAAAGCGGAATAAAGTAAAAATGCACTATAGGCTAATAGCAGATATTAAAATCAGATAATAAAGCCGATTATGACAATAAAGCGACCGTGCTAGAACCACGGAATCCGAGGATTCCTAACACCTTCCCTTGGGTTAACAAAATTCCTTACCTAGAATTTCTGGTTCGCAGACTTCAAAAGGAAAGTCGAAATCTTCCTCGATTTGGGATAAAAATAAATCGGTGACTTGGGACACCCAATTAAATATTCCAAGTGGTGACTCTGAAAATTAATCAAATAATCTCATTTCGAATAATGTCACTTTAATTGGAAAAACTCCTTTTATATATTTCCTTCCCGGGAATGTACGAAAAGAGGTGTGACAGCTGTCATATATCACTGTTTTGGAAATTCTGAGAGATATTATTTTCTGTTTCAGTTGAACTTGATATGAAATTACTACTTAGGTCTTAAATGTTAAACTTAAAAGCATGCCAACCTTCTTATGTTGGAAATTACTGTAATTGGACTTAGCTGTGAAGCTCGTCACTACTTTCAGTTCTTTATTTAGTATTGTTACTTGCTGAGTTGGTTGTACTCATACTACACCATGCACCTCGTGTGCAGGTCCAGGTACTTCCGGACACGGCGGTTGCTAGTTTTTCGGAGCTTTATTTTTTGGAGACTATCGAGGTAGCTGCTTGACGTCCGCAGACCTTGACTTTCTTTCCTTTCAGTTCATGTACTGTTCTATATTTTCAAATAGTGTTTTTATCAGTCAGACTTTGTTATTATTTAGATGCTTATGTACTCAGTGACACCGGATTTTTGAAGTGTTTTATGTCAATATTTGTGAGATTTTGTATTGAATTTAAATATGATGTTTCCAAACTTAAAAGAAATTATGATTTATTGAGGTTGTCGGCTTGCCTAGTATTAAGATAGGCGCCATCACGACAGGTGTGATTTTGTTCATGACAGAATAATTGTAATGACCCGACCGGTCGTTTTGAGATGTAGCACGTCGTTCAGAGATTTGAGGCCTTGAGTAGTTTCACTTCAGGTATTATGACTTGTACGCGTAGTCGGAATTGAATTTCGGGGAGTTCAGAGTTGATTCGGATGAAAAATTCTAATTTCGGAAGCTTTAGGTTGGAAGAATTGACTAAGGTTTGACTTTTGAGTAAATGACCTTGGAATCAGGATTTGAAGGTTCCAATAGATTTATATGATGATTTTGGACTTGGGCGTATGTTCGGATTGAGTATCGGATCACCGGGGAGCATTTTGGCGCTTATTATGGGAGGATGGCATTTCGAAAGTTTAAGAATTCCTTAAGTTTGACTTGAAGTGGATTTTGATGTTTTCAATGGCCGTTTGGGATTTAGAGCCTTGGAATAGGTTCGTATCGTTATTTGTGACTTGCACGCAAAGTTTGGCGTCGTTCCGGAATGTTTTGATATGATTCGGGCGCGAAGTTTGGAAGTTTGAAAGTTCAAAGAAAGATTTTGATCCCCGATTCATGATTTTGATGTTATCTGTGGCATTTCAAGCCTTCGGATAAGTTTTTATAAGGTATTAGGACTTGTTGGTGTGATTGGACGGGGTCCCTCGGGTGTGATTGGGAGGAGTTTTGGACCAAGTTGGGATGTTTTGATGTTGCTGGTTTCTGGTGTTCCTGGTAAGCATCGCGATCGCGGTTGAAGGGATGCAATCGCGAAGAGAAGCTCGAGCTGGGGAAGAAATTATGCATCGCCAATGCGACCATGGGATCGGGAACGCAGAAGGAGGCAGAGGTGTTCTACGCGAACGCAACTGGGCGTCGCGAACGCGATGAAGGAAGGGGAGCTGGGACTAGAGGCGCTAAAACACGGTTCAAGGACCGCGAACGCGAAGGTATGAGACATGGAGGCATCGCGAACGCGGGAAGGCCAACGCGAACGCGAAGTGGAACTTCTGGGCAGGTGGGATTTTGGCCTTCACAATCGCAAGGGTGTTTCCGCGATCACGTAGAAAGAAGTACTTGGTAGTGTCATTTTAAAGACGGGGGTTTGGCTCATTTTCACTCCATTTCTTCATGGGAGCTGACCTTGGGAGCGATTTTGGAGCTCCATTTTCGTCACCAACTAGGAGGTAAGTGATTTCTTCTTATTGTGAGTTAAATACATGAATTATACAAGGATTGGAACACGGAAATTACTAGAAATTATGGGATTTTTGAAGAAGATCTAGAAATCGTATTTTTGGATTTTAACCACAAAATTGGACATGGAATTGGGAATAAATCATATATTTGAGTTTGTAATGTTACGGGTAAAGTTTATGTTCGAAAATTTTCGGAATCCGGGCACGTTGAGCCCGAGGGTTGACTTTATTCACTTTTAGAGCGAAGTTGGGGATTGTTATGAACTGATTAATTATAAGCATTGAAATATATTTTAATTGAGTTGCACATTGTTTGACTAGTTTCGGATCGTTTGGCTTGAATTGAAGAGTTAGAGAGGTGTTGGAGCCGGTTTTGGAACTTCGGAGCGAGGTAAGTCTCGTGTCTAACCTTGTGAGAGGGAAATTACCCCCAAGGTGATATTTTTATTGTTATGTGCAACTAATTGTGGGTGCTACATACGCACGAGGTGACGAGAGTCCGTACGTAGCTAAAGCATGTTTATGTCTGGGTAGACTTAGGACTTTATCATGTAATAATTGAATTATTTGAACTCGTTCTGCTGGCTTAATTTATTAAAGTTATAACTGAAATTGATTTAGAAATAAATATAAATATACTAGGCCGAGCCTTAACACTTTGAGTTGTGGGCGAGTTATTTGAGAAACGATAAGGAATATATTCATTTTGTGCTCATATACGGTATTATAAACACGTGTCTCGTAATTCAATAATTTCCTTCCTTTTCTTGTGGAGCGGGCCGAACGCCTCGACAGTATAATAGATGCATCTATGGTTCGTGCTGCTCAACCCTCAGTAGTGTACATATTATTCTGGATCGGGCCCAACAACCTCAACAGAATCGTGCGTTATATCGCTAGTAATCCGAATATTTACGAGATACATCTTCCACTGATGCCTGGTATTTTTATGGTATTCGTTAATTATTTGATATTGGCACTTAATATTTTCTGAGATGTTAAAGTAGAATACGAGATTGAGAAATTTATACTTTAAAAGAAATATTTGGAAGATAATAAAATTTACAAATTTACCCCACTATCGTTGTGCACTTCATATCTGTTATGAATTATTATATTATTTTATTGGACCTCTAGTAAGTGTCGATGTCGATTCCTCGTTACTACTTCTCCGGGGTTAGGTTAGATACTTATTGGGTACGCGTTGATTTACGTACTCATGTTGCACTTCTGCACTAAATGTGCAGGATTTGACAGGTTCATTTGGTGATCATCTTGGCGTGTAGGCGCATCTGTTGAGGAGTTTTTATGTGATCTGCAACCCAGGCTAGGCATCGCAGTCCACCGAGTCTCCATCGTACTATTTATTTTATCCTGTCTTATTTACATTCTGGACAGATGTTTTATTATTGTTGTACTTAGAAAATGCTCATGCACTTGTGATACCGGGTGTTGGGGGTTCCTTCGGGTTGTTCATTATTGTTTTGTGTAAATATTATCTTTTACCCTGTAAATTCAATTTTATACTGTTTAATTATTGAAAATTATGATTTCAAAGTAATAAAATGAGTAATCAAATTGGTAAATCACAGTTGGCTTGCCTGACGGTGGGGTTAGGCGTCATCACCACCTATAGTGAATTTTGGGTCGTGAGAATAACAATTTGTGTTTGGCCAATTCATTTAACAAGTGCTTTTAACACTATGAAAAAGAGTAATATAAATATAAATATAAATTTAAGTATTTTTTACAAAAGAATTTAATTTTTTATTTAATTAACTATAAAATATAAAGTAAAAATATATACATTAAAATTTTTAATCAACATAACATAGTTGTACCAAAGCAACAACATTGAGTATCTGATATATTTAGTTACTGTTTACATAATTTAAATAATTAAAATACATCATTCAATATAAATTTAAAATTTATTCAATAAATAAGTATTTATCGGAAATACACCATGAAATAATAAACAAAGTCATTCATAAATTATAATATTTTTCAATAATTTCATCTCTAATTTTATTATTTGATGCCTCCATAATAGTAGAGGACTCGTCTTGCAATTTTTAAAGGAATTCGTTGGAAATAAAAATAAAGAAAAGGTTGGTAGAAACAAAAAGCATCAGTCTATACTAGTAATGAAATTAAAAAGTATCACTCTATGTCGACATTGGACTTGGGCGTATGTTCGGATCGGGTTTTGGATGACTTGAAAGCGTTACGGCACTTAATGTTGAAAGTTGGCTTATTGAAGTTTTAAAAGTTCTTTAAATTTGGTTTGGAGCAGGTTTTGGTGTTATCGAGGTCAGTTTGTGGTTCCGAAGCGGGAAATAGTTCCATATAGTGATTTAAGACTTGCATGCAAAATTTGGTGCCATTTCGAGTAGTATAAGTATGACTGAGCGCGTTCGGAGTAAGTTGGAAGAATTTGAAGTTCATAAGTTGATCCTATTGGTTTTAGGTTGCGATTCTTAGTATTAATGTTGTTTTCCGCATTTCGAGGGTGTGAGCGAGTCCATTTTATGTTTACAAACTTGTTGGTATGTTGGACCGGGCCTCGGGGGCCCCGAATGCCATTCGGACGATGCGTAAAAGTCGTTTGGTCTAGGGTGATCAGCTGAGGCATCCAGCTTCTGGTGCAATCGCACCTGCAGAGGGCCAGCCGCAGGTGCGAGCTTGCAGAAACGAGCCAGCAGCTGCAGAAGCGGCCTAGCATAGGCAGCCCAGAAATCACAGATGCGGATGCGTGGGCGCAGATGCGCGACCGCAGATGCGCGACCGCAGAAGCGGTCAAGGGACCGCAGAAGAGAAGAAGGCCGCAGGTGCGGCTCGAGCGCCGCAGGAGCAGGCTCGCAGAAGCGAGCAATTCTTCCGCAAATGCGAAATTAGGCAAGCCAAGAGAGGACCGCATCTGCGATGAACCTTCCGCAGATGCGGCCCAGAGACCACAGATGCGAAAGCCCTGGAGGTAGTGAGGTCCATTTATTTCAGACTTAGGTCATTTTGGTTCATTTATTTCACTTCCTGGGGCGATTTTGGAGCTTCCTAGAGAGAGATTTCCACCTAGCTATTGGAGGTAAGTAATTTCTATCCAATGTAAGTTGAATACATAGATTATGGGTGGGTTTTAACATGTAAATTTTTGAAAATTATAGGTTTAGATGAATAACCCTAGGTTTTGATAAAAATGAGATTTATCCACGAAAATCGTTATAGGATTGAGTGAAAATTATATATTTGAGTTCGTGAGGTTATGGGTAACAACTTTCTTCGAAAATTTTCGGAATCCGGGCATGTGGGCCCAGGGGTGAATTTTAAGAATCTTCCAATTTGGGTTCGGTAATTACTCTAATAGTTAAATTATGAACTTTGGAACATATATTGATTAATTTATACAACATTTGACTAGTTTCGGATTTTTTGACGCCGAGTTGAGTTTTTAGGGTGAATTTGAGGCCGGAAAGCAAGCTTTGAGACAAGGTAAGTCTGTTGCCTAACCTTGTAAGAGGGAATTTACCCCATAGGTGATTTAAATTTCTGTTTGTTTCTAATTGTGGGGGCTACGTACGCACGAGATGACGATAGTCCGTGCGCAGCAACTAATTATGCTTATGTCCGAGTAGTTTAGGACCCCGAATCATGAAATACTTGTAATGTTTGCACCCTACTTATTAATTAAAGTGCCTAAATTATATTGAAACTTGTTAGAGGGCTTCTAAAAGACTGAATTTCACCTACTTGAGTTTTGGCAGGTTACTTGACCGTTAATGAAAATTTGTTTCATTGTACATTAGCCTTGTATTAGCTCTGCTGGCTTAATTTATTAAATTTATAACTAAATTTGATTTAGAAATAAATATATGTATACTAGGCCGAGCCTTGACACTTTGAGTTGTGGGCGAGTTATTTGAGAAACGATAAGGATTATATTCATTTTGTGCTCATGTACGGTATTGTAAACACATGTCTCGTAATTCGATAATTTCCTTCCTTTTCTTAGGGAACGAGCCGAACGCCTCGGCAGTATAATAGATGCATCTATGGTTCATGTCGCTCAACCCTCGGCAGTGTACACATTATTCTGGATCGGTCCGTATGACCTCGGCATAATCGTGCGTGATAACACTCGAAGTGTAATCTATATTTGATATCCTTCCCTGGCTTGAGAGGCTAAAATTATATAAGACAGAAATTTATTTGAGACTTACCATGCGTGAAAGAATTATTTACTTTCTCCTTGTTATTGAGCTGTCATTATTATTTGCATAACCTATGCTTATTTAGAATATTGTATTTCATTATTGTTAGCCCATAGTAAGTGTCGATGTCGGCCCCTCGTCATTACTTCTTCGAGGTTAGACTTGATACTTACTGGGTACATGTTATTTATGTACTCACACTACACTTCTGCATTAACCGTGCAGGATCTGAGGCAGGTGCATCTGGCGGACACACCGGCGCGCATCCCCGATACCCTGAGGCCTAGTGGTGAGCTGCTTCTTGAGCCATTCTGCAGCATCTAGAGCCTTTCTTTTGTAGTTATTTTCTGTCTATGTTATTTCAGATAGTAGTTAGAGTTTTGTATATTCTACTAGTGCTCATACACTTGTGACACCAGGTCTTCGCACACACTCTAGTAGACTTTGTGGTTTTGGAATATTTATATATCTATTATTGTACTCAGTTGCTTTCGTTTTATTGATTAACCTTTCTACTTCTTATATCTCTTAATAAATGGGATTTAATTACTTGGAAACCTATTAAAAGGAGTAATCACGTAGTTAGTTCACCGTTGGCTTGCCTAGCGGTGACATTGGGCGCCATTACGGGCTATAGAAAAATTGGGTCGTGACAACATGGTATTAGAGCACTAGGTTTACGTAGGTCTCACAAGTTATGAGCAAGCCTAATAGAGTCTTGCAGATCGGTGCGGAGACATCCGTACTTATCTTTGAGAGGCTATAGGGTATTAGAAAACTACTCTTTCTTTATCTCCTATCGTGCAGTTGATGTTGTGCTAAATATCTTTCTCTTATTCTCTCACAGATGGTGAGAACGCGCGCGGCAGATGTACCCGATCATGGAGGAACTACTCCCCCTGTTGCTAGAGGCCGAGGGAGGGCTCCAACTAATGGTAGAGGACGAGGGCGTCCCAGAGTAGAGAATCTTATTATTGAAGAGCAGGCGAGGTGCCTGCAGCAGAGCCAGCCCCAGTGGATTTTATGTCCGCACCTAGATTCCAGGAGGTCATCGGTTGTATGCTGCGGTTCATGGATTCTATGACTCAGGCTGGTATATTTCCAGCAAACCCAGCCACATCTCAGGTGGAAGGGGGAGCACATACCCCTACCTCTCAGACTCCAGGGCATGCAGCTGTCGTATATCAGACCCCGGGCGCACTACCCGTGGCGGAGCTCAGCCAGTTGCAGCAGCTATACCTGAGCCCAGACCAGCTGCGGCAGGCAATTTGCATAAGCTATTGGACAAATGGACTAGGCTTCATCCTCCTGTCTTTGGAGGTGAGCGACATGAGGATCCCCAGGACTTTATTGATCGGTGTAGGGACAGACTGCACAATATGAGGATATTGGAGTCCCACGGGGTGGACTTTACCACCTTTCAGCTGGAGGGTAGGGCCCGTAAATGGTGGCGGTCTTATTTTCTTGGAAGACCAGCAGGTTCTCCTCCCATGACTTGGGATCAGTTCACATGCCTCTTCTTGGACAGATATATTCCACCCTCTCAGAGGGAAGAGTTGCGGTTTTAGTTCGAGCAGCTCCATTAGGACCAGATGTCGGTGATCGACTATGAGGTGAGATTCTTTAAGTTGTCTCACCATGCACTTATGATATTTCCTACCGATGTAGATAGAGTGCGGAGGTTTGTTGCTGGGTTGCACTCTGGTATTAAGGCCACCATGGCTTGAGAAGTAAAGATGGGGACCTCTTACGGGCTAGAGGTGGAGATAGCTCGAAGGATCGAGGGTGTCCATCAGCAGAGCTGAGAGCAGGCGACGAGGGATAAGCAGTTTCGATATTCTAGAGAGTTCAATGGTGGCTCGACTGGGGGCAGGGGTAAATTCTTGAGGGGTCAGTCTAGCAGGCCCAAATATCCAGCACCACTGCCTCCTCGGGGTCCTCCAGTGCGACCTTATTTCAGCGCCATGCTAGAGAGTTCCTACCATCCGCTAGCTATTCAGGGATCCTCCAGTGGGTATTCAGACCATCAGGGTCAGACTTTGGGTCAGCAGTCCACCGTACTGAGAGATTGTCTCGAGTGCGGGGACCTTAGTCATGTGCGGAGGTTCTACCCCAGGCTTCGGGGCAAGGCAGTACAGCACGGTCAGCAGCATATGATTCTAGAACCAGTTTCCCCACTAGCCGTCCGGCCGCCAGAGGCAGAGGGCAGATGGGTAGGGGTCGTCCTAGAGGTGGAGGCCAGCTAGGAGGCGCTCCAGCTAGATTCTATGCTTTTTCGGCCAGACCAGATGCAATAGCCTCAGATGTTGTGATCACAAGTATTATTTCTGTATGCGGTAGGGATGCTTCGGTATTATTTGATCCAGGGTCTACATATTCGTATGTTTCATCTCTGTTTGCTAATTTCCTAGGTGTTACACGTGAGTCGTTGGGTACTCCTGTTTATGTGTCTATACTAGTGGGCAATTTTGCTGTTGTGGATCAGATCTATTGGTCCTGCATTGTTACTTTCTGTGGTTATGAGACCCGAGCTAATCTTCTGTTGCCCGATATGACCATCTTTGAGGTCATCCTGGGCATGGATTAGTTGTCTCCATATCACGCCATCCTTGATTGACATGCCAAGATTGTTACCTCGGCGATGAAAGCCTAGATTGGAGGGGAAGGGTTCGTCTATCAGTACATCTAGTCAGGTTATCTCTTTTTTGAAGGCTCGACACATGGTCGAGAAGGAGGTTTAGCTTATCTAGCTTATGTTTAGGATACTACTATAGAGACTCCGGCGATTGATTTAGTGCCCGTAGTTCGGGAGTTCTTCGATGTGTTTCTTTCTAATCTTCTAGGCATGCCGTCAGATCATGATATCGACTTCTATATTGATTTGGCTCCAGGTACCCAGCCTATATCTATTCCGCAATACCGCATAGCTCCGAAAGAGTTGAAGAAATTCAAGGAACAACTTGAGGAGTTGCTATCAAAGGGGTTCATCAAACCGAGTGTGTCGCCTTGGGATGCACTAGTGTTATTTGTGAAGAAGAAAGATGGGAAATGCGGATGTGCATTGATTAATGCCAGTTGAACAAAGTTACCATTAAGAACAAGTACCCGTTTCTGTGTATTGATGACTTGTTTGACCAGTTGCAGGATGCTAGGATGTTCTCTAAGATCGATTTGAGATCGGGGTACCATCAGCTGAAGATTCGGGATTCTGATGTTCCAAAGACGACTTCCCGGACTAGATATAGCCATTATGAGTTTTTAGTTGTCCTTCGGTTTGACTAACGCCCCCGCGGTGTTTATGGATTTGATGAACCGGATGTTCAGGCCATACGTTGATTCGTTTTCATTGTCACGTAGAATGGAGGAGCACGAGCAGCATTTGAGAGTGGTGCTTCAGACCTTGCGGGAACAGAAGCTATATGCTAAGTTCTCCAAGTGTGAGTTTTGGTTAATTTTGTGGCATTCTTGGGGCATGTTTTATCAGGTGATGATATTAAGGTAGATCCCAAGAAGATCGAGGCAGTTCAGAGTTGGCCTCGTCCTACCACAACGATTGAGATCAGGGGCTTCTTGGGGTCAGCAAGCTATTATCGTCGGTTTGTGGAGGGCTTCTCATCTATTGTAGCACCTTTGACTAGATTTACCCAGAAGGGTGGTCTGTTCCGATGCTCCGATGATTGCGAGGCGAGATTTCAGAAGCTCAAGACTGCATTGACTTCAACACCGGTATTAGTGTTGCCTTCCGGTTCAGAGATGTATATTGTGCATTTCGACGCTTCACGCGTTGGCTTGGGTTGTGTATTGATGCAGAAGGGGAGAGTTATTGCATATGCTTCACATCAGCTGGAGCCCCACGAGAAGAATTACCCTGTACGCGATTTGGAGTTGGCTGCGATCGTCCATGTGCTTAAGATCTGGAGGCATTATCTTTATGGGGTTTCCTGTGAGGTTTACACCGATCATCGCAACTTACAGCATTTGTTCAAGCAGAGGCCCCTCAATTTGAGGCAGCGCAGGTGGCTTGAGTTACTAAAAGATTATGACATTACCATCCTTTATCATCCGAGCAAGCTAATGTAGTTATGGATTCCTTGAGCAGAAAGGCTGGCGTTTGGCATTCATTTCAGCAGAGGAGAGGCCACTAGCTTTGGACATTCAGTCCTTGGCTAACAGACTTGTGAGGTTGGATATTTCAGAGCCCAGCCGAGTTCTTGCATGCGTCGTCGCCCAATCTTCACTATTCGAGCAGATCAAGGCTCGTTAGTTTGATGATCCTCACTTGTTGGTTCTCAGAGAGACGGTACTGCAGGTGGTGCCAAGGAGGTTACTATCGGCGAGAATGGTGTTCTTCGACTCCAGGGTCGCCTATGTGTTCCTAATGTTGATGGCTTGAGGGAGAAGATCCTAGAGGAGGCACACAGTTCTCGATATTCTATTCATCCAAGTGTTACAAAGATGTATCGCGACCTGAGGCAGCATTATTTGTTGGCGGCGGATAAAGAAGGACATAGTTGAGCATGTAGCGAGGCGCCTTAATTGCCAGTAGGTTAAGTACGAGTATTAGAGGCCAGGTGGCCTACTCTAGCAGATGACTATACATGAGTGGAAATAAGAGTGCATTACTATAGACTTCATAGTTGAGGTGTCGTGGACCTTGCGGAAGTTTGATGCAGTTTGGGTCATTGTCGACAGGTTGACCAAGTCGTCACACTTCATTCCGATTGTTACCATGTATTCTTCAGAGAGGTTGGCTCATATTTACATTCAGGAGATTGTACGGTTGCACAGTGTGCCTATCTCTAGTATATCAGATAGAGGCTCTCAGTTTACTTCGTATTTCTGGAGGGCAATACAGAGTGAGTTAAGGACCCAGATAGAGCTCAGCACAGCCTTTCATCCGCAGACCGACGGGCAGTCAGAGCACACAGTTCAGTTCTTGGAGGGGGCATGTGTGATTGACTACGGAGGGCAGTGGGATCGATTCTTGCCTGTGGCCGAGTTTGCTTACAACAGTGTACACATTATTCTGGATGGGGCCGTACGACCTCGGTATAATCGTGCGTGATAACACTCGAAGTGTAATCATATTTGATATCCTTCCCTGGCTTGAGAGGCTAAAATTATATAAGCCAGAAATTTATTTAGGACTTACCATGCGTGAAAGAATTATTTACTTTCTCCGTGTTATTGAGCTGTTATTATTATTTGCATAACCTATGCTTATTTAGAATTCTGTATTTCATTATTGTTTTCCCATAGTAAGTATCGTTGTCGGCCCCTCGTCACTACTTCTTCGAGGTTAGACTTAATACTTACTGGGTACATGTTGTTTATGTACTCACACTACACTTCTGCACTAATCGTGCAGGATATGAGGCAGGTGCATCTGGCAGTCACACCGGTGCGCATCCCTGATACCCTAAGGCCTAATAGTGAGCTGCTTCCTGAGCCGTTCTGCAGCACCTAGAGTCTTTCTTTTGTACTTATTTTCTGTCTATCTTATTTCAGACAGTATTTAGAGTTTTGCATATTCTACTAGTATGAGCACGTGATTTTTGCCATCCTATAAAAATCAAAAAAATAAAATAAATAATAATAATAATAATAATAACAACAACAACAACAACAACAACAATCCGCTATTTTAGGAATTTTAGTAGATTTTTTTTTAATTGTTTACATTTTCTTGTTTGTTTAATTTTTAATTAAATCATGAAAATACCAAAAACATCATGCATTGCATTTAGGATTTGTTTTTACATTTTTAGAAATAAATTAGTAATTATTTGTTATTTAAAATTTGAAAATCATGAAAATAGTTCATTTTTACATCATTAATTCTTAGTTTATTGTTCTCTTAGGATTAAGTGTTATCATAATTTTTATAATTAATTAATTAGCTTAATTTCACATTTAGGTAATCTAGAATTTTTAATTATTAGGATTCTTAATTTTAAAATAAAAAGAAAAAAAAACAAGAAAGTGAAGAAAAGACAAAAGAGAAAAAGGAACTCGGATTGGGCTTTAATTAAAATTAGATGAGCCCAATACAAAGTTGCCCGGACTAGCCCAGGTTCGATTCCCCTTATACCCAAACGACGTCGTTTGGTTAAGTCTTGATCTGAGCCGTTGATCTCAGATGATCCGACGGCTCACAACTGACCGCCCCTCGCCTATATAAGTGTCCGAATCTACCCCCCACCCCCATTTTCATCTTCTCTAAACGACTCCTTTCTCAAACCCTAATCCGCCGCCCTAAATCCCACTGAAGAACACGGTGGCTCACCCCAAACGCCCTCAAATCCACCCAAAATCCTACCCTAGGACCGCCGCCGTCCCCTCACCCCAAATCCCCACTCCGTTTCAGCCAAAACCCCCTGAAATCGTCGCAATTTCAGATAAAAAATGAAACCCTAAAAGTTTCGAAACTTCCGAAATCAAAATTTCTGGGTCGATTAAAAGTCAAGATCGACTTTATCCGTGTGTTCTCAACAAGAACACACGGTTAAGGTCAACCTTGGCTGAAAAATCAAAACTTTGAAGATTTTTCAAGCCACTGTTAGTCCCTACAAGTCCAAGGTACTTTCCGTCTGTTCTCTTCCATTTTTGTTTTATTTTTATTTTTATTGTTATTTTTGTTTGTTCTCATCTTCTACCCTTTTTTTTAGTTTTCTAGTTTTAATTTCTTTCAAAAAATCTGTGTTTGCATGTTAAGATTTATGGTCTATTTTCTTTTGTTCTCTGGTGTTTGATGTTCCGTTGGGTTTAAATTGGTCCAGTCATCAAGACTCTGTGAAAGGCCACTGGTAAAAATGTGTGTGTGTCTGAACTTGGCTTTTGAAAATCAAAGCCCTAGAAGGAAAAAGGTCGGAATTGGACTCAGTCGTGTTTGGAATTGGGTCGACTCGACCCGTGAGGTTTACAAAGCAAAATCAAGGGTAAAAGAGGAGTCTTAAAGAGTCCGAAGGACTTATTAGAGTAAAAACAGAACTTCCGGGGGGGATTTAGGAGTTAAAACTTGGAGGAATCTTTTCTGTTACACCTAAGGAAACTTCTACAGATAAGGGAAGGGATTAAATTGCAACAAGGACAAAATAAATTAGGTCAAAATTGGGTAAAAAGGGTCAAATTCAGAAGAAAGAGGGGCTGTAAATAATAAGATAATAACTGGAATGGACAGCTGTCCAAAAGTTTGTTAAGAAAAAGATGCTCTGACAGATTCTTCCACACTGATTTATGATTTTCTCTCAAAAAACACACCCCTTGCACTCTATAAGGGGCTCTGCATTTTTCAAAAGGAGATACTACAGACCCTCAATCATCTCTACTCACTCTCATACATTCATCTTCATTCACAGCACATACACAACTACAGTTTGAAAACATAAAAGGAAATTAACGTTCTAAAGAAAAATATTTTAAAAAAAATAGTAGACTCCTCTTGCATTTCTGGGTTTCGAAGTGGATCTAGCTTGATTATTAGTTGCTTGCTGCTGTTATCTGTCAACTAGTAGCTGAATTTCCATTGCAGCTGTTCTTAGCCTTTATTTGGCCATTTTAAGACTTGTTTGCTGCTGTGTAAGTATGTTCAAACATCTCTATAGCTTTAAATTGAAATCATGAGTGAAATTAAAATGTTTGCTGTCTAGTTCTATAGAGTTAACATGTTTAATGGTTGAATCTGTTTGAATCCTTCTTCCTATCAATCTCTGAAGTTGTGAATGTGTAAATTTGGATTGATCAGTGTCAATGGATCATATATTAGTGGTTGTTTGGAATTTTTTGTTGGTTTGTAATAAGATCTGAATTACTGTTGCAATATGTATTCGGTTTTCTTCACAACTTTGTTTGTTTGCAAAATCTGTTACCTCTGCTCCTCTATTAGCATCAGTTTTCTGTTTGTTTTGTTTATTTAACTGAAATTTTAATTAAAACTACTCACAAACTGATTTAGTAGCTACTGGTAATCGTTTATCCTACCAAAGCATGCTAATGTTGCTTCTGCTGTGATCTAGAATATACAACATGCTAAAACACAGTAGTTCATTTGGCTAAAAATAGAACTGGAGTTAATATTTTCGGGTTTAATTGAAGCTAGAAGGAAGTGTTCATCTCATATCTTCCTGTTCTGATTATTGTGCATTTACATCTGAAAATCTGAAGAAGGAACAAAGAGAAGGCCATTGGTATACTGTTTTAATCTATTATTTTGGATTTGGGAAGCCTTTTTCATGAGTTTAAGGATTGAATTAGAAAATTTGTAATAATTTAGTCCATCGGTTTTGTAATTAATTAGTGGGTTGATAATTGTTTACATTTTAAATTTTCTCCAACTGGTTGAAATTTTGTAATTGATTTATTCCTACTTATGATTATATGAATGATCTGATGAAGCTCACGCAAAGGAGCATCTGCTGAATTACCCCTTTGTTTTGACGTTTGGGCTACAATTGTAGCCCATTCCTGAGAAAACAGCTTTGTCTAAGGCTGGTTTTGAGCCTGAGCTTAAGCTGGCTCATTTCGATGGCATCCAGGCCGAAACCTTAAAGAGTTCCACCTGGAATTTGGTCAGCCTAATGTGGTCAAGTCTTTGCTAGATATCATGATTGGTTTTGAGGTAGGAACTATTAATTTGTATACTTAAATTGATGAGTGTGAATTTGATTATGTATTAGCTTAAGAATTTCGTTTCTGGCCTTTTAATGTTGCAACATTGTGCTAGTCTTGCCAGTTGGGCTATGTGCTTTGGAAAATTTAGTTGATAGAACTTTGGGCTAGGGTAACTTAATGGATAGTGGGCTGGCCCAATGCATAAAATCACAAATAGTCTAAGTAGTCAATAAATACAGTTCTAACAACTTTAGGTCCAAAAATTTCTTTTAATTAATGGAGGTGAGCCATATAATTAGCAACGATCGCCCATGGCCCTCTTAATAGTTAAATACAATTTTAAAAAGCAATTAATTCTTAAACGCCTTAAACTTTCGCAACTTGCTTTTCGGCACGATTAATAAACCATTGTGACTATGGGTATGATTCCCGTGACATAGTAACAATGACAATTTCAGGGGTGCCTTTCAGGTAACCCGATTTTAACAAACTTCAAATAAGAAAAGCTTTCGAAATAATTTGAGGTCCGCCGCGCCGGATAAAATTTCAAAATGCATTGCCCTCATTAATCAATATTAAAATCATTAAAAAACCGAGGTGTGCTATTCAGTGAATTTTCACAGCCCTCGAAAAGTTAAAAACGCGTAGTTGCTTTAGGCGTGTTATTTTAATAATTCACTTTCCTAAACTCGGGTGCGCATTTATCCGACCCAAATTCAAATCTCATCGTTAAATAAAATATGTTACGGATTACGGGTGCATTTATGTGACGTGGTTCATGACATATTTTAAATAACGTTGTAATTCTCCAATAATTAAATAAAAGCGGTTAAAGATAAAATGTACCATAGGCTAGAAACATGTATTAAAATTATATAATAAGCCGATTATAACAGTTGAGCGACCGTGCTAGAACCACGGAATCCAAGGATGCCTAACACCTTCCCTCGGGTTAACAGAATTCCTTACTCAGAATTTCTGATTCGCAGGCTTCACAAGGAAAGTCGAAATTTTCCTCGATTTGGGATTTTAAAAAAAAAACGGTGACTTGGAACACCAATCAAAATATTCCAAGTGGCGACTCTAAAAATTAAATAAATAATCTCATTTCGAATAATGTCACTTTAATTGGAAAAAACTCCTTTATATACTCCTCGGGGGGTGTACGAAAGGAGGTGTGACATGATCAAATTGGTCATCAATACGTGGCAATGGATACTTATTCTTCACTGCAACCTTGTTCAACTGGCGATAATCAATACATATTCGCATAGAACCATCCTTCTTCTTTACAAACAAGACAGGAGCACCTCAAGGCGACACACTAGGCCTAATAAACCCCTTATCAAGGAGTTCGTGAAGCTGCTTCTTCAATTCCTTCAACTCAGCCGGTGCCATACGATACAGTGTGATAGAAATGGGCTGAGTGCTCGGCGCCAAGTCAATAAAAAATCAATATCCCTGTCGGACGGCATACCCGGCAGGTCTGCAGGAAACACATCCGGAAAATCTCGCACCACCGGGACATAATCAATAGTAGGAGTATCAGCTCCAACATCCCTCACAGAGGCCAAATAAGATAAACAACCCTTCCCAACCATCCGTTGGGCCTTCAAATATGAAATCACTCTGCTAGGAACATAGTCTAGAGAACCTCTCCACTCGATCCTTGGCAACCCCGGCATCCCCAACGTCACGGTCTAGCGTGACAATCCAGAACAGCACGACATGAAGACAACCAATCCATACCCAAGATCACATCGAAGTCCACCATACTAAGTAATAAGAGATCAGCTTTACTCTCTAGTCCCCTAATAGTCACCACACACGAATGATATACACAGTCCACAATAATAGTATCACCCACTAGCGTAGATACACAAACAGATGAAACTAAGGACTCAGGGGCATATCTAGATAATGAGCAAAATACGATGATACATATGAATAAGTGGAACCAGGGTCAAATAATGCAGAGATATCCCTGTGGCATACGGAGACAATACCTGTGATCACTGCATTAGAGGCAACAACATCTGGTCTGGCAGGGATAGCCTAGAATCGGGCCTGACCGCCCCCTGCTCGGCCTCCCCCTCTAGGGCGACCTGTAGCTGCCTGGCCCCCACCCCGAGCTGGCTGAGTGGGTGGTGTAACTGCTGGTGCTGGTGCCATCGGCTAAGAACTCTGCTTTGGAGCCCCACTCAACAACCTAAGGCAATCTCTCTTGATATGACCAAAGTCCCCACACTCGAAACAACCCCTCTTGTAATGGAACTGCTACTCCAAAAAACCCGAGGAACTACCAGTAGAAGCCTAAGCAGACGAAGCATGGTGAGAACTCTGTGCTGGTAGTGCTCTAAATGAAGACCGGCCTGAATGAGCATTGTAAGAACTGTGGCTAGCTGATGCGCCACGATGAGCTGGACAAGTCATCTGAGGGGGCCTATAAGGACGACCCTTGCTGTCGTAGGACTGCCCCCCAGAAGATACACCACCGAAACCACCCGAACCTCGAGGCCTCTTGGCCTCCCTCTCACCACGCTCCTAGCTACGGACCATCTCTATCTGCCGAGCAATGTCAACCACCTCGTCAAAAGTATCACCCGATACCCTCTCCCTAGTCATAAGCAACCGCAGCTGATATGTGAGGCCATCAATGAACCTCATGATCCTCTCCCTATCAGTGGGAACCAACTAAACTGCATGACGAGCTAACTCAAAAAACCTCATCTCGTACTGGGTCACAGACATGCCATCTTGCCGAAGCTGCTCAACCTGTTTACGAAACTCCTCCCTGTAGGATTGCGGCACAAAGTTCTCCAAAAAGAGAACGGAGAACTCCTGCCATGTAAGTGGTGCTGCGGCGACCAGCCTGCGCCTCTCATAATCCTCCCACCATCTGAAGGCAGCCCCAGAAAATTAGAAAGTAGTGAACGAGACCCCACTGGTCTCCAGAATACCTGTTGTATGAAGCATCCGCTAGCACTTGTCCAAGAAGCCCTGAGCATCCTCTGACTCAGCTCTGCTAAATGATGGAGGACGAAACCTCTCAAATCTCTCAAGTCTCCTCTGCTCATCATTGGTCATAATTGGGACCACCAAAACCTGAGCAGTTGCAACCGGCTGGGCTAGTGGTGCCTCCGGTGTCTGAAGTCCCTGCATCGCTTGCTTTGGAGTACGGGCAGCGGGGGTATGAGTACCTCCCCCTGCCTGAGAAGTGGCTAGCCCGGCCTGAGCCAATACCACCTGTGCAAGGCATGTGCAAACCGTCCAATATCTGGGCCAAAGTCTCCTGAAGGCTTGGGATCACAATGGGCACAGCTGGTTCCTGAGTTGGCCCCGCTGGCTCAACCGCAACTGGAACCTGCTCCTGGGCTGGAGCAATTGGTGGATCTGCAGGTGCTGCTCTAGCTGATGTATAAGTTGCACCTCTACCCCTACCGCGACCTCGGCCTCTCATGGCCCAAGCTGGTGGCACTGGTGGTTGTCCATCCTGTCTGATAGCACGTGTCCTCACCATCCGTGAGAGAATAGAATACAGAAGTTTAGTTACCAGAAACAATAAATCTGCACGACAAGAATACAAGAATTTGAAATTTCCTGTGGGTTTGGCAGCCTCTTGAAGATAAATATAGATGTCTCCATACCGATCTGCAAGACTCTACTAAACCTGCTCATGACTCGTGAGACCTATGTAACCTAGGCTCTGATACCAACTTATCACGACCCAAAATATTAACCTGTCATGATGGCGCATATCGAGGTACTAGGCAAGCCAACATTTATGAAATAACTCCAACACTAAACAGAAAATGGATCTAAAACAGTTTAAATGATAACAACTTTTCATAAACAGTATAAAAAATCCAAAATACAATGCAGAAATTCCCAACATCGGGGTGTCACTAAGTACATGAGCATCTATACATCACAAGTTTGGAAAATACTGTCTAATATAGTCTGAAACCAAATACAATAAGTGAAAAGATAAGGAAGGAGAAACAAGATCTGCAAAACGCTGGTAGCTACCTCGAAATCTCCAGAAGACCAACTGTGCGCGGAAATCAACACCGACTGTGTCCGGGAATACCTGGATCTGCATAGGAAGTGTAGGGTGTAGTATGACTAAAACCAACTCAGCAAGTAATAATACTAAATAAAGAACTGAAAGTAATGACAAGTTTTACAGTTATAGTTCAGTTATAGTGATTTTTAACGTGGAAGGTACGCATGCTTTCAAGTTCGACAATTAAGGCCAAAATAGTAATTTCATGTCAAGTTCAACTGACACAGAGTGCAATATCTTTCGGAAATTATCAGGAAAGTGATACATGGCAGCCTAGTGCAACAAATATGAAATCAAATGCATCCTGTCAGGCCACAGTCACTCAGTCCTCCAATTCACTCAACACTCAGCACTCGGCACTCGCACTCAATAGGTATCTACGCTCACTAGGGGTGTGTGCAAACTCCCGAGGGGCTCCTTCAGCCCAAGCTATACCGAATGGACAACTCACGTGCCATAATATAATATCTAGATCCACACGGACAACTCACGTGCTGTACGGACAACTCACATGTTGTACGGACAACTTACGTGCTGCACGGATAACTCACGTGCTGCACGGACAACTCACGTGTTGCACGGACAACTCACGTGCTATAGTATAATATCTGGATCCGCACGGACAACTCACGTGCTGCACAGACAGCTCACGTGCTGCACAGACAGCTCACGTGCTATAGCGTAATACCTCACAATCAAGCCTCAGCCTCACTCAGTCATCAACCTCTCCAGTATCTCTGGCTCTAAAAAATCATAATAAGCAGCCCAGACATTAATGATACGATGCATCAAAAATAAACAATAAAGACTGAGATGCAATATAGAAATAAACTGTGACTGAGTATAAACAACAATTTAGCAGATAATTGAACATGTATACCTCTGTAGGTCCTTACAATGCCAACATGTAGTCTAAACATATTTGTAGTTCAATTTCTCTAATACATGGAGAATGTACAGATTACAGAATTTGACCAAGTCGCAATTCCTAAGGTGCACGCCCACACGCCTGTCACCTAGCATGTGCGTCACCTCAAAACCAAACACACAATACGTAATACGAGATTTCGTATCCTCAGAACCAGATTTAGAACTATTACTTACCTCAATCCGAGAAAATCTCTACTCCAATATACCCTTGCCTCACGAAACAGCCTCTGAATGCCTCGAATCTAGCCATAAAAAATGCGATATTATCAATACGGGCTAAAGAAATCAACTCCATAAGAAAACGCTAAGTTATTAATCAAAATCAAAAATCGGATCAAAAGTCGGCCCCCGGGCCCACGTCTTGAAATTCGATAAAATTCACAAAACCCGAAAGCCCACTCAACCACGAGACTAACCATACCAAATTTATTAAAATCTGACACCAAATCGCCACCCAAATCCCCAAATCAACTCTCCAAATCCCTAGCCTCAAACTCCCAATTTACACCTTAAATACACACCAACTAGGTGGGAAAATCAATGGAAAAGTAATATTATTGATCAAAAATAAGCACAAGGGACTTACCTCAAGAATCGGAATTTGACCCCGATATCAAAAAGTCCACTCCCGGTCAAACTTTCCAAAAATTCCAACTTTCACCATTTCAAGCCTAATTCCACTACGGACCTTCAAATCACGATCCGGACATGCTCCTAAGTCCAAAATCACCTAACGGAGCTAATGAAACAATCAAAACTTCGTTCCGGAGTCATTTACTCAAAGATCAACATCTGGTCAATCACTTTAACTTAAGCTTTGAACTTTGAGACTAAGTGTCTCATTTCATTCTGAAGTTCCACCGTACCCGAACCGATAACCCCGGCAAGTCACACAACAGCTATAAGGCATAAAATGAGCAGTAAATGAGGGGAACGGGGCTACAACTCTCAAAACAACCGGCCAGGTCGTTACACTTTGCGGCCAAGTGTCCGAATTATCAGCAAGTGAATGTCGAGCAGAAAAGAACCTAGTGTTTTACCATAGAATATACATATTCTTGAGTAGATATGGTAAATACGAACTTTATAACAAGAATATCCCGCTCATTTTGAAAGCATGATTTGATTGGGTGATTGTTGATCAATTTACCAAGTCAGCGCACTTCTTGTTAGTAAAGACCATAGATTCAACAGAAGATTATGCCAAGTTATATATTCAGGAGATTGTCTGATTGCAGGGGACTCCATTGTCCATCATTTTAGATCGTTGTGTTCAGTTTACAATGAATTTTTAGAAGATCTTTCAGAAAGGATTAGGCACAAGAGTAAACCTCAGCATAGTTTTTCATCCTCAAACAGATGGCTAGGCAGAGCGCACTATTCAGACACTTGAGGATATGTCCTTGATTTTAAAGGTAATTGGGATGATAACATACCTCTTATTGACTTTGCTTATAATAACAGCTACCACTCTAGTATCAAGATGGAACCTTACTAAGCTCTGTATGGGCGAAGGTGTAGGTTGCCAGTTAGTTGGTCCGAAGTTGGTGAAGCAGAGTTGTTGGGACCCGATTTGTTCTATCAGGCCATGGAGAAATTCAAGTTGATTCAAGAGCAAAGTTCTATTCAGAAGTGCGTTGTAGAGACCTAGAGATTTTTTTTTTTTGATTAAATAGGTTCCTTTATTGATATCAATTTGCAAAATTTACATAATCGGAGGGGGACATAAACCTTACCTCCCCAAAAAAGTACATGTACCTTGACTCGTAGGTACGAGAGCAATGACAATTGTTAAGGAGGTTTCTCTCTAAGTGTACAAAAGGTATTAATTGTGTCCGACCTAGTTTAAAGTAATGATTATCCATCTTATAAAGTTGATGGATATTCATCTGTACAAAAACAAAGTGAACTACTTCTAGAGACCTAGAGATTCAAGTTGATGATTGGGTGTTTCTGAAAGTTTCGCCTATGAAAAGTGTAATAATATTTGGGAAGAAAGAAAAGCTCAGTCCTAGATACATTGGGTCATATAGGATCCTACGATGGATGGGGCAAGTAGCTTATGAGTTAGAGTTTTCACCAGAATTGGCGGTTGTACAACCAGTATTTCTTGTGTCATGTTATCACATTCAAGTTTCCAGCATTCAAATCTCGTGTCACAACATTTATGTTTCCAACATTCAGAACTCATGTTATAACATTCATGTCAGTTTAGTATTCAGATACTCATGTTAGCCCATTACTTAGATATTCATGCCAGCTTAGTACTCAGATATTGATGTCAGTTTATGCTCAGATATCATGCCAGTTTAGTACTCAAATATTCGTGCTAGTTCAATATTCATATATCCATGTTAGTTTAGTATCCACGTATTGATGACAGACCAGTATTCATAGATATATTTCATGTTATACGCATTATGATGCCCCGTGAGGCTTGTGTTACGCTCTGGTAGCTAGCGAGTATTTTGGAGAAATGTTGAAGGTAACTAACATTTTCATTCAGACCTTATATTATAATCTTCATGTCTTTCAGTATCCAGTCAGTTGAGTAGTCATTCAGTTCATTATCTCAGTAGTTCAGTAATCATGTATTCATTCAATTTAGTATGCATGTGTTCATGAAAGTTCAATGTTCACGTGTTTCGATCAGTCTCGCTTAGGGTCCAGAGTCATCCGTAGTTACAGTCAGGACAATTATTCGAGGACGAATAATCCCAAGAGGGAGATAATATAGTAAATTTGGATTAGGCGTGATTGTGCTAAATGAGTGTTATTATGATATTTTAGACATGTGAAGTCCTATCGAGATGAGTATGCGTGAAAATAGTTGTTTTGGAATCAAAATGGAGAGTGAGGTGTATAAGCTTCGATAAAATCGATTAAATTTATGGAAGGTATGTCTTTCAGTTTCGTGACAATATGTTAGGAATTTGAGAAAACTAAAAACATGAAAGTTGTAGGCCTTTGAAATAGCTTTCCAATAATATATTGTGTAGCCCGAGTGGATCTCTGTTCAAGACGTTATGTGCGTTTTACTGGACAATGCATAGTCTGCATGACAGCGCACTTGTGGTAGTACTATTGCTCTTGCTGCGCGTTCAAGTGAGCAGTTGGGCCTTCAGCTACGTGGACGCTCACCGGGAGGGTCGTTTCAAAAGCCCTACCTCATTCCCAACACCTTAAAACACAAAATTTGCTTTAGAAAGGGAAGCTCTCAAAAACCTAACTTCCTCCAAGATCTCTTCATCATCTAAGGTAAGTTCTAATGATGATTATAACTTTATTTGAATTCTCTAACACCTTATTAATATCGGTATACCCTTCAAATCATTAGATATTTTATTGAGATATCATTGTTGAGATCCTAGAACTCGAATTCAAGAGGATTGAACTTCAAAAAAGTAATGCTTATACTCCCTAATCATGAGACAGGAGAATTCCTTCTGTACTTACAAGAATGTTACTTAGGGAGAAGCAACTGGACTCTTCTCTGATTAAAAGAGCTCATCCCATTCCATTCCAGGATAGGCGGCTAATACTAAAAAATAAGTGAAGTAGTCATTGTCTGACCAATCGGCTCGGACACCAGATAGCCCGTGCCCGCCCATTTTGTCTCGCCCTTAGCAGTGGAGGAAGGAAGAGCAAGACTACTAAAAGTACTCGATAGACAAGAGTGCCAACTAAATAGAAAATATGGTATGGAAAGATTTTCAATAAGCGGATGATAACCGGTAGCATTAACTGAATGGGGTCATGCGAGAGAATTCATTTGATGAAGGAGAAAGTCCTTGACGAATGGCCGGCCACCTTTTACGTTAGAAGAGCAAAAGGCCCAAGGCATAGTAGGATGAACCAATACGAATGAGTATAAGCTTCGTTGCCCGAACACGATTGGTGCTGACCACACTAGGTACCACCTTGGTAGCAAGAGAGGCCAGGGCTGAAACATAATTGAAATGCGAATATGATCGATTCCGGCTCATCAGAAGTACGGAGGTTCTTGTAAGTTGGGTCAGCGGTTCCAGTGACTCAAGGAATAGGGCATTTTGGCACCTTGAGATAATAGTAAATGAGTTTGATAAAGAGAATCAACTAATCTAGAGTTTTGGGTTGTTGACTTAAGATTATTGTAATCCGTTGGTTGATGAAAAATGGTGTTAATTTACATCTATTTGAGATTGTAGAATCACCTAGAAGTAGTAGAATGAGAATTGAATAAAGAAAACACCATTAATAAGAGATATGAGGCTTTACGCTCATAAGTTATTTGATAAATGCCTAAGTGACTAAAATATGAGCATTAGTGCTCATATGGTTCCTCTTGATATATTGCCATAGATTATTGATAAGAAAAAAATTATCATGTATAAATTTAGTTATTATCTTTAAAGTTTAGTAATAATATTTTTATTTTCTTTGCAGAAAATAATTAACTAATGAAAAAAGGAAAATGATTGACCTTGGAGAAATTTGAACACAAAGAGCTAAATTTTACAATGAAGATTCACGGTGTTGAAAAAAGAAAAGAAAATATATGGAAGAGAAGAGCACGTATCTTGACTTGAGAATTGGATTTGTAAAAGCATTTGGATTGTATCAATTATGAGGAGAAAAGGGACCCACATACCTAAAGTCTTTCTTCATTATACAAATTAAAAGAAAAAGAAAGAATTAATAATAAAAAAGAGGAAAAGAAGCCCATGTGCTACTGCCAACTTGGATAAATTGGCGTGAATTCATCTTTTAAATCCAAAGTAACTTGCGACTTGCCAAGTTGAAATAACAAGTTGCCAAACATTCAATGCACACTACTCTTGGAAACAACTATAAACAGAGACACAATTAGTTGCTCCAAAACATGGAATGAAAGGGGAGAAAGCTTAGAGCTACGGTTTGGAATTCATTTCTTTAGGGCATCTTCTTTTCTTTCTTCTTCAGTTGTTTCTTCTTTTAGCCATTACACTCACATCATTTTTAGTTCTAAATAAATTGTAATGTTGGAAATTACTCTAGTTCTTATTTTTAATTAAATAGGGGAAATTATTCTCTTGAATATTTCTTTTTATTTTCTTATTTAATGGGCAAGAATATTTCCGTTGTCAGTACTTACTCCATTATGGGGTAACTTTTCTTGTGTTGGGAGAATGGCGGATCTTAATATTTTTATATAATAGTAGATATTATTCCTCAATTTCACAAACTTGAGTTGAAGCATTTCATTTAAATTTTATCTGCTTTATAGTTAGGTGTTATTTAATTTGTTAACATCTATCTATTTCGTATTATATATTAACTTCTTACTAATTCTGTAATCGAAAGAGGCGGAAGAAGTAATATAGTTAATTTTGATATTGATAAATGCTAACTTTTATTTAGTGACATCTATCTCTTATATGTTAACATTGACTCCACACTATTTGTAATCGAAAGAGGTGAATATTGTAGTAATCAGTTATCACAAGTAGGGTAATCGAAAGGGACTTACCAAAAAGAGCATGTTTTAGTTCAAGTATATATTTACGGTTCTTTAATATTACTATTTTAACAATTAATTTGTATAACCGAGAGGAGTGCAATTAATTGTTCAACTATAGTAATAATATAAAAATATAATCGTGAGAGGCATTTATACATTTTTGAGAAATAGAAATTGAAGAATAAATATATCTATTGTATAATAAAAATATTAAGTGAAGTCAGGATCCCAATAGCTTTTTATTATATTTGTGGGAAAAAAATATTTTCTATTGCTCTATTCATGCATTTTTAGTTAGTTAATTCACAACTCAACTCTTTCTGATTTTCTCAAATAGTAATTAAAACAAGAAACATATGTAGAATAGATAAACCAATCTCTATTGGTTCGACATCTTTCTATACCATTATTTGACAGAGTACGAGTTAGGATTTTATATATGCCAGACACTCGTCAATTATCATTGAAAGTGGCGACGAACATTATGATATGCTTAAAAAGGCCAGAGTCAAGGTATGGGAGGCTAACTCTATATGTTTGGGAATGTTAATGATTTTCTCTACACTATGTTTCTTTTACAACGTTACTAATTGCCTCAAAAATATAATTAAGCTTAGTTCCTTGAATAGTTGCAGAAATTATATTCTCTAGCTTCGTAATTCGTTCATGACTTTCGTTTCGAACGTTGTGAGCTTAGTCTGTAACCAATATAGACTTGTGTTTGATGCCCATAAGTCTCAGTCTAGATTACTCAACATGTCATAAATAGTTGAAGCTTTAGTTCTCATAGTCAGTTCATGAATACATATCTCGGTCTAGCTTTATTCAGCATACCGGTATCATGTAACTTAGTATGATTCAGTATTTCACTATTTGTATTGCAATGTGATTCTTAGTTCCTGATTTTTAAATCCTTGAATGTTGATCACATGTATTTGGGCTAGAGGTCGTAGTTTATGGTTTATGCATCTTTGAGCCCAAGATCGCAACTACGTATACGTACATTTGGACCCGAGGCTGCAAACCGCAACTTACTTACTTCAGATAAACCGGTGGTTCATCATTCAGAAGAGAAAGTATTTATATCTTTACTTCCTTGTTCAGTTATCATTTATCAGTTATCAGTTATCAATTCAGTTTCAGTTTCAGTATTTACAATTCTTTCTTTTAGTTGCTTTAGATACCAGTGCAATTCAAATGTACCGATATCCCTTTTTCCCGGGTCTACAACTCATGATGCAGGTAATAATTTACTGGTTGACGATTCAGAGCGCTAAGATTCTCGTACCAGCTATTTGGTGAGCTCCAGTTCTTTCAGGGCATTATCATTACTTTACAGTCATTCAGTATTTAAAGACAATCATTGTTTTTAGTACTTCATTAGAGGCTTCATAGACTAAAGCAACAGTTAGACAGAGTTGCATGCTTTTTATGTTAAGTAATTATAACGACCCGGATGGTCGTTTTGAGTATTATAGATTTGTTCTCCTATTTATTACTTATTCCAATTTCATTTGTTATTATGTGACTTGCCGGTGTAGTTGGTTTGGTTCCGGAGATGTTTCAAAATGAGTTGGGACAAAGTGTCCCAACGTTGAAAGCCTAAATTGAAAGAGATGGTCAAATGTTGACTTATGTGTAAATGACTCCGGGATGGAGTTTTGATGGTTCTGATAGCTCCGTTTGGTAATTTTGGACTAAGGATTGTGTCCGGATATTAATTTGGAGGTTCGTATATGATTTTGGCTTGACTTGGCAAAAATTGAAAAAAGTTGAAGCTCGGAGAGTTGAGAAGTTTGACCGAGAGTTGACTTTATTGTTACCGGGCTTAAATTTTGATTCTGAAAGTTGGAATAGGTCCGCTGTGTTAGGAGTTAGTTTAATAGATTTCAGCATCGATTGTAGAAGTTGGAAATCCATTAGTTCATTCGGTTTGAATTGGGGTATGATTCGTATTTTTGATGTTGTTTGATGTGATCTGAGGCCTCGACTAAGTTCCTATGACGTTTTAGGACGTGTTGGTATGTTTGGATGGGGCCCCGGGGGCCTTGGGCGAGATTCAGACTAAGTTTGGCCTTGTTGAGCTGCAGAATTTTATGGTGTCTGGTTTTCTTATATGCATTCATGAGGAGTATCTGGGAGGAAGGTGAAGTTTGTACTTCGCGTTCGCGAAGGTCTAGGGAAATTGTGCATCGCGATCGCGAGAGGGAACTCGCGTTCACGTAGAAGGATGAGACCTGCTTGGGCACCAGGCCTTAAGCCTTCGTGTTTGCGGTCAGGGAAATGCGTTCGTGTAGGCAGAGCTCTATGAAGCATCGCGTTCGCGAGGAAGAAGTGATTCTAACTCGAATTTGGTTAAATTACATGAATCTATCATTGTTTTTACCATTTATTTAGTGTTTTGGGTCAGAAAAATTGGGGAAAGTTTGTGAAACTTCATAGACTTTAATTTGAAGGTCGAGTTGAGGTCGGAATTGAGTAATTTTGATATGGTTGGACTCATTATTAATTGGTATTCTAATTTTTTTGAATTCCGAAACGTGGGCCCAGGGTTGACTTTTTGACTTCGGTTAAAGAACTTAGCTTTATCGCATGGAAGCGATTCCAATTGCTTGTAATTGTATTAAGTTATTTGTGGCTAGATTCGAGTCGTTCGAAGGCTGATTCGCGAGGCAAGGGCTTGTTGGAGTAAGGATTTGCGCGGTTTGAGGTAAGTAACACTTCTAAACTTGATACTGAGGGTATGACTCCCTGAACTACGTGTTATGTGTTTGGTGTTAAGGTGACGCAACATGCTAGGTGACGGGCGTGTGGGCGTGCACCGTGGTAATTGCGACTCGGTTGTTTCTGTGGTACCATGTAATTATCAAACCTTGTTATTATTCTTGAAATTCCTACTTGTTAGAGTAATTGAGCTGCAATCCATGTTAGAAATCATGTTTAGACTATATGTTTATTCTGTTGCGACCCCCCGAGGTCATTTTTGCTGTTGAATTATTTGCTTGAATTGCAATTACGTACTCAGTCACATCTATCATTTGCATACCACATCTCATTCTTTGTTGCCACTGTTGTTACATCATATTATCATTGTTTGGGCTGATTGTCATGAGACTTGTGTGCACGAGAGATTGGAGATATTGATGACTGAGCGAGGCCGAGGGCCTGATTGTGAGTGACTTATAAGGGGATCGGGTTGTACGCCGCAACAATCTTTATTGATTTATGATGGGATCGGGTTGTACGCCGCAACAATCTTTATTGCTTCATGATGGGATCGGACTGCACTCCGCAACATGCCATGTTGGCTTATATTAGCGCTTAGGCAGGAGTCGCCCCTTCGGAATCTGACATACCAGCAGTGAGCGAAGGTACCATTGAGAGTAGAACTATTGGAAGCTTAAAAGTATTGTTGAACACTTGAACTAGTGAAATCTTGGGCAAAGAAGGTGAGTAATGAAATTTTGGAGAAAGAAGTGAGTAAGAATATCAAAGAGAGACACAAAAAATATGTAGAATTTTCTGAAATATGAAGAGATTGAAAGAAAAAAAAAAGATTGACTTGGACAAGCTAAGGAAGAGAGCCAATTTTTAATGAAGGAGTACAAAATGAAAAATTAAAAGTTATGAAAACTATTCATCTACACATTTTTAAGTAAGTTAAGGTATTATTTTATTTATATATCTAAAATATTTTCTTTTCCTTTATATTAGAAACTCTAGTTTTGTATTAAAAAAACTAAATATTATTTTTTAAATATATATGAACCGATTATTTTTTAAACAAGGGACCCCCTAAATTTGAGGCCTAAGGCACATGCCTTACTCCACGTAAGATTGGAGTCGGCCCTGCCTCTAATGCATCAAAATTAAAGGTAAAATTAACTTACACCCGAGCCAGTATCACTCGTCAAGTTTATGTTTAATTTTATAATTTTGAAGGTCCATAAATTTTTTGTAAAAGTCATAATTGGATCCCCAAATTATTTTGTCAATAAATATGACTTATTAAAACTATTAAAAAGATTGTCATCTAATCAATTTCATCATTTCATATAAGATCCTATCAAATGATGAGTGGAGCCTAACTTTTAGAAACTTAACAGAAAAATATAAAAGCCTAATTTTTTTTGTCCTTCCTTCATTCTTCATCTTTTTTCCCTTTCCACGTGAGGTAGTTGATGTCTTAGTACCTTTGCCAGACTAATCAATTCACCTTCCCTCGCTATTGTTACAAGTTTTTTTTCTTTTTTGTTGAGAAATTGGAATGCTGAAATTATTAATACTAATAAGCAATATAAATATTACATTCTATAGTGATGCCACTTAAGGTATTTTCATTTCCAAGTTCAGCCAACTTAGCACATACATTATCCAAAATTAACCTAACAAAGTATGTTCGACCTTTGTCTTCTAGGAATTGGGTTTCCACAAAATGGGGTGGAATTGCAAATCTCAAAGTTTGATTTAGTGTGGGTACCTTAGAAGCTTCCTTTGCCAAAACATGAGACACTTGATTTGCTTGTTTATAGCTATGTCTGACCAGTTGCTTTAGCTAGAACATCAACCACCTGCATACACATATAATAATATTGTACGTTGGACATAGCATGCTGTCGTTACAAATTACAACCCTATAAATCTTCATAACTTCTTTATTTATTTTTTTCCTATATAGTGTGATCTTAGAAGTAACTATATTCCGGTTTTCATGAAGAAAAAAAGGCTCAAATTTTAAAAGCTAGATAAATAAAGTGACTTTTAACTGAAGTTAAAAATTTATAGAATCAGCTATTCTAGAAATTAACTTTAATAATTAATAGTGTAAACATTGGTAAGAGGTTGTTTGGTAGTTCAAGTATTACTTGAGTCCAAAAATGATCAGTGGTTTAAATGAAAAATTACAATTAGGTACTAATAATATTTAGTTACTCCCATTTAGAAAGTAATCGTAAATCCATTATCTATACTATTCATTTGAAGACCAGTCTGATTAAATTCCTAGACTTGTCACGATGATTGTATGTTGACATAATTTAAACTCATGACATGAAGCATAAGAATTAATGTTCTTACCATACTTTCATTTGTACAATTTTCTTTTTCTTGGTATCTTTTGGTTACAACAATAATATGCATATCTTTATTATCAAAATGACATGCAAAAATCTCTTCATTTAAAAAGTGGTCCCCCTCAAAGAATTAGTAAGTCATTAACACTAATGAGTAGTATAAATATCCTAAGTCTTGTTTCGTCAAAATCAATCAAGATTTTCGATCAAAATCTCCGTTGCTGAAGAAGATTTAGTGATCGCACAAAGGTTGAAAGATTATTAGATCATCTTTATTTTCTTTCAACTTTAACTCTTAATCAATGGCATCTGGGAGTCAAGGTCCTAAGCCAAAGTACGGACTTAAAGAGTAAGTTTCCACTTTTCTTTATATTTCTTCTTTCATTTTCCTTCATTTGTGCTATTTATCCTAAAATTTTATTGGGCTCACAATCTTTTTTCTTTTTTGTTTTCTTAATTAGCTATAGGAGAGGCAATGGTAAACTTCGTCTTCATAATGCACAAATCTTCTATCAAAATGAGCTACTACGTGAAAGGCTCAATCATGTAGTTTGCCCTCATTGTAGTCCCAAGTTATATGAAGAAATCATAGGGAAAAAAATTTCGCTAGCAAAAATGCGCAAGGAGATTGCCGAAATGGAGAAATGGGTAAATTTTTTTAGAACATTTTTCTTCATTGAATTTCAGTGATTATAATAAATTAAAATTATGTGTTATATAGCTATAATTGAGTTTTAAGTCTCTTTTGCAGATCGAGGTCTGGTCAGATATCATCAATTATCATTTGAAGAAAAACAACCTTAAAGGAAATGCTTTCCCCTAGAATCTTTTTGGGAATACATGTCATATGCTCATAGTTTTATGGAGAAGGAAAATATTATATTATTGCAATAATTCTAAAGTACAATGATTGTAACTCCGTGAAGGATAAGTTATTATACTTTTATGAGTTACTCAATTATAGAAAACAAAAAATTATGATGACTTGGTAGTATGGTTATTATTATTTTTGCCTACCCTCTTATCTCTTGTTAATTTAATTATTTGCTTTCATAATGGTAGCTAAAGAAGTATGTTTGCTATTGTTGCCTTTTCTAAAGTTTGATTGGTTGGACGAAAAGAAGCATCTGTTCTGTTATCCCCAGTGTATACATATAGTTCAAACATAACTCTAAATTATTTGTTTTGAAATGATAGTATTCGGCTGGTGGGTACTCATCCATTTAATATATATTCCTTCTTACCCGTATACATGCGAGCAATGTTTCCCTGTATTGTTTAGGCGTATAAAAAATATTCAATTAATATTGCCTTTGCTAGAATTCAAACTTTGCTTTTACAAGTTAGACCTAGAGACGAAGGTCGTCTCTTTTACTGACTGAACCCTTTATCAATATGATACGAAAACCTTAATCTTCGGCAGGTCACATTACTTGACTGGGACTAGATAGATAGAGCACATGGCATTTGCTCGTTAGCAATCTAGTTCAAAGCTAGTATCACGATAGGACAACTTCTCAGTCAAGCCAGATGCAAATGAAATAGACAAGATTATTCTCCTTTTATCCTATTCTGTGTGACACAAATTGAATTAGATACGAAATTCAAAATATTTGTTTGACTAATATGTTTTTCTTTTTATTTCCAGCTATGTCACAGCCACAAGAATGCTCATGTGAGATTTTCGCCATGCTTAATTTGGTGCAAGAGAACATTCTCTTCCTCCACCTTACTTGAGGCTCTTACCTACATCAATTACAAAACGGTATTTGACATCCTTCTTTATTAACCTTTCGAGTGCCTCATTGGCATACTGAATTGGGACTATCTCAATTTCTGGATAAATTTTGTTGGAAGCACAGAAATCCAGCATTTCTTGTATCTGCTTCGTTCCGCCAGTTACACTCCCAACAATGCTCTTCATACCTGTCACACATGAGTCATTTTAGCTGAGGACAAAATATCGAGCACAGACTTACTTCAAATTGTGAGCAGGTTTAGAAGATAAATACCGAGAACTAGGTTTCCTGGACTAAATTTCACTTCAGTTGGGAAGCCAACCAAAACCAGAATGCCAGCAGTCTTTAACAGCGACAAGTATGGATCAAATGGAATATCTCCAGAAGCAGTGTTAATCATGAAGTCAAATGACTTACCCAGCGCCTGTAACAATGTAAAAGATCGATCACAGCAATAGCAGTTTATAGCATTTTCTGCGATTTTATATTTTTTGATGAATCATTTTCTGCGATATTTTTATCCATAGATAAGTACAGACCACAAGCTTATGACCATACCATCATCTGTTGTTTCTCCGACGAGACCACAAAATTATCAGCTCCAAGAAGCTTCAGCGCTTCTTCTCTCTTAGATATACTTGTACTGAATACTGTTACATTCAATCCAAAAGCCTTTCCAAACTTCACTGCTAAGTGACCTAGACCACCTAATCCAATCACACCCAGAGATTTTCCAGGTTGATTCATGTTATGTCTCATCATTGGAGTGTAGACAGTAATTCCAGCACATAGTAAAGGTGCTGCAGATGCAAGCGGGTAATTTTCAGGTATTCTAAAGCAGTACCTGTAGATATAAACAGCATTTGTCAGTAAACTATAGACTAATTTTATTTGGTCCACGTAAGGGAAAGACTGGGGGACTTTGGATCAGTGGGCTGAGAACCCAATATAATTTGTTAGAGTCAGATAAAGTAACCTTTCATGAACAACAATGTAACTGGAGTATCCCCCTTTAGTAACTGTACCGTCCTCGTCTATACCATCAAAAGTGTATACTGCTCCCTTTGAGCAATGAACCTCTAAGCCATCATTACAATATTCACATTCCCTGCATGAATTAACATACGTTCCAACTCCAACATGGTCGCCAACTTTAAAGTGCTTAACATTGGTGCCAACCTCTGTCACAGTTCCCACAATTTCATGTCTGACAATCATGAAAATAATTAATAATACAATATAAAATACAAAGACAATAACCTAAATGCCAATCTAAGTGGAAAATGTCACAATACAAGTAAACGAGAAAAAAATGCATCCTAGCACTGAATAATTTCTGAAATCAAGCTTCCCACCCTGGCACTAGAGGATACTTTGAATGTCCAAGTTTATTCCTGGTCCAGACAATATCAGCGAAACATATTCCACAAAATGCAATATCTAGCAGAACATCATCATTGCCAACTGCCCTGCGGCAAGTAAAAGAAAATTTTAGCAGAAGATAAATAGCACTGCTAATTAAAAAAAACTCGAGAAGTAGATCAAATCAACAGTTCAACCATTTAAAGTCGGCCAATGATCATGTAATCCAAAGTGGAGAAATAGAACAGCCATTGTCAAATGATGAAAATAGACCAAGAAGCAAAGAAAATAACGCATCAGAAAAGGCCATTCAACCATTGCAAGCGGTAAAGGTACCTCCGGCTGAATTTGTAAGGTGAAAGAAATCCAGACGGATCTCTTGCTGCCCAACCAAGGCAATTCTCCTCTGCACTTGCAGAAGTCATTTCAACTATTCTGCACTAAGAATTCAACACAGAAATAAGAACAATCTAATAGCAGAGAAGCCTAGCATTGTGTATTTGCGAAGTTTGCTTCTCGCGTATTCTTCTACCACAAGTTGAATCACTTAATAGCTATTCTAGGACCACATTGCACTATTTTGAAAAAAATTGAATCACGTACTCCCCCATTCCTAATCGATCATTAATAGTCAATTGACCAACTTTCAGTGCTAAAACTCAGATTTAGGTAAATCTATTTTTTGGAATATAAACAATTTACAAATAAAAAAAATGAAAATAAGAAAACTATGAGTTAAACTTTTTCACTTTCGAAATTATTGAAGGATATATTTGAAAATCTTCGCCAAAATTAGTTTGTTTGAATCTCGAACAGCAATAGGAAATCATTTTGGTACATGTATTACTTATTGCTTTGGTGATAAAATTTAGAGGTGAAATATGAGTCGCTCTCTCATAATTCCCGAACTAAAAAATTGTTCTGATTGACTAACGGCTATCAAATTTGAAATTAAAATATAAATACTACAGTAGCATCAATACAAGCAAGAGTATGATAATGAAATGGCATTGGAGATACAAGATGGAAAGTCGTGGGCTATGGAAAGCCGTAATACAAGCGAAGTATGGGGGGACAAACAACTGGTGGACTAGACACGGTAGAGCTCCTCATGGTTAAGGTTCCTGGAAAAACATCTGAAAGCTATGGGGTGAGTTCCAGCTTAAATCATCACTCAAGCTGGGGAATGGAGCTCATATTTCTCCTGGAAGTGGTTAGAGCATAGCCATCTCTTTTTCTACTTGCTAATGATCAGGAGTCCACTATTTCCTCTGGCAAGACAAATCTTGGACCCCACAGTTCAGAAGGGGTATCCAGGAAGGGGAGATGAATGACGTGCTGGGATTGATTACAAAATTATCAGGTGTTAATGTCAATTCCAGGTGCAGGATAAGTTGGAAAGGGGGGAATCAAAAGATAGAACATGTACTGTCAGAAGGGGATATTATAATCTATGTTCTAATAAGGAACTGATTGACAAATGGCCATGGAAGCTTATATGGGACACCAAACTACCTCTAAAAGTAGTTGGTTTTATCTGGACAACCTTGTATAAAGCATGTCTTACTCAAGACAATCTCAACAAAAGAAGCATTAGACTGTAAAATATATGTTATATGTGCCAGATGGAGTCCGAGAGCATCTGTTTATCCACTGTGTAGTAGCCAAACAACATTAAAGATGCTTATGAGAGTTGGTGTTCATGGAGAATAGAGAAACCATCCAAAAAAAAAAACTTGGTCTATGGTGCCTGGTTCTACTTTTTGGTGCATTTGGAATGAAAGGAATCGTAGGTGTTTTTGATGGGATTTTAACTCCTAATCACACTCTCAAAGTCAATTGTTTAATTAACTTATTTAGTTGGTTCAATCAGGCTCCTGTAACTAGTGTTGAACTTTTTTCGGATTGTGCTCTTTAGTTGCTCTTTAGTTGTTCAGTAAGTTTTTGTATAGGAGCAGACACCTCCGTTTGTGTAACTTTTGCTATGCATCTTCTTGATGCCATTTAATATTTAATGAAATTCACTTCATCAAAAAAAAAAAAAAAAAAAGAAGAAGAAGAAACAGTAGCATCAAGACATGGAGTACATAAATATCATAAATTTGAGACATACAACAGATCCTTATCCTATTGTTCAAGTTAAGAATAGTTATTTTGGTACAGCAGGCAAGAAAATTCTAGAAATAGTTGATTCCAAATACAGATTTTAATCATAAAATTGAAAGGAATATGCCAAAGAGGGAGGAGCAGATAAATACTGAAACTATAGCATACAAATTCATCATTCATAAAACAGCCATGAAATTCATAATGAGAAGAGAATGAACCTGGAAGGGAGGAACAATGGGGAACAGAATGGAGCAAACCAATGAGTCCGAATAAAAGTTACTGCGAAATGGAAAATGGAAAAGTTACTCATTTTATAGTACGTCACTCGGGTTAAACGGGCCTTCATATTTACGGGTTCGGATCCATCCCGTGAAAGTTCCCTCTAGTTCCTCCAGTGATGCACTCGATGTGTCCTGCTATAACGATGGATCAGATATTCTTTGACCATCTCCGTCCGTTTCAATTTAGACAAGATAGAAAAAAAAAACTTTTAAAATTTGAGGTCATAAAATATTAAAGAGTAAAAATTTTATGGGTCCATGATATTTATGTAGTTATAAAATTTTCTCATTAAGAATAAAAAAATAAAATAAAGAGTTTAAGGTGAAATTATTTTCAAATTTAAAAATATGTTATTTATTTTGAAACAGACTAAGAAGTACCTCATCTAATTTGAAACGTACAGAGTAATAATTTTCTTCTCCAATGATGAGAGTGTTTTCATTATCAGTTAAATTGTCCGTGATAGCTACTTATTAGTTTGGAAGGTGACCCATATTTTATGTGCTCAGATTTATGTTATGTACACTAACAGTATATTATATATTTTGATTTGTTATAACAGATCATTTATTGTTATTAAATAGAGTTAGTGTGCTTACCTTTTAAATGATCAAATTGTGTAAATATTTTATAGGGAAATTATTTCTTTTATACTTATGGTGTTCGGGTCAACTTGCGCGCACTTCAATTAATTCGATGGGATACCTGTTATTTCCCACCATAAATAGGTTCCAGCAGGGAACGAAGCTATGTATGATCAAGGGTGGTCAACTAAAATCTTTCACCGAAAAATATAAAATATTACTTGTTATTGATCAAAAAATAAACTTTGAACACCCTTGCATAACCCACTAACAAAGAGTATTCAAATTTTGTACGCCCTTATTAAATTTTTTAGCTTCGTCACTAATATCAGTTAACTCTATCCATCGTATTTGTATAAAGGCGCATAAATTCTAAACAAACAAAATCCAAGACAATTAAAAACCATGTCACCAACGAGTGAGTCCCTTTGGTATTCGAATAATATTATACTATAATCTTGCATGATCATGATCGATATATGATGATTTCTAGAGCCTAGGTGACAACAACTGGGATGACATAATACACAGATTACACGCGTAATTTACTAATCCACATAAAATTAATTAAGATAATAAGATACATAATGCTTATACATTACATGAGAGAACAAGAATAGACATTATCATCATTAAACAAGTTGCTAACTTTGTCATCTCCTCGTTGACTAACAGGTAAAGTCCCATGCTTATCAGTAGCATTGTAGCCATGCCTCCAGTAATTGTAGCTCCCTTTGTACTCTGTCGTCGTATCTTTGAAATAATTATTTGATGATGTGAAATATAATGGTGGATTAGGATATGGCCAGAATTCTGCCCTCTTTCCTGTCCTTCTCACTGCCTTTAGCACCTTTTTCCGATCAATGTATCCCACAACTGTTACCTTCTCCATCTCTACGTCCACCTCCACGGAGTCTATCCCTATAGTTTGTACTATCACGATCACTTATTAGATAACTATAGATAAATTTTCTGATAAGTATTAATATAGTCTTTGATAAAAATAATAACTATCGTACGTACTATTATTGGTAATGTAATAACTATCCTTACGCTTCCCATATATACTTAAATCTTACAAAAAATATAGAAAAATATATGACACAATTTTGTCACGAGATTGTGACGAAATTTCATCAATTCGGACGAAGTGTGTGACAAAAATACAGATTTGTAGCGTGTTTGCCGGAGCTTCTAAAGGTGCTTTTCAAAATAAATATTTTTATTAGTAATTAATTTGAAAAGTACTTTTGAGCCGTAATTAGTGTTTGCTCAAGTTTTTACAAATTGCTTTAAGTGTATTTTTTTCTCAAAAATACTATTTTAAAAAAGTACTTTTAGGGAGAAAATACATTTTTATACTTCTCAAATATTATTTTCGCTTCTATTCTTTCCTTCTAAAAGTTTGGCCAAACACCTTAATTTGAAGGGGTGGACACTTTTGAAAAAAAAAAAAGCTGGCCAAACAAACTATTAGTTCCATATAGTAGATTTGTAACAAAAATGAGGGTCGTCAGCCGTCAAAAATTTGTGACGGACATATGGATCGTAAATTCTTTCAATTACAATTTTTTTTTCTCTCAAGATAAATTTGAATGATATATAGCAACAATGACAATATATAATTAAGCTGGTATATGGATTTATGCACCTCTAAGCTTGAGCATAGCGTCTTTGACAACTCTCTCGCAACCTGGGCAACACATCCTTACTTTGAGTTCCACCGTCTGTAAAATAAATCAGGGTTTAATAGTTAGAGCCTGAGAATTTTCCTTTGCTTTGTAACTACACCTACTACTTTTACACCAAATGCGCTTCCTTCTCTTTGTTCGTTATACTCTTGTTGTTCCTTTTACTTTTTGGACTCTATTTTGTCGAACGTCAAGTGCAATTTCTTTGGCCAAAATTTCGGACAAACGATGGAAATGTTGGTGCGAAATAGATAAAAGTTGTAAAAAAAAGAAGAAGAAGAATGGATGGTCATCTCATTAATATTTTCCATTAAAATGTGTTTCTCTTTTCGTATTCTAATTAACATGCATCTTTACAATAACGTTGACTAGTAGAAAATCAAGTGAAATAATTATAGGCTGAACTGCCGAAAAGGTGGAGAAAATGAAACCTATTTTGGTTGTTGCTGAAAGTAATGTTGGGTGTGCGCGAACAAAGTTTCATATAGAAATTAAAAAAAAATACTTATAAGAAGTTTGATACTTTTAATGGTGTTAGGCCTTTTAATTTAGAGAAGATTATGCAGACTTAATATAAAACGGATAATATCACAAAATATTAAGAATATGGTTGGACCATTTTAGCCCAACTAAGTAAAAGAAAAGATGAAAGGAAGAAAGAGCAATGGGATTGAAATTGAAACCTGCAAAGAAAGTGGTCGACCCCTAGGCATGTTGTTGTAACTTGTAAATGCTTTTGTGGTTGTCTTGGTAATGAATAAAGATGATGATAGTGAAAGAAAGAGTAATTTGTAAAGTGAAGTGAAAAGTGCAAAATAGTTTCTGAAACTAGGTATTCCTTTCTAGCTGAATAGGTTGCTTGAGTATATATATTGACATATACAGGTATAAAAAAATGGCAATTTGTGTAGACGTATTCGTCGAAGAGAATTAAGGCATCTCTTCATTAGCACATCAATTAAGCAAACAAACGCTATGTACTTGTCTAAAAATTGGCAAGCCTTCCTCTTTTACTTTATTAAATATTTGCAGAGATCTTTAAACAAGTAGCCGTATGATTTTACTATTTTATTTTTCCTAGACGGTATAGATTATATACTGATCATATATAAATTTATACATATTATAAATAAAATATATATTAATTATATAATCGACGGTTATTTTTAATTTAAGTAATTAAGTCTGCTATTTAGGTTAATTCTACTATTTTCAAATAAATTGGCATATTGTAGTCGTATTAAATATTTTATATATAGAATACAGCAAAAAAGGGCTTATCTGAATGAATTAATTAAGAGCCCTTTTAGGAAGGGAATGGCATCTAAAACTGATATAATATGTGGTGAATGAATGCTTGAAGCATGGGTCAACCAAATGGCTGCTGACACTGAAAAGTAAAAGGAATATGATCAGGTTTTGTGGGGATGAGCTTAAGAATGCAATGGAAAAAAAAAAATAGTATTATCACTATTACTCCGCGCTAAAATTATTTATATTCGGTAGTCGAAAAAATATATAAAAATAATTTATATATATATATATAAAATATATGTATATTTATAACAAATGTACAAAATAAATATTTTTTGACTATTATTTTAAAAACGACTATTCAATATCATTTTTCCTAAAAAAGTTGGTTGCCTAGACCGAAAAAGAAAAGGAATATCAGGTCTCGTGTGCAAGATGTATGGGCTTAAGGAAGTACGAAAAAAACGCAAACAGCTGTCCACTAGTATTATCAACTTAATATAGCCCTAAAAATTAAATTACACATAACTGTATAATAGTATAGTCAAATTAATTAAATCCTCCAACAAAAATTCCTGTATATCCGAAAATAAAATTTTTGTAACTAATCAAATTTCAAGAGCATTTTTGACCTAAAGTCCTAAGAACCCTGCCAATGCCATAGAGTTTTTATCTCTTTATAGCTAGTGATTTAATCTTTTCAATCAATTATACTTTACCCAATTCTCTCTAGCATGCTTCTGCCACCACTCCAATGCCTTACACAAAATAAATACTTCTAGCTTTTTCGTCATTGCTGTTGAAGCCAAAACCCAAAATTTTTTGGTTCCTCAAAAATTATTTTGCCATTAGTGAAATGAGTAGAACGACTTACGCAAAAATACCAAAAAAATAAAAAAAAAAATTCAGGTGTCGAACTCTTTTATCTTCGCCAAGATGCTTTCTCAGCGATCTTTTCTCATCCTGAAGTTGAAATCAAGAGAAACAATGGGATTTAGAGGGTCTCTCATACTTCAAAATCTACCATATCTGAATTCATTATGCAGATATTTATACACATTATACACTTGATATGCAGTGTATAATTGATGCATAATATGTGTATAATCAGTGTGTATTCATTATACATTGATTATGCACTTATTATACCTAAATTATACATTTAATATGCACCAGAAAAAAATAGACCCAAAACTTCCACCTATACACAATACTATTTCAAGCGAAAAGTTGTATCCATTGTATCAATCCATAAACAATAATACATATTTGCAGTAGTCACCACCGATAAGAAAGGAAATAATTCTAGGTCCACCACCCAAAATTCTAGTTGACAATAGAGATAAAAAAGATAAAAAGCAATTAGGTTTGCTAAGAGAAAGAAGAGAAGAAATGGGGAGGGAATGAAGGACGAGAAAGACGAAAGTGAAAGAAAAAAGAAAAGCCAACAAATTTTTGAAGAAAGAGAGACGATGCAAAAAAATAGAATGATTGCTCGCTAGCGTTTTTCTTGGGAAAGTGGGAATATGACAAAAAAAAAAAAAAAAAAAAAAAAAAAAAAAAAAAAAAAAAAAAAAAAGGAAGGGTCCTAATTATTTAATTAGAGTGATAAAAATAAAGTGAGACTATTTAAATTTTATATCCTATATGGGCGGGTTGTCTAGTTAATTGGTATTTGATACAAAGGAACATATATATTCCAAATATCTCCTTTTCGGTTTCTGGTCATCATCATGTTCTTTTTCAATTCTAGTACATGCTAATTGCCAAGCATGCACCATCATTAGCCATTGTCAACAGAATTAAGATTGTATTCTAAATTCAAGACATATTAACTAAAGATAATATTAAGAGCTAATGTAATAAGTTTAATTATTTTAATCCAATTTTATGAATTTAATTAAATTTTAAATGTTATCGTGTTCCTCCATGTAGTTGCACTTCAAATGATGTGTCCAATTTCTAAGCCGTGGATCAATGGTGTCTTGTCTTATCCTAAGAGTTGTGTGGTACAAATAAGGATATCTCGTGAGATTCCATCTTTTATATGAGATGATTAGTTCCACTATTTTATTATAAAATTTATCTTAAATTAACTAATATCTATAATCAAACATGAGATAAATACAATCTCAAATTATATTTCAGTATTATTATTCTTATCTCCTGTAATAAATGACCCCTAAAGGTCCAAAATTATGTATGTTAGGAGACTTGGCTTGCCAAGTTAAAGATATGAACAATGATGTCACATGCTCAATAAAACATGTCAAGTCAAATCAAATTTCTCAAAAAAATCAAAATACCAACATAAATATGACAAGTGTATAATATTCTAGTCAATCAAATATGATTTGATCGCTGGTTCAACATAAATGGTTAGTGACTCAAGTGAATCAATAAAATCACAACAAAAGAGTTAATTCGCATTCATCACAACTTCTTTCTTCTAAAATATAAATATGGATCCTCTATAAGCGAAAAAGAGAATTGAAAATTGCAATAATAAGCTACAAGAAGCTCAAAAGAACAATGAATTTCAAGACTTTCTTTACAAGTTTCATGTACTCAAATTCAAGAACGAAGACAATTAAGGACCAGATGTATTTAAAATCAACATGACTTTTTCTTGGTATTTTGATGCAAAATTGAGGTTTGTGACGAATAATTCAAAATTACATTCACGATCATGTTCAAATCCAAGGCTTTAAGTCCTTAGTCTCAAATTCATAAACTCAACTTAGATTCAAATTCATCAAACATCAGCTTATCTAGTCTTGAGTCAATATTTGAAGAAGAGAATTAGAGAATACCTTCATCGAATTTTGAGAAATTATAGACACTATAACACCCCACTCTATTGAAATTAAATAGTACAATTCGTCACATATTTTTTTTCTTAATTTCTCAAACACGAGTTTTGTTGCTACACCATATTTAATAATTTACTAAGTGGTATTTAATTGTTTAATTTCTATACATCATACTATAAAAAACTTTTAAACAATCAAAGAATTCAATAATCATATGTAGTTTTTTCTTTATATAATATGGGATGTAATTTATTAGAATGAAAGTTGTATATTTATAATGCAAGTTTTTTTCACTGTAAATGTAACGTAACATGTGATAGTAAGTTAGTTATAATTTTTATTTGGGTACAAAGTAATACCATAGGGACATAAATTTAATTTAAATGCCAATTATATAATTTTTTTAATACAGCCTAATATGTAAAAAAAATGGCTGGCCTTCCTTTGCGAATGAATTTTAGAATCAACAAGGGTTTGTAGAATGAATGGAGTATATAATTAAGGTGCACCATCACTTTTTTGTTCGTAACGAGTGAGCATATAATAGATTCACGAAGTTTGCAACAGAGGAATAACAAAAAATCTCTGTGGCCTTCTCGTTTTGAAACATTATAGCTTACATGTCGACCACGGTAATAACGAAGGAATTCGTAGAAATTTAGATCTGACACCATAATAAAACGTACTATTGCTTGGTGAATCATTAATTACTCAATTTAAAGATAAAAGAGATCTCCATCCCGGATGAACAAAATAGACATGGAGAAG
>MCJB01010255.1:156323-261427 GCA_002018475.1 Nicotiana obtusifolia | reverse complement strand
TAAATATTCATAAAGATGAACTAGACTCTATTAAAATTAAGAGATTTTATTATAAGAACTTTAAAGGTTTAGTTTAAGGATTACAACAACCCTTAAAATAGAGTCTAGTTCATCTTTATGAATATTTAAACAGTATAGCACTCAACATAGACAGATATCTAGCCGGCTATAAGCACGGCCATTTGAACAGTAATAAATAATTTATAACAAAAATTAAAGTACCTTGAATACCGAAGTTGTGCCCCAAAATTTGGACGGTTTTCTTCTTCTTCTATACAATATTCAAAATTTTACAAAAGATTACAAAACTAGAAAGAAGGCAGAGCTAAGAAGCTTAGAGAAAGAAAGTTAAAAGAAAAAAATGAACTCTGCTCTACAAACGGGGCAAAGGCCTCCTTATATAGAATATTCTATCTATCTACAGTACTATGCATTATTAATGCATAGTGACAGCTATCTCTGTCATGGGCCCCATTGAGCCTTATCAACTTATTTTGTCATTTTTCCTTTTAATATCAACATCCTTTTGACGAAATATTCGTCATCTTTGTCTTCTTTTCCTTGCTGAATTATTTTTTCAGCTTCTTCTAACATCTTGTCTGTATCAATTTCTTCATCTGATTGAGAATATTCATATAAAGATTGACTCGTATTGCTTTTCCTAGATATATTAGATTTTTCTGATTTTTCTGAAATTTGTTCAATCAGGCTTTGTCTTACTTCTTGTAAGTAAGCTTCAATTTTTGCGTCTGTATCACCTGGTTGATATAAGATTTTTCTAGCAATGTGCTTTAGAGGACTGTCGTCAATTTTTACAGTCTTTGGTTGGGAAGAATATTCCTTGATACTTTGGACTAGATTATCAATAGTCTCTTGTCCCCATAACTGCTTGGTTTCTGGGTTCTGCTTTAACATCTTTTCCCAGAAAATTGTTGTAATAAGTTCTGTATATACATGGAATATGTTCGTCTGTATATCCGAACTCTGGGATCCACTTATGTATCCAAGGAATAGAAAATTCCAGGAAAAAATATATTTGCCCAATTCTTTCGGGCCAATTTACATGATCTTTTTTATATAATGAGTCCAGATCAGGGGATACTTCTACCCATTTGTCGTATAACTCCTTGAGTTGGGTAGGCAATATTGCAACTGTAGGTACGTGGTAAGTCCACCAATTTAAAAACCAATTAGGAATAGATTTAGAAAAATTCTTCTGACACACTTTTATAAACCAAGTGTGTTTGTGCTTAGCATTGTTATAATAAAAAGTAGAACTAAATGCCTGGATATAATCCCAATAAGTGCAATTCACTTTTACTCCACTATCAAGAGTAACTTGTCTTTTTCTCATAGTAGAAAGGCCCCATTCCTCGGCGGATATAATCCTCTTAATAATAAATTTTGAGAAGTTTATAACTTGCTCGTTTCTGGCATCTCTGAAGTGAGTTATTTCTGCACTGTCAGTACTCTTTAATATATTTGCGTAATAGATACGGGTCTTGTATGACTGACCTGAAAAATATAAATTCTTAGAGAAATATCTCTGAATCAATTCCCATGGTTCTGACTTTCTATCAATGTCAGTATCTTCAACAAGAAGTATAATTTCTTGTTTTGGCAATTTTTCATAGTTCTTTATATCATGAGAACTTTTCATAGAAATACTTGCATATGTATCACTTTGCAAGCCTGATGATTGACTTTGCATATATTGTTGCAATGCCTCATATAAAGGGCTGTTTCTTGGGATATTTCCCAAATTGATAGATCCGGAGGATGATGCTTCATTATTTTGAGAAATACTCTCATTTATAAGAGTTCTATTACCTATTCTTATAACTGGGTTATTTCTGGAAGTTGTATAACTACTTCCTTGACCTGTATATCGGTTTTGATTATTTCCTCTTCCCCTTCCTCTATTAGAGGAAGACTGGGGTGGCCATACTGGCCTCATCCTGCAATTTAAATAAAATTGGTCAGGTTCCATTTAAATGTTCTCTAGTAAGGAAATCTGGCAAGGAATTATCAATTCCTTTTTTATAATCAATATCAAAGTCAAACGGAGCCAATTGGGCTTGCCATCTTGCAAAAATTAATTTAGAAGCATCATGCTTAAAATCTTTATTGAACATAAATTTAACAGCTTGAGCATCTGTTCTTATTAAGAACCTTTGATTATATAAATCATCCTGAAATTTAATAACACATTTAACAATAGCAAGCATTTCATGGGCTACGGTTGCATATTTCTTTTGGGCCTCAGTCCACTTTCCAGAATAAAATCTGATAAGATATTCTTTCTTATCATTCGGATTTACCTGCTTAAGGATTCCTCCGAATCCAATATCAGAAGCATCTGTTTCAATAATTTTTTGCCATAAAGGATTGGCAAGAGTTAGACAAGGTAAAGAACTGACTTTCTTTTTAATAAGTCTAACAATATTGGTATGCAAATCAGTCCACGGCAATTTATAACCCTTTTTCAATCTTTCATAAAGAGATGCCAAATCTTTTATAAAAGGAGAAATATAATTTAAACTTCCTAAAAATCTTTGTAATTGAGTTCTATCAGTGATTACATCAAGAAATTTAGAAGCAAATTCAATGGCACGCCGAATGGGAGTTATTTTTCCCTGACAAATATAATGTCCAAGAAATCTGATATTGGTTTGAAATAAACTCATTTTTGGTTTAGATATAACCAAACCATTTTGTATAACAATTTTTTTGAAAATATCAAGATGCTTGTAATGCAGTTCTAATGTTTTAGAATAAACAAGAATGTCGTCAATATAGACAATAATAAAATCCAAATAAGGATTAAATATATCATTCATAATTTTCTGGAATTCAGAAGGAGCATTTTTTAAAACAAACGGCATAACATTCCATTTGTATTGTCCAAACGGAACATTAAAAGCAGTTCTATAAGTATGCTCTTTGAACAATTGAATCTGCCAATAACCAGATTTTAAATCGAATTTTGAAAAAATATTTGCATCATATAATCTTGAAAGCAAATCCTTTTTATTTGGGATCGGATATCTGATCCATTTTAAAATTTTATTTAAAGGTTTATAATTGATTACTAATTTAGGAATACCACGTTCTTTTTCTGCAGCATTGTTGACATAAAAATCAGTACAAGACCATGGAGATTTAGAAGGTTTAATCAAATTCTTTTGCAAAAGTGTATCAATTTCTTTTTTGCAAAATTCTACTAGTTCGGAATTCATCTGGCAAGGGCGAGATTTAGTAGGAATATTTTCCTCTGAAAAAGTTTCTTCATATGGGAGAGAAACAACATGCTCTTTTCTATCCCAAAAAGCACTAGGATGATCGGCACAGATAGATATAGCCATTGTTCAGAAATTAGTTTTATCTTTTCCTGAACCTTTATAGTTTTCAAAATATCATCTATAGACATGCTGTATATTTCATGTTGCAAAGAATTCATATGAAGCATTTTTCTATCAATCAGAGAACTAATATTATGAGCAAGAGGTTCAGTTATAAACTGAAATGAAATCTTTTTTCCCATATAAGTAGCATCAAATCTATTGCTATCTACATGAGTAAAAGGGTAGATTGCTTGAGTAAAAGGAGTTCCTAATATAATAGGAGGAAATATTTTATCTTTAACAAGAATAAAGAAATGAGGAATACACAGCTTTTGTTTGCAAACATAAGCATTGAGCAATTTATAATCTATTTTCATTCTGTTGCCAGAGGCAGAACTAACTTTATGAGAAGTTTTTTGAAAATATCTAGAAGGAATTATTCCTTCTTGAATACAATTAATGTCAGCACCACTATCAATAAGGCTTATATAATTGTAAATATATACATATTATATATATACAATATATACAATATATACAAGGCTTACATTAGACTTATTTATATATAATACATATAAACTATATATATATATATATATATGTATATATATATATAGTTTATATGTATTATATATATATATCCATATATAAACAATAAACTATATATATAAACTATAAACTATATATATACACACACACACACACACATATATATAAGGCAATATATTGTATATATAGTTTATATCTATATATGTATGTATATATATACATTATATACAACACTTATATAAAGCAATATATATATATATATATATATATGTCTAATACATATATATATATAGTTTATATGTATATATATATGTATATATATACAATATATACAAGACTTATATAGGCAATATATTTATATATGTCTAATTGCAATATATATATATATATATATATACACATAATATAATTGTAAATATATACAAATTATATATATACAATATATACAATATAAGGCTTATATATATATGTATATATATAGTTTATATGTATTATATATATATATATATCCATATATAAACAATAAACTATATATATATATACATATATATAAGACAATATATTATATATATAGTTTATATCTATATCTGTATGTATATATATACATTATATACAACACTTATATAAAGCAATATATATATATATATATATATGTCTAATACATATATATATATATATATAGTTTATATGTATATATATATGTATATATATACAATATATACAACATATATATACAATATATACAAGACTTATATAGGTAATATGTTTATATATGTCTAATTGCAATCTATATTAGTATATGCATATATAGTTTACAAGAAATTTCCGTTGATTAAAAAAAAAAGGGAACTGTTAGGCCCGTTTGGGCCCGTGGGCCCGGCCCATTTAACCCGGGACCGTGTGGGTTTAGGCCCGTATCGGGCCGGTCCCAACCTCCAGGACCGCCAGGCTCGGACCGCCAAGCCCGCGCCCGCTAGGCCCAAGCCCGCCGTGGGCCACAGCTTTACCCTCGGGCAATATTATAAAAACAGTATCAGCCCCTCAGGCATGTCACATGGTACAACATCGGCCCCTCGGGCTCATCACATCACAATATCAGCCCCTCGGGCTATAATTCACATCATAATGGGTACCCTACGCTCACTAGGGGTGTACAGACTTCGGGAGGGGCCCCTTACGGCCCAAGCGCTATATCATATCTCGTGGCGGCGTGCCACCCGATCCAATTTACATCATATCCCGTGGCGGCATGCCACCCGATCCAATTTATATCATAGCTCGTGGCGGCGTGCCACCCGATTCCATTTATATCATATCTCGTGGCGGCGTGCCACTCGATCCAATTTATATCATATCCCGTGACGGCTTGCCACCCGATCCAATTTACATCATTTAAAAATGTCATTTAAATCTCAAAACTGAGTAAAAGTGGCTGAGTTGTAAAACAATGGAAAACAACATGACTGGGTTCAAGTAATGAATCCAAACAGTGAGGAAACAGTGATAAACACCCCCGAAGGGTTCAAATAATCGACACGAAGCCCAAATTTGGCAATCAGCCCAAAACATGATGATATCAAATAAGTTTCAATCAATATGTAGTAAAAATCATCAATCAGGACGGACCAAGTCACAATCCCCAGTAGTAAACGACCCCACGCTCATCATCGAGCGCGTCCCCTCACCTCAATATAGCACTACAATGTGCAATCCGGGATTTCAAACCCTCAGGACATCATTTACAATCACTACTCACCTCAAACCGGCTAAATCTCTAGCCCACGACGCCCTTGCCCTTTGAATTGGCCTCCATGCGCATCGAATCTATCCAAAATTAGAACTAATATGTCACAATATGCTGGGGTAACAAAGCCCACGCGAAAACAATCAATAAATACTAAGAAATCCCAAAATTAGCAAAACCCGAGCCCCGGGCTCAGTTCTCGAATTTTAGTAATTTTCACCTCAACGGGTTACCTTATCTTCCCACGAGTTCAACCATATAAGATTATCGAATTCCGACATCGGTTTGACCTCCAAGTCTTAAAATCTAAACTTAAGGGTTTTCCACAATTTTCTCCAACTTAAATCACCAATTACATACTAGAATGGCAATAGATTTGGATAATTTGACCAAAATTGAGTTAGGAATACTTATCCCGATGTTTCCCTTGAAAATCTCCCAAAAATCCCTTCAAGATTGGTTGCAATCCGAGCTCTATAGCTCCAATTATATTCAAGATGGCCAAACTCCTTCTTTTAAGAATTTGTCCAAGAAAATCTCCTTTGGATATAGTTTTGAGGTTGATTTACTGTGATTTTATGGTGTTTGGAGGTGTCCCTCTTCGTGGGTACGAAAATGGGTTTTGCATGGCAAATGGGCACTGATTTCTATTTATAAAGGGGTTGAAAATCGAGACAAAACGCCCCTTTCAGGCCTAAAATGCATAACAGATATGCGGTCCGTATATTTGACGCGACCATTGCAAAGATAGCCCTAGCCTTCACCGCAATTCAGCACGAAGCACGGTTTGCAGTCCGCATGTCAAGAATGCGACCATATTATTGACCGCATTTTCGACGTTGGTTTTTGTCCAGAAATCTGTCTCGGTCAGCGATCTCAGTGGGGTGAATATGCGGTCCGCATTTCTGACTGCATTCTTGACACGAATCTTGCCCAGAAATCTGTTCGAGTTTGCTATCTCATTGTGAGATATGCGGTCCGCATTTGAGAAATGCAACCGCGTTTCGACTCTGGTTTCTCTGCAGATTTTTCTTTCCAACGAAGAAATAGTCCGTTTGACCACCCAAAACTCACCCGAGGCCATCGGAACCTCAACCAAACATGACAACATATCCCATAACATTATTCAAACTTGTTCCAACCTTCGGAACGCTCGAAACAACCTCTCAACGCCAAATTCGCGTCAGATTCAAGCCTAAGGATTTAAAAATCTTCTAAATCGCTCTTTTGCTTTAAACCCAACCAAACCACGTCCGAATGACCTGAAATTTTGCACACAAGTCTAAATCACATATCGGAGCTACAGCAACTTTCAGAATTCCATTCCGACCCTCTGATCAAAATCTCGCCTATCAACCGGAAATCGCCAAAATTCTAACTTCACCAATTCAAGCCTAATTCCACACCGGACCTCCAAAACCAATTCTGATCATGCTCCTAAGTCATAAATCACCTCCCGAAACCAACCGAACCATCGGAACTCACATCCGAGCCTTCTAACTCATAAGTCAACATCCGGTTGACTTTTACAACTTAAACCTTCTTGAAAGAGACTAAATGTCTCATTTCTTACCAAATCCACTCCGCACTCAATTACTCAACGTGATTACATAAAACACGGATCACGAAGCATAATAAGGTAGAAATGGGAAAAACGGAGCGGTGACTCATGAGACGACTGGCCGGGTCGTCACAGACGTAAACCCCCCAAATTTGAACCCTACTCTAAAAGATGAAACTTCAAATCACCATTGTTCTTTCAAATCCTTGTCATGCATGGCCATTCGTTTTGCTCCTGTATCTCAAACCTCTACAGTCTTTCCATTTTCACCACTCAATTTCAAATTCCTAATCGAGAAGGTCAGACCAATAAAGTGAAAGTTCACCTCCCCAGATTTCCTCCATCTCTTTAAATCAAAGTAAGTCTGGGACATTAGCTGGCCTCAACTTTGGTATTCAATACCCAGAGGTCAAATGAAATGACCTCTGGGTATTAGGTTTCTGATCAGCGGCCCTTCGCACTTCATCGATCATTTTTCTTCACTCAGGTAAACTCAATATTGGTTTTCCCTTCTGTATTCTTATTTTATTCGATTTTCTATCATCATCATCATGAGTCACCTTCTACTATCTGATTTGAATCTCTAATACCCTAATGGATCGATGGCTGCAATAGATAGTAGTTTTTAAATGCTCTCAACAACACGCACCAACAACCAACCTAACAAGAAAAATCACTATCCTATTATCTAAGAGAAGCACATAAAAACACTGAAAAATTTAGGGTTCCAAATCTTAGGTTTCTTACCACTTTCCTTTTCTTTTGCTGAGTTCTATTGCCGGTCTAAACTCGAAGTTTTTGGAATTTTGAGAAACTGAAAAGAGTTTGTTTGGTCTGCTGCACTCAAAAAGGTTAGCATCTCTCTCACTTTTCTCTTTTGTTCGTTTGTCTGAATGATATAAGTATGCCGAGATAGGTTCTGTAGATTGCAATTATTCTATACGTGTTTGACATGACAATATTTATGTTTTGTTAGTTTAACGTCACGACCCAAAATCCCAACCATGATCGTGATGGCGCCTATCATGAAGACAAGGCCGGCCAATTCAACTAAACTTCATTCAAACAGTTAAACAATAGAAAAATAATATAAGTACGGTTTAATAACAACAATTTGCGACAAAATACAGTGAACCATCCCGACTACAGCCCGAACCGGGGTGTCACAAAGTCATGAGCAACTAATGAAAATCCTAATAATAAGCCTACTAATACAATATCTTGGCACAATTGTTCGAAGATACTGGAAATAACAAGATAAAAGAGATACGGGGCTGCGAACGCCAACAGCTACCTCGTAGTCTTTGAATCACCACCGTGACAATAGTAGTAGTCAGTACCTCGGGGTGGAACCGACAACGCCTGAATCTGCACACATGGTGCAGGGAGTAATGTGAGTACTTCCAACTCAGTGAGTAATAAATATAAATAATGACTGAAAGTAAGAAACACATAAAATTTAGAGCAATCCACGATGGAACAGTAAAAACATGTAAAATTTCAAATAGATAGCATGAAGTAAATGGAAACAACACCAACACAACCAAAAATGCAATGCGATGCAATGCAATGCAAGTCATGACTATCGTGGCGGCGTGCCACCCGTTCCTTGGGTACCCGGCTCTTACTGTGGGGGGTTCAGTAGCGCAATATCTCGTGATGGCGTGTCACCCGATCCATGCACATTACATCTCGTGGCGGCGTGCCCCCCGATCCAATTTATATTCCGTGGCGGCGTGCCACCCGATCCAATTTATATTCCGTGACGGCGTGCCACCCGATCCATCAAAAATCATTTGAAAATATCATTTGATTTCAAAACTGAGTTTATGAAATGAATCAATTCAGTAACAAATGCCCCTGAAGGGTTCACATAACCGGCGAGATGCCCAAATAGGATTTAGTAAACAATGACAACTACCCCTGAAGGGTTCACATAACCGGCGCGAAGCCCAAATATGGCAAGTAGCCAAATCACGATGACATCAATTAGATTTCAATCAAATATGTAGTAGAAATCATCAATCGGGATGGACCAAGTCCCAATCCCCAAAAGTAAACAACCCCATGCTCATCATCGAGCATGTACCTCACCTCAACATAGCACTATGAGGTACAAATCCGGGGTTTCAAACCCTCAGGACATCATTTACAAACATTACTCACCTCAAACCGGCTAAATCCTTAGCCCACGATGCCTTTGCCCTTCAAATTGGCCTTCACGTGCGTTGAATCTATCCAAATTTAGAACAAATACGTCACAATATGTTGAGGGAACAAAACCCAAGCAAAACAATCAAAAATACCAAGAAATCCCGAAATTAGCAAAACCCGAGCCCCGGGCCCACTTCTCGAAGTTCAAAAATTTTCACATCAACGGGTTCCTTATCTCCCCACGAGTTCGTACATATCAAAAGTTCTCAAATACGGCCCCAAATGGTCCTCCAAATACCCAATTAAAATTTCATAATCCCAAGCCCTATTTCTTCCATTTTTAGCAAGACTTCAGTGATTTTCTAGGTGGATTTCACAATATAAACGAGTTTTAGGTCCAAAATTCTTACCTCCAATCGATTCTCCTTGAATCCCTCGTTAATTTCGTTCAAGAACCTCCAAAAATGAGCAACTATGGGTGAAAATATACCCAAAGTCACGGACAAAATAAGGCTTAAAACATTCTGCCCAGGCTTCATGGAGTTGTACCTTGCGCTGTGCAGGTTGTACATCCTCTAATCATTTTTCCCTTGCTGTACACCTTCTATTAAAACGCCCATAACTCCTTGTGGAAATATCCAAATGAGCAACGGTTTAAAGATTTAGAAACTAGACTCAAAGATCTTTCATTTGATAGGTTGAACACTACATAACTCTTTATATATTCCGAGATATGAGCTTCTAAAGTGCATCAAGAAATTCTGTCAAAATTGCTCCACCAGCCAACTTCGATCAATCATCAAGTTCTCATAGAATATCCAAATCATGAATGGTTTAACTTTCTGGAAACTAGAATATAAGGTCTACAACTTTTATTTTTGGATCATATCCAAATTCCTTACAAATTATGAGATATAAGCTTTCAAAGTCGGTCCTGTGCAGCAGAGATTTCGGCCATGCACACTGCCTGGAAAACAACAGCAGCACCAGCCAACTTTAATCTATCGTAACTTTCTCTATATATGTCCAAATGATGGATGGTTTATCATTATGGAAACTAGATTCAAAGGGCTACAATTTTCATGTTTTGCAATTTTTCTGATTCCTTATAGATTGCAAGATATGAGCTTCCAAACTGGACTATACGCACCAGTTTTTCTGCAATTTTTTTCATCTTTTCCAAAGATGAAATAGTCCGTTTAACCACCCAAAACTCACCCGAGCCATTCGGGACCCCGTCCGGATATACCAACAAGTCCTAAAACATATTACGGACTTAGTCGAGGCCTTAAATCACATCCAACAATGCTAAAACACGAATCATACCCCCAATTCAAGCCTAATGAAACTAATAAATTCCAACTTCTACATTCGATGCCGAAACCTATCAAATCGAGTCCGACTGACCTCAAATTTTGCACACAAGTCATAAATGACATAACAGACCTATGAACTTTTTCAAAACTGGATTCCGACCCCGATATCAAAAAGTCAACCCCTCGGTCAAACTTTCTAAAAATCTTCTATTTTCCAACATTCGCCAAAATGCGTTGAATTGTCCTACGGACTTCCAATTTTAAATCCGGACATACGCCTAAGTCCGAAATCACCATACGAAGCTATAGCAACTCTCGGAATTCCATTCCGACCCTCGGATCAAAATCTCGCCTATCAACCGGAAATCGTCAAAATACTAACTCCACTAATTCAAGCCTAATTCTTCACGGAACCTCCAAAACCAATTCCGATCACACTCCTAAGTTATAAATCACCTCCCGAAGCTAACCGAACCATCGGAACTCACATCCGAGCCCTCTAACTCATAAGTCAACATTCGGTTGACTTTTTCAACTTAAACCTTCTTAAAAGAGACTAAATATCTCATTTCTTACCAAATCCACTCCGAACGCAAACTACTCAACTCGATCACATAAAACACGGATAACGAAGCATAATGCAGCAGAAATAGGAGAAACAGAGTGGTAACTCATGAGGCAACTGGCCGGGTCGTCACATTCTCCCCCACTTAAACATACGTTCGTCCTCGAACGTGCTAAGGAATATTCCGAGGACATTAAATTTCTATGTGTATTATTACACACACTTGCGGGCAATTCTACGCCACCGTAAATTTAACATGGATCCGACAACGCCTTCTCAAATTGAAGATTATTTCTTTTATTCACATTTATAAACTTCAAAGCCAAATTTCTCACAGCCCAATTAAATCAACACGGCATGTTAGTCTCAACCGGCTGTAGCAACTCGTGCTTGCGCGCCCATCATATGTATTCCCATAACCACGTCTCTGGTCATAATAGCTGTTCATAATCAATTCCAGCATCGTCAATTAACCTCATTTTTACCAAAACCTCGTTTCAAATTTTCACAACACTGACAGCAATTCACGAGGCATAAAGGCCTCATAATTATTTACTCGAATTAACGAGTCATATTTAACGCCACCTGGACACTCCCCTTGTAGGCTAAAAAAACTCAATAATTACAGCACGAATATAGAAGAATTATCAAATAAGCCTAACAGGCATGACTCCCTATCAGTACTATAGTACCAATTTAATTCCACATACGGAGAATTTAAAACACATAATTTTCATCGCAAGGATCTCGTCCTTATATAACTCCCACCGCGGCTTATAGCCCGGTTTAAACTTTTCACATCATATTAAAATGCTAGGATCTCGTCCTCAACTCTGAATCACAAGTAATATGCACATCGTGCCAACTGAAATCTATCCTTTTCTCCTTTAAAAATAATTTCCTGTAATCGAAATCACGACACATAATCAACTCCCATACCGGTAGGGCATATAATTCATAAAGCTTTAATCAATTATCCCGAAATTACATCAGAACCCACTGTAGTGAGTAACAGAAAGTCACTTTTGGACTCATAGCCCTCTGTAATGTACAAAACAAAATGATAGACACGGCTATGACTATCAAAATCTCCCAACAGAGATAAACACAATAGTGGAGTGCAAAGTCACAAACTCACCATATAAGTCAATTGCCCATAATAGCATCCTCCGACCACAGTAGCTGAAATTTCAGGAATCTGGTGCCCGCAACACATCTCATGATGCATTTAAATCCTATTCCAAATCTCACAATACTGCCACGACGAAAGAAACGTGTAGAAACTCGTAGCCACCTACCGAATCAATAATTCATGGAGTCTCTCATCCTGTCAAGAGCCATTACCTCATTCTGAACTGAATATCGATGTTTCCTTTTAATGTGCCTTATATAAATCTGATTGCACAGATTCCAGCTCCAATAAATCTCGTCTCACCCGGTGCAAGCTGCTCATGCAATAGGCCGCCTCAAACACCGACTCAGATCTCATATGGCACCATCAATGCGCCGACAAGCTACAATTTGAACATGACACATAAAGAGAAACGAACTCTGGAAAAGAAGTATCCAGCCCGCGTAACGTTCCACAAGCACGCCAAGTGCTAAATTACCACCCTAGGGAGATGGATAGCGCCATATGCTACAAAACACAAGCACGGCTAAGGTGCAATAAATGAACTGCATCTAAGAGTCATCCTACTCATATAATACCACCAACAATACTGATTCTGTTAAGCCAACCAAGAGTCCGCCAATCAATACACAAAGCCTCTTACAAGGACACCGTTTCCCGGTGACATTAAAGAAAATTCCAGCTTACTCTGAACACCTGAATTCTTCCCTACTTATCCGTGCTCATGACATTCTTGTCAACACTGAACCGCAACATTGATCCTCGTCTTCCAATTCCCATGCTGCTCACTACACCTATCGTGCCGCTACGCGAGAATAAAAGAATTTTCTCATAATCCCTGAACTACCGGTAGAATGAACACTTCATTGGCCAGAACCCCTGTTACTCAACTCACTTCAGAAGAACCATGGCAACACGCAACTGAGCCCTCTAACTCATAAGTCAACATTCGGTTGACTTTTTCAACTTAAACCTTCTTAAAAGAGACTAAATATCTCATTTCTTACCAAATCCACTCCGACCGCAAACTACTCAACTCAATCACATAAAACACGGATAACGAAGCATAATGTAGCAGAAATGGGAGAAACAGAGCGGTAACTCATGAGGCGACTGGCCGGGTCATCACATTTAACGACTTCTTGTGATTAGCTTGTTCTGTTATGAGTTTTTAAATGATAGTTGATTGAATCATAATTGATACATGTTGACTTTGTTCTGAGTTTTCCAACAGTTTCCATATTTAAGTGATTATGTGTTTATGTTCAACATGAACTTCATAGTTTTCATTGAATTGCAGTAAGCTCGCCTCTGTCTTGTTGCAACTTTGTAGTTTTGTGAGCTTTGATGTTGAGTTTACTACCTGATAATTATAACTAAGATGAAAATATAAAATTGGTCAAACATATATCCCCTGTCTTTTAACCTTGAGCTTGAACTTAAAAGTGTCTAAATGTTTTCTTCTCTGCCTGTGTCTGCCTGTGTTTGTCAGATTATTTTCTAAGTTACTACTATGGTCTTTCACTTTGTTTACTTATTATTATTGTTAAACCAATCTTTCTTACCTAAACTTCAATTTTTTCCCTTCGCTGATGATTCTGTTGTTATCTTCACCTCTACATATTGTTCCCTACATCTTATTTGTCTTATGGTTGAGTTCATTATTTGATAATCCTAACTGAGATAAACCTGAAAGTTCATAAGTCCATATCACTGAACTAAGGTGAAAGAATCTAAGTGTTTGGATGCTCTTCTTCTCTCTGCTAACTCTGAGGGTAATTTCTGGTATCGCCATGACCTTCTCATGATCACACCTAACTGTTGGATGTATTTGTAGGAAACTACCTTGTTTGAGTTAAATTGTCTTCTTTTCATGAACCTTTGTTGTACACATTCTGTTAAGGTTAAGCTACCTTCCTCTTCATAGAATTAGTCATGATCCTATTTTGATAAAGCCAACTGATAATTTCTGTGTAACTAAGCTTGTTTGTACCATGATTAGTTGGGATCTTCAGATACATGTGCAATTCAAAACTTGCTTGTGCAGTACATCCCTATCCTTAATCTCTTTGAGCCACTATTGATTTTGTAAAGCTTGCATGCATATATTGTTAACTTATCTTCCATGAAAATAGGACTTAGACAATCTGTTATAATCAAGTGACACTTTTAGAAGCTGAAGCATGATTACTTCATACTTACATACTAAGTTAGACTTATGTTTAAGTTGAACTTGTTTTGATACAATGCTTCTATTTTCTTTCTTCATTGGCATGTTTAATTTGGTTTTGTAATGTGCAAAGTTCCCCTGCTTATACGAGGTTACTATCTCACGTACCCTGCTTATGTACAGTTGACTAAATGTTACAAGTACCCTTGCTTAACTCTATAACACCATGTTTGGTCTTGAATTATACTCAGTCCTTCTCCTTATAGCTAATGTGAAACTGAACCTGACTCTCAAGCCTTATGAAGTCCTTTGTTGATACTATCTGAATATGATGACCTGCTAATACTATTAGAAGCATGACCCTGTTATGTCCTTAGGAATCCCATGTCTAAATCTCTGAATTTGTAGTCATAATGAGAGTTTAATCCTATTTGATATCCTTGATAACCCCTCTGTAACAATGGTTAACCATGACTGTTTGTCTGAATCTGTATTGATGATCTTTAAGGTGTTAAGTAGTGTTACTAATCCCTGCATGTGTTAATAACAAACTAAGTAGTTCTCAATTAGTTTGCCAAGACAGGGGTATCTGCATCTCTTGTGATGTTGTCTATATGAGTCTGCATGCCCATTTTCTCTTTGAATATGTTGTTCCTTAATGACTTACTCCTACAACAATATGATATGAAACTTCTGTTTTTCATCTATATGTGTTCTAAAGTTATCCCCTTGAGGTTTACTTGATATGTATTCTTTATTTAGTGTCAAAGGTAATCTTTCTTTTCTTGTGTTATTTTACTAAGAGGGAAAATATATTTTTGTGGTAAGTAATATTTAGTTTACATTGGAAGGGCCTCATTGGCACTTAAACCCGTAAGGAAAACATGTAGTTAGTGTTTAAGGATATTTGAGAGCGGAGTTTGACTCTAGGTTGGACTGCCCTCCCCAGCACAAGCATTGCCCTTGGCCATGAGTCCCTTGGGAAATTTGAAGTGTCGGGGGATCCAAAGGGAGCATCGACCTCGAGTGGGGCTTCCTCCTTAGCTCTTAATTCATCGACAGATTCAGTTCTTTAAGGGTTTAATGTTTAATAACAACGAAAGATTTTCAATGTGAACTATTTGCTAAGTAAAGCCACCACATTAATATATAATTTTCCTTACAATATCAATCATATTCATGTTTCAATTATCTGTTTGTGTACCTATAATGTGCATCAGAATGTGATATGTTATTAGAATATGCTGAATATGTTGAATATGTATCTAATGACTTTCTTCCTCTTTTGGACATGTACATCTCCTTGGGCTGCTGAGTTCCTGATGAACTCAGGCCCAATTCCAGCCTTGTTGCATTTCGTCAAGGAGTCCAAAATCAGTTGTATTCGCATCTCGTTACTGCTGAGCCTACCTTCTTGAGGACCAATCACCAGAGTCCAGTCCTCTTTCCCTCAACTCCTTTATCATTGTTTACTGTCTCCATAATTCAGTTTACTGCTTTTGCTAGTTTAGTTTACTGTTGGTTGCATTTGTTATGTCTTTGCTGTTGTTTTATCTCTCATATATATAGCAGTCATATATTAGATCACATGCTATTCTTTATGCTTTAATACCATATAAACTTAGGCAAGCCTTAAACAATGTAGGATTAAAAAAAGGGAATTAGTTAGTAGTGGACAGTCATTTCGCTGATTGTAATTTGTTCATAACATTACTATGTTTCGCTCACCTTTCTTTTCCTTAAAAAAATTTATAATCCAGAACTTAGCAAAATAGCAGCTCTATTTCAAAAAAAAAAAAGGAATCAGATCTCAGCTTCATCTTCAAAAGGGAATATCAGAACATCAAGAACTATCGCCTTAAAGGATTTTTAGCAAATAATCTTTTCTTTAAAGTCCTCTGAATCTAAGATAAATTTAGGCTCACCTTCTTACAAATACCCTTTAGAATCACATAAATAACCATCCTCCAAATCAAGTATTTTCATAACTTAATCTCTTTTACAAGCTTGTAAAATCTAGACCAATTGCATACCAATTTCAAAATTCTTTCAATATATCTTCATAAATTCGCACCCATTTTAGGGTCTCACATTCCTTTTATTAATATCATACTCTCCCATTAGGTATACAGTAAGTAGTACTCTCTAATACTAATTAAAGCATAGTAAAAATGATTGATCCCAAACTTTAGTCTAAGTCCTATGGAGCTATCTCAGGTAGATTTTAAGGGGTGCCTAACACATTCCCCTTCGAAGAACAAGAACCCTTACCAATAATCTCACTGGTTAGCAGACTAATAAAGAATATGACTTAGTAATTAAAGAGGTACTCTAGTATACCTTTAAATATTAGGTGGAGACTCTCTTTCATCAACAACATGGAAACCACAAGTTGAATCATGTCTTGATTAGTGCAAAATAGGGTGCAACACTAGTGGGTGATTTTGTTGTTGCAGATCGAGTCTACTGATCCTATGTGGTGACTTTCTATGGATATGAGACCAAAGCGGATCTTCTACTACTCGATATGGTTGACTTTGAGGTTATCTTGGGCATGGACTGGTTGTCCCCGTACCATGCCATTTTTGATTGGCATGCCAAGACTGTTCACTTGGCGATGCTTGAGTTTCCGGATTAGAGTGGAGGGGTTCATCTGCCGGTACCTCCAGCCGGGTTATTTCTTTTTCGTAGGCTCGCCATATGGTCGAGAATGGTTGTTTTGCCTACTTGTCTTTTGTTTGGGATACTACTGTGAAGCTTCCCACGTTAAATTCAGTGCCGGTGGTACGGGAGTTTTTCGATGTATTTCCTGTTGATCTACCAGGTATGCCGCCGGATCAGGATATCGATTTCGGCATTGATTTGGTGCAGGCACCCAACCTATTTCTACTTCTCCTTATCGTATGGCTCCCAAGGAGTTTATAGAGTTAAAGGAGTAGCTTTAGGAGTTGCTTGAGAAGGGGTTCATTAGACACAGTGTGTCACCTTGGGGCGCACCGGTGTTGTTTTTGAAGAAAAAGGATGGTAATTTGCGGATGTGCATTGTTGTAGGGTGCAAGGGTGTTCTCTATGATCAACTTGAAATTTGGGTATCATCAGCTGAAGATTCGTGCTTCGGATATTCTGAATACAACTTTCCAGACTAGATATGGCCACTATGTGTTTTTAATGATGTCTTCCGGCTTAACTAATTTCCCGGCGGTGTTTATGGATTTGATGAACCGGGTGTTCATGTCGTATCTTGACTTATTTGTCATTGTCTTCATTGATGACATATTGATCTACTCGCGTATTATGGAGGAGCACGAGCAGCATTTGAGGTTAGTGCTTCAGACCTTGCGATAACAGAAGCTTTATGCTAAGTTCTCCAAGTGTGAGTTCTGGTTAGATTTTGTAGCTTTCTTGGGGCTTGTTGTATCAAATGAGGGTATTAAGGTGGATCCCAGGAAGATTGAGGCAGTCGAAGGTTGGCCTCGTCCTACCACAGCGACCGAGATCAGGAGTTTCTTGGGGTTAGTAGGTTATTATCGTCGATTCATAGAGGGCTTCTCGTCTATTGCAGCGCCCTTGACTAGATTGACCCAGAAGGGTGCTCCATTCAGATAGTCCGATGATTGCGAGGCAAGCTTCCAGAAGCTCAAGACCGCTTTGAATACAGCACCAGTGTTAGTGTTTTCTCCAGGTCAGGGTTGTGCGTTGATGCAGGAGGGGCGAGTTATTGCATATGCTTCACGTCAGTTGAAGCCCCATGAGAAGAATTACTCTTTGCATGATTTGGAGTTGGCTGTGATAGTTCATGCTCTCAAAATTTAGAGGCATTATCTCTATGGGGTGTCCTGTGAGGTTCACATCGATCATCGCAGCTTGCAACATTTGTTTAAGCAGAGGGACCTTAATTTGAGGTAGCGCAGGTGGACTGAGTTATTGAAGGACTATGATATTCTTTTACCATCCGGCAAGGGGAATGTGGTTGCGATACCTTGAGCAGAGAGGTCGAGAGTATGGGTAGTTGGCATTCATTTTGGCAGAGGTGAGAGCGTTGGTTTTGGACATTCAATCCTAAGCTAACAGAATTGTGAGTTTGGATATTTCAGAGCCCGGTCGAGTTCTTACATGTGTTGTGGCTCAGTCTTCATTACTTGAGCGGATCAAGGCTCGTTAGTACGATGATCCACACTTGTTGGTTCTCAGAGAGAGGGTATTACAGGGTGGTGCCAAGGAGTTTTCTATTGGTGGGGATGATGATTTATGACTTCAGGGTCGCCTAGGTGTTCCTAATGTTGATGGCTTGAGGGAGAAAATCCCAGAGGAAGCCCATAGTTCTCGGTATTCTATTCATCTAGGTTCTACGAAGACGTATCGCGATCTGAGACAGCATTATTGGTGGGGGCGGATCAAGAATGACATAGTTGAGTATGTAACAAGATGTTTAAATTGCCAGCAGGTCAAGTATGAGCACCACAGGCCAGGTGGCCTACTCCAGCAAATTGTTATATAGGAGTGGAAGTGGGAGCGCATCACTATGGACTTTGTTATTGGGTTGCCGCAGACGTTGAGGAAGTTTGATGCTGTTTGGGTCATTGTCGATAGGCTGACCAAGTCGCAACACTTTATTCCGGTGGTGATTACTTACTCTTTAGAGAGTTTGGCCTAGATTTACATTCAGGAGATCGTTCGATTGCATGGTGTGCCTATTTCCATCATATCAGATAGAGCCCTCAATTCACTTCACATTTTTAGAGAGCTGTACAGAGCGAGTTGGGTACCCGAGTAGAGCTCAGCACAATCTTTTTTCCGAACAGTTTAGATTCTAAGGATATGCTCAAAGCATGTGTCATCGACTTCAGCGGGCAGTGGGATAGATTCTTTCCATTGGCAGAGTTTGCTTACAAAAACAGTTATTAGTCCAGCATCGAGATGGCTCCAGTTGAGGCTTTATATGGTCTCGATGTCGTTCGCCCATCGGATGGTTTGAGCTTGGCGAGGCTAAGTTATATGGCACTAATTTAGTGAAGGATGCCTTGGAAAAGGTAAAGTTGATTCAGGAGCGACTTCTCATGGCACAGTTCAAACATAAGAGTTACGCGAATCAGAAGGCGCGTGACTTATCATTTATGTAGGTGAGAAGGTTCTCATGAAGGTCTCGGTGATGAAGGGTATCATGAGGTTCAGAAAGAAGGGAAAACTGAACCCTAGGTTTATTGGCCCATTTGAGGTGTTGAGGCGAGTTGGCGAGGTTGCTTATGAGCTTGCCTTGCCTCCCAGTCTATCGGGAGTTCATCCGGTCTTCCATGTGTCTATGCTCTGGAGGTACTATGCCGACAGGTCACACGTATTAGATTATGGCGCGGTTAAGCTAGATGAGAGTTTGGGTTATAAGGAGGATCCAGTTGCCACTGTTAACAGTCAGGTTCGCCAGTCGAGGTCCAAGAAGATTGCTGCGGTAAAGGTCCAATGGAGGGGTCAACCAGTTGAGAAAGTGACATTGGAGACCGAGAAGGACATGAGGAGCAGATATCCGCACTTATTCAACACTCCGAGTATGATTCTAGACCCGTTCGAGGACGAACGCGTGTTTAAGAGGTGGAGAATATAACGACACGACCGGTTGTTTTGCTTTCTAGATCCCCGTTCCCCTAATTAAGACTCCCCGTATGTGTTTTTACTATTTTAAGACTAGCGGGGATAGTTGGTTTAGGTTTGAAAAGGATCGGGTTGAAGTCGAAACATTTAGTTCCTTAATAGTGGCCTAAGGTTGCCAAGTTTGACTTGAGTCAACATTTTGAGTAAACAACCTCGGAATCGGGATTTGAAGGTTCCAATAGGTTCGCATGATTATTTTGGACTTGAGCGTGTGTTCGGATCGGGTTTCGGGTAATCCGAGAGCGTTTCAGCGCTTAATGTGAAAAGTTGGTTCATTGAAAGTTTTCTAGTTCTTTGAAATTAGTTTGGAGTAAACTTTGATGTTATCGAGGTCCGTTTGAGATTCCGAGCATGAGAATAGCTCTGTATGGTGAATTAGGACTTGTACGCAAATTTTGGCGTCATTATGAGTTGATTTGATAGGAATCAGATGTGCGGAAGTGTTTTAGAAGTTCTTGAGTTTCAATTTGAATTCGTGCGTTTTGGCGTCCGAGTCATGATTCTATATGTTATTTTAGTGTTTCAATCGCGCTAACGAATTCGTATTATGTTTTTGGGTGTGTTAATGTAATTGGATGGGTCTCGGGAAGCCTCGGGTGCGAATCGAACTGCAGTCGGACTTCGTTTGGACTTGGGGACTGCTGGTGGCTTCAGATCTGGTGCAATCGCACCTGCAAGGAAATGGCTGCAGGTGCGAGCACACAGAAGCGGCCTAGTGGTCGCAGGAGCGGACGTTGGCTGGAGCTGGATGGCCACAGATGTAAGGCTTTTTCTACATCTGCGCATCTGCAGATGCGATGGAGGCTCCGCGGGTGCGAAAGTGGACTAGCTGGCTGGGATCGCATGAGCAAAGGGAAGCCCTTAGAAGCGTACACGCAGAAGCGCGTCCCCGTCCGCAGAATCAAGGAGGCTGGAGGCTATGGGGAATCATAGATGCAGCCTTTTCACCGCACATGCGGTTCCGCAGATGTGGTTAAGTGGTCGCAAGTGCGGAAATCGCTGGGCAGAGAGTGCATTTAATCCCGGACTTAGGCTATTTTCCACACACTTTCACTTGATCTTGCGCGATTTTGAGAGCACTTTTGAGGGGGTTTCTCATCAACAACACAAGTTAAACTCTACACACTTTCACTTGGTCTTGGGCGATTTTGAGAGCACTTTTGAGGTAAGTAAACTCTATCCGTTTTCAAGTTAAATACGCGGATTTTAGGTAGATTAAACATGAAAAATTAGTGAAACTTATGGGATTTTGTGAAGAACCTAGGGTTTAAGTAAAATTAGGATTTGATCATGGATTTGGTGGTGGAAGTTAGAATAAATTATATATTTGAGTTTGGGAGGTCATGGGTAACAATTATATTCGAACATTTACGGAATTCGGACACGTAAGCCTGGGGATGAATTCCATGAATCTTTCAAATTGGGTTGGGTAACTATTATAACAGCTAAATTATGAACATTAGAGCGTATATTTATTATTTTATACGATTTTTGATTAGTTTCGGAGTCCTCAACGTCATTTGAGGAATTCTAGTGAGGTTGAGGAGCCGTATTTAGGACTTGGAATCGAGATAAGTCTCTTGCCTAACCTTGTAAGAGGGAACTTATCCCCTTAGGTGTATTATTGTTGTGTGCTACTTGTTGTGAAGAGCTACGTACGCACGAGGTGACGAGAGTCCGTACGTAGCTATATTTCGTGATATGTCCGGGTAGACTTAGATTCACATTATGCCCTTAATTGTACTATTTATGCCTATCATGTGTATTATTTTCCTTGATTAGGACTGAGACTGAGGATTTAAATTGGAGATATCGACTTAGTTTCTTACTTTAAAAATAAAATAGGAAATACTTGATAAACTATAAGTCTGTGTCTTCTCGTCTCGTAAGTGCTTCTTCCAGCGAGGTAAACTTCTCTACTCTTATGGGATCGGGCCGTTCGCCTCAGCAGTGACATAAATTACTCTTATGGGATCGGGTCATTCGCCTTAGAATGATGGTGACACTACTCTTATGCAATCGGGCCGTTCGCTTCGGTAGGTTGGTAATAGTATTCTTATGGGATCGGGCCGTTCTCCTCGGCAGTACTGAGTATCACTATTTCTATGGGATCGGGCCGTTCTCCTCGGCACCTTCGTGCTTAATAATTGGAATTGGATGTGGTTTGGGCATTATTGAGTTAGTGCCTTTAAAGTCGGCTATGACGTGTTTAGTGATTTTATGTAGCCTCATGTGTGGACTTATTGTAGTTACTTTTATTTTTTTCGCTGCTATTTGTTGTACATTCATCATGTCTACTTTATATATTTATACTGTTATTTGACCTCTAGTAAGTGTCAAGTCGACTCATCCTCACTACTTCTTCGAGGTTAGACTAGATACTTACTGGGTATGCATTGTTTTTCGTACTCACACTACTCTTCTGCACTTATGTGCAGGTACTAAGATAGGTACTACTAGTGATCACGCGGGCACATAGCTGATCATCTATGGAGACTTAGTGGTGAGTTGTTTGCCTTGCTACGATCTGGAGCACCGGAGTCTCCCTTTACCTTATTTATTATTTCTGTCTATCACTTTAAGACAGTAGTTGTAGTAATTTTGTATATTCTCTAGATTGCTCGTATTCTTGTGGCGCCGGGTTTTGGGGACTTTTAGCATCTTATGTACTGCTGTACTTATCATTTCTAGCACTATAGCGAATGTACTTATTATGCTGGTATTTTGTTAAGAAAAGAGTAGTTACGGTTGCATGATATCTTGCTTATTTTGTGCTTTTAAAAGGAAAACTTTTGTTTTAAATGTTAAAAAGGGGTAAATAATTAGTAATTTTACTTGTGGACTTGCCTAACGGCGGCGTTAGGTGTCATCTTGACCTATTATGGATTTTGGATCGTGACATATTATCCCAATAAAATGTTGACTGAAAATACGTTAAAAAATCTGTGAGAGATGATCTAGTCCCTTAAAAGGCAGTATCTTGTTTAATGGTATATAATTATATTAAAGATTTAAAAAGTAAATAAAGTTTTATAAAGTATATATACAAGGTAAAATAAATATTTTAAATGTATATGAAGTTAACTGGTGTTTTCAATGGGCATACTGCGTAGATTTGCAAAAGGAGAATTAACCTAAATAACCGCTTATCCAACCATTTAAACTAAAAATAGCCGGTAAATACATAATATATGTATAATTCATGTAGAATATGCATATAATCGGGTATAATTAGTGTATAATTTATGTATAACGGCTAGAAAAAGTAAACAGTGAATCCAGCCAGCTATTTGAGTAAAGATCCTTATATAAAACCTAGCTAAATCCAGCCCATCGAGCAAACCTGGCTGGGCGTATAATTCGGTATTATCAACGCATAATCGCTGATTGATCATGTTGTATAACAATTTTGATGCATCACGTCAATTTATTATTAGTGTCAAAACTAGAAATTTATATAAGGAGAACTAAAAGTAGTTTCACTTAAATTTTCTCGGCAAATTGACATGAAAAAGAATCCTTTGGGGCTGGTCTTGAAGTTTTGTCATCGAAATTGACTCCATTGCGGAAGCAACCCCCAAATGTAAATACACACATTTTATGAAGCAAGTTTGGAAGCTAAAATACCCTAAGGTTGAGCGGCAGAGATAGCGACAAAAGCAACAAAATCGGTAAACTATGTCACTCGCAAGTTACGATAAATTAATAGACTTCATGTTAGCTATCATGTTGCATAACATACAAACTCTACCAGGTTAGCATAATTTTTATAAGCTACGAACAAAGAAGAGGAAAATATATATTTCAAGAAGGATGACATGTGAGTTATGACAAATTAGTTGGACTTCATGTTATATTCAAACTAGCTATATCATGTTGCATAGCATACAAGCTCTATCATGTTATTAAAATTTCAAAGCTATGAACAAAGAAGAGAAAACAAACCATGTCAAAATGGTAGCAGGCAAATCATGACAAATTGGCAGGATTTCATGTTATATGCAACCTAGCTATCTTGTCGGATAACTTATAAATTCTACCACTTGTTTCACAAATGATATCTCATTTGAAGTTATTCCACTCATATTAGAACTTTTATCTATACTGATCATATTAGTATCATCTATTTGGTAGAGAATTCTACCAGAATGGTAGATTTCGCATTGGTACCTCATTTAAAGTTATTATCCATTTTTATTGTAGTTATGATAAAAAGGTAAAAACTTTAACTACATTGATCATATTACTGTAGTTCATTCCGTAGAAAAATCTATTAGATTGGTAGAGGTTAGCTCAATTTAATTATTTTATTTCACTGTGCACAAAACAATAACAACATGGTGGACTTTAAAGTATATGCATTCTACTAAATATTTAAATTGATTGCGAAATTCTACCATTCATGCATCTTAGCTCTCACATTTTAATCAACTTATTTATCTATCTATCTATTTATCTATCTATACTATATTAAAAGCACGAAAGCTTTTAGTTAAATGTTTTTTTTTTTTTGTCCTTTAAAATTCGAGTTCACATTGGATAAAATAATTATTTAATTATTTTTCTAATATTTAGGACTTCAAAATCGACTTAAATTTTAATTATGAAAATATTTCCTCATGCGAATTATATGGAAAGTCCTAACATTTAGAACTTTAAATTAAACTTTTATCTCTTATAAATTATTTCCTTATTCAAATCATGTAATAAAATTACTGTGAAATAAGGACCTCGATTCAAGACCTAATCCATATAGAAATTTTGCTCTAGAAGTTCAGAGTCTCCTCCTTAACCTAGCACGTATGTCATATATATTTTCGTGGAAAAATTATTCATGGTAATATCAAGGCAACACATATACTTCGTGACTTTTGAGTGACCTAATTGATTCAAAGGTAAGGGTCCTCCACATGCATAGTTGATGGATATTACAAGTTTGCGTGCGTGTCCAAAAGTTTTTGATAATCATTGTTCAATAAACTAGAAATTGTTGAGGTCTTTATTCTGAATACTGTCGACCTTTTTTATTTATTCGAGGGGTTGTTATTCCCCAATTAATTATACACGAGATTCTCTAATTTATGCATACCACCTTGAAACTAGATTAAGTTGTTAGATTTTACCGCCTACGTCTCAATTTGTAAGATATTACTAAGAGTTAGTGAGGTTCATATAATTCATTATGGGTCCATCGTTAGTATTAACTTAATTTCTCCAACTAAAAGTAGAATTCAAACTATAGGGAAAATAGCGAAAAATCAATTCTTCTAATTTAATTAAGTAAGAAAAATAATTAAGAAGTCTCGGCCAAAGAAGAATGTAGGCTAAGCAAAAAGGGACGAAGAGAATATCTTCTTTTTCTAAGAGAAACTGACAAATCTTTTTATATAGTATGCAAAAATCTTTTTTTGAGTTTTTATATTGACAAATCAATTATGTTTCTTACTCCTAGATTGGTGGAACTTTTGGCTAATACTTCAACTCCTTGTTTTACTTATATAATCTGAGTTGATAATTGATGGAACTTTTGGGTAAACCTGCAATGCTGCAAGTGATCAACTGATGGAAAAGGTGATATTTTTAAATTTTTATGAAATTCAATACTATGTAAATAATTTATAAGACATTTGAGACCTTTTGTGAGTTGCAATTTCTTTCTCTGTTGAATTAGTTATATAACATAAATATTCATCATTTTTCAGGACTTTAAATTCTCCTTCAATTTTTATTTTATAACTCAAATACATTCTTTTAATAATATTTGTGTAATTTTTTAGAATGATCATACTAATTAACAAGAATACACGCACAATATGCGTACCCTAAAATTAAGTTACATGAAAGGCGTGAGAGCTTACATCCGAAGGGCAAGTATATTTCTGGCCCGCCCGCCCGATAAATATGATGGGTTATTTTTGGAACAAAGTCTAAATTAGGACATTATTTAAAGACAACGTAGGCGGGGGCTACCCCACGTAAATTTTTGAATTTTCTCTTGTTTTAATGGAATGTAGCAACTTATATATAACAAAAAAAAATTGTCTTTTGACCTATTTGTACAGTATTTGACATAGCTGCCACTATTTATTATAGAATCTAAGTTATATATATTGACGGGGTAAAAAACTATTTACACAATCAGATCATTTATTATGTGTTTACAAAAATTTCTTGATAAGCAATAATTTTTAAAAATTGTGATTGACATGCTATCGCAAATTAAAATTAACAATAGTATAAAAAAATAAATACATAACTTAAATCCTTTATTGCGTAGAATTAGCTACAGTTACATTTAAGTGCTTTGATTGTTTAAATAATTTTTACGTTGGTAACAAATGAAACTTAAACTCATTACGGGATCGTTGAATGTTTTCCGTCCATATAATAATAGGCATTATGGCCACCGACTTGCATGAAAAGATAAGAGGTTAAAAGAATATCTTAACTCCTTAAAGTGGACGACCATTCACGACTCATGTTCTGTATATTAAGCTAATTTATCTGAACGTAAATGTCAAAATAAGCGTTAAATTATATCTTACTAGATAGTTGGTGCCCGTGCCGTTTGCTTGCTTTAAGGAGAGGACATGGTTCGCAATAAATTTTCTGAAGAGATTGTGATTCACAGTTAAAATAGTACATCACATATACCTTTGAATTTGTACTTGATTCCAAGCAATTCAGCCTTGTAAAGTTGTCATTGCTCTTCCAATAGAAGACTGTGAGGATGATATTTCCCATACAACCAGCAAGCTAAAGTAATATTTACATGATAGTATGATTTTGTCATATAAATGCAAATTGTAAAATTAATAAGATGACTTAGAAGACTTAAATAACCCAAATAATCTAAAAGAGATTGTGCAGCAGACTGTCAGGTGCAAGAAAACATGTATATAAAAATCGACAGATACTTTCAATTAACACATCCCCGTGAACTCTTCTGCCTATTGTCTCAAAGAATGAAATAGATGTTGAATGAATTGTTTCCAATCTCAAAATCAATGTATATGCTTGCCACTGAACAATATTCTGTCACCTCCTCACTTATTAAGGTGCGATCACATACTTACATATATCAACCTTCGCATTTGAAGCTTGGTCCTACATAACACTTGGTCTGTAGTGATCTGGCCAAGCTGCCGCAATCTCTATTCTCTATTCAGACTTGGTTGAGTATATTTTGTGAATCCCACATAAGTTGTGTCTCACCCTGGTACACTTAAAAAAATAAAGTACCAGCTTGATATTACAGTCATATCAACTGAAAAACTAAAACAAAATAGGAATGAATTTAGAAAATAGTGAAGAGAATAGAGAAATGTTGGATGACCAGCCGCTTGAACATATTATACAGAAGAAATTTCCTAGTTCTTCTATGCAAAGGCCTCGGCTTTTTAAACATGGACCATCTAGTATAAAAGTTTTTACAACCCATACTGACTCTATGCATGCGACCAGTAATTAATGTATCATTCAGCATAAACAAATCAAAAGGTTTAGTATTCTTTTAAATATTCCATAAAGAAAATATTCAAAGAAAACGACAGAAATCCAAATATACCTGAAGAAGTAATTTTCTGTGAAACCAAACAAAGAGACAGAAACTGGTATTGAGGTCCACTAAATTACGCATGTAATAATTTCGAAGACAGACAGAAAGTATTTTCTTTTTTGTTAATTTAATTTTCACCATCCTTTCCTACTATAGTGAATAATAGTATTTAGATTTTGCTAAATGGATAAATAGAAAATTCTGGAAACAAAGAGATTTATCCTTGCGACAGATAGTTATTATATACTTTCATTAGCTTTTTAACAGATCATCATGTATGACTTATTATGGCTCTCATGGGAAACCAATTGGAATTAATGATAGCATTACAAATCAAGTAATCTTTTTCTATCCACATTCAAGATTCCTTTCCTTGGCTCGTTACATAACTTTTATACCTCCATATTGTTGTTATTTGTATCATCCAAAATTCTCCAACTATAGCAGAATTATTTGTGAACTATTTCACAGCAACTCAATAAATTACTTGCTATCAAACTTTGAAACCAATTTACCACAATATTTTTATCTTTATGCTAATCGAATAAATTTATTGACCAAAACTATGGTTCACCACCCAAAAGAAGCAAAAAGTAAAGCATCTCTGTATATGGAGCCGGATATCTTGCATTCGATATCATCTTAATGCTATAGCATTTAAGAAGAATTTATTTTCAAGGGGGATAAATGTATACGCATAAATGTATGCTGACAAATAACTTATCAATGTATTCTGAAAAGTAGCCCACACATCCATTAAACATGCTACACTAAAGAGAGTGGAATATTATTTAAGAGGATCAACAAAATAAGAAGGAACTTTTTGAAAAATCAGGAACATAAGAGTCGGTTCATATTCTTATAGGATCGAGTTTTTCTAAATGTCATTAGAAGTTACACAAGCCCACAGAAAGGAACATATACATAAAAAGGGACACAACAAAAGATTCTAACATGATACCTTAAGTAGCTTTTTAACAAGGAATATCATAGGTATAGTGCTGAAAATAAATTATAATAACACCATATTTAATTATCGAAACACAAAGTTACAGATTGAGGCTTACATGATTTCATTTGCAGACAAAATGTCGAAGGAAAGCATTAAATTAAAGTCTTCCAAAAGCAACCAACATACCAAATATGTACCAATTGTTTAATCAAAGCAGTTTCATAAATTTTCTTCTCATAAACTCATTATTAATCATGTAAAGCCGGAAGAATAAACTCAATAATGAGAACCTTCTTAGTACTTTCAAATGTATACTCAATGTAGAATTTCTCTAGCAAGCTACCTGGGATCCAAGGTCAAAATATGGTCATATTGATGTAGGACGCGCCATATTTCTCTTTTCTTTTCCAATGTGGATAGGAAATAATATCAAGTAATTTTATTGATGTTTCTATTTTTGAAATGTTTATTGATAAACAAACAAGCAATGATTAACTTTCTTCCAAAATCATTATACCCAAATGGTAGACATTTGGAAAGTCAAAAGAAATGATTTCAGCTTGAGAGAACAAATTTTGAACAAGTTTTTCACCAAGCAACAAATATCACAAATAGAGGATACACGAAGTCACCAAAATACTTAGTTCAAAATAATACGTTTAATTGTTAAATGTTCTTGGCTGTACATGCACATTATTATTACTAATAATTCACAGCTGATTCGTTAGTCTTTTGCTCTAAAATCAATTGAAACTTCTCCAAGAATTCTTTATATGTCAAAAACAATGACTAAGCGAGTAAGATATTGAAGAAGTGGTTACCAGAAGGTCCATTTAGACAGGCAAATAATAATATGGGAGGTCACAAAACTGAAAATTCTATTTTAGCCGGTGAAGGAGAAGGCTTTGATTTACAAATGCATCTCAACCAAACCACAATGTTCTTGAACTGCTCCGTAGAAAAGTGTAAGCAGAGCATCAAAGAAGCATTTGTCTCAAATGATTCAACAACGAGCAAGTCGAAACTTACTACCAATAGTTACATGGCAATAAATCAAACAGACGGTCATTTAATTCTAGAAAGAAGTTCTATAGTAGAATGAAGGCTCACAGTTGAAGATATTTAACTCACCTGAAGCACGATGAAAAGGTCTTATTTGCTACGCGTTGAATCTCCTTATCTTTTGTATCTGTATCATAAAAGGGTGGGGAAACTAAAGGTTGATTTGCAATGATTATTTAAATCTTTTAATTAAAGGAACCATCCAGTAGATCTTTAAAACCTTTCAGTTGAAACAATAAGGTGAATAATAGCAAGAGCGGATGCAAATTGCATAGTATGCATTTGTATCTTAATAACCTCTGACAAAAAAAAGGATATTGGATTGAAAAAGTAGAAAGACAATCCACTTGAAAATAAAAACGGCAAAGAGCTATTCACCTATCTTAGAAGATAGAATTTGAGGAGCAACAACCATCCTAAGAAACTGCATTCCGTATCATGCCTCAAACTTAGATTGTTGTTCGCCATTCGCTCCAGTAAAACCTACTTCGAACAAATAAAACTTATCATCAGTAAAAAAAACAGTACGAGCAACCCAAAATCAAAGAAATTACTATATTATGAGTTGTGCAAGAATTATAAAAGGATTTTAGAAGCAATAAATTAGACTTCATAAATAGATAATAAAACAAAAAAGAATAAGGAATTTACCATCTTTTCTGAAGCATAAAAGAAGAGATACTCACCAAATATTTATTAATAAAAACTTTAGCATCTCGTTGGAAACCTATTAACATTGGAAAATAAATATTAAGTAACTATTAACCAAATGACCAAAATTTAATACAAATTAACCAAATCAGAATCTGAATTGACCAGAAAATAGTTAAGAATGTACTACGGTAAGAAAAGAAAGCAAAATAGATGTAAGCATATTATCATGCAGTGGGAGCTCCATGTAGACTCTCAAAAAAGCTATTTATTATCTTCTCTATTTTCAGAAGAAGTAGAAGCAAACATGGTTTCTTTTCAAGAATGCTTACTGATTCAAGAACAGTAGAAAGTAATCCGAATTAATAAGAAGAGCAAAAGGTATAGCACAAATCATCAGTCTTATCGCCTATTATGGAGTTCCTCTGCAGACAGTGGCATTTCTGGCGAATCGAGCAGTCGAACTACACATAACAGTAGTTGATGAGCACCTATAGAACACAATCAACCTAAGGATTACAAAAAGTAATTTTACTTTCTCGATGACACAAATTGCAACACCATAACAACCAACATCAGCTTCTATAATAATCAAATTACAAATAAAATCCTTTAAAGGAGCTCCAATAGGCAGAACAAAAAAGAAAGGCAATGTGTCATAATTGAGCAACAAAGAAAGGGGAACATGTAACTGCAAATAAAATTATATTATCAGGTTACTTTAACCTTTTACAATCTCATCTAACTTCTCCACAAATCAAAACATTCACTAACACTATAATTACACACAGTTAATTAACATGAACACTAAAAAGAGGAAAAGGTCACTTTTGAGTGAGCTCTTTCCTTAATTTTTATTTTTCTACATAATTATTTACCTCCTTTATTCCTTAATTTGCGTATCGTCAAGATGCCTTCTTGAATCCCATATGTTTAAGAAGTTTACTCCCAGGAAAAAATTGAGTGCATGTCTAAATATATAAATCTGAATAGGGGTTGCCCTGTCAAAACAAAGAAGTACAAAAATTCAGCTGAATTAACTATATTATCAATTACCATTGGCGCATCAGTTTTCATATTTAAGATAGAGTAGAGCTAGTAAGATATTTCCAATTGAAGAAAAAGGCTTACCTCGGAATAATGATTTTTCATACTTGTAGGGAAAAACCTGGGCTTCAGGTATCACATAAATATCAGAATTCGACACATACCAATAGTCAGCAAAAGGATTTTGGCACTTCAAATTTTCTATAAAACGGATTAATTTGGCAGTAATTAGTTTGTAACCAAATGAATACTGGCAAACGCCATTAGAGGATTCTGGTCCGTAATTTTCTCAAGCAAACACCATTAGAGAATTAATCAAAAGAGACATCACATAAGAGTTATTCAAAATCACTCATTGGAGTATCTATCTAGATATGCATGTGAATTTCAGATAAAAAATACTGATACACATGTAAGAATCTACCAAAAGTGAACCCACAAACAAGTGCAAGAAAAAATTAAAGATTAATCGGAGAAAAATCGTACCACAATTGAGAGTTCAGATCAAAGACGAATTGCACGAAACGGACTTATTCACCACTGAATAAACTTTGGAAAAAATCCATTGATAGAAACTTGAAAATAGGAGAGAAGAAGGTGAATGAGAGAGGGATCACTGAAACGGGAACTAAAGTGTGAAAAGAGTGAGACACTTCTAGTGGGCCACGTTCTTTTTTCACGGCTAAAAGACGAGTTTAAATTTTAGCCATAAAGAATTTTATATTTACAGCAATGCCCTTTGTCGTTCAAGAGAACCTTTACTTGTTATATAGTTAAAATTTAACAAGAGGTGGATTAAAACTAATTGATAAAGTTAACTTTTGGAAGAACTTGAACCAATTACAGTGTAACAGTATCTCCTAACACCAACTCAATAATAAAATTAAAAAAGTTGCCCAACTTTGGTAGTAAAAATAATAGGCAAATGCAAAATAGACAATAACAATGATGACAACAAACCTAGTATAATTTCACAAGTGGAGTGTGGAGATGGTAGATAGTACACAGACCTTACTGTATCGGGTAAATCGGTCTATATTAAATGCTCGAATGATTGCGTGACACGTGGAACCGGAGGCAGAAGAAAGATGAAGCGATTGGAAACCAAGACCGAGGACAACAGCCTCACTTGGCACCGGGTAGATCCCAAAGGGAACATAATCAACAGGAGCGAACGAATATTTGTCACCAGATGACATTAACGAAAAATATTTCTCAGTATTAAATACACAGAGAGGTACTTGATCATAGGACCTTGTTCCCTATGGATAGCTATAAATAGTAACTTTATCAATCATTGTAAGACACAAAAATTCTGACAAACTTATGCTACATACTATTCCCAAGCTAAACAACACTTTATTTTTTGTCTAACGTTATTCTTATTGCTGCCTTCGGAAGCCTTGTTCCCGGAATCAAGCTATTTGCTATTTATCTTGATTTCAATTGTAAGTCTTGCATTTTATTTAATTTATTTATCATTTTGGGATTAAATAAATTCTCTTGTCTATAAACCACGCTATAAATTCAACTGTACTGTTTTACGGGTCAACAGTTTGGCGCCCACCGCGGGGCTTAGACAACTGCGTTATTGAGTTGATCCTTGCATCTATTACTAACGTATTTGATTCTTTTTGTTAAAGCAAAAATCAAAAAAAAAATGACAGCTAATGATATCAACATCACACAACGTTAAGGTGCAAGAGAACCTGCCTCAACATGAGGATTCGATCAGTGACACCCGTAACGAGGAGGATGTAGCAACTCCGGTCTATGGAGGTCGTTATCCCCGACATGTGCGGGAGACAACTCCTGAAGACGCTGAGGATGACACGTTGCGAAAACAGTAAGGATCTTGAGGGAGCAACAAAAGGCTATCATGGGTCATCTCTCAAGGCAAGACCAGGCCATGACAAAACTAAAGCGGGCATTGTCAGGTGCCTCCAACAATGCGAATGGAAGAGGCCCTGTTCCTCCCGGCGCTCCCGCAAGTCAAATAGTTCAAAGGGTTGATAACAACACCCTGAGGGGAGACGTTGGCTTCAACGGAACCTGGGGGATCGACAACGGATTCGGTAACAACAACGGCAATGATTCCTTCAAAACCGAACCCGTGAGATACATGAGGAAAATGAACGAGCAGATGGATCAGAACGAAAGAATTCCACGACCGAATAGACCAAATTTCGAGCGCACCATCGGTGTTGAAGGGCCCAGACTCGAAGAACTACACCCAACTGCCGTTCAAACCGAGCAAAACACTAGAGTTGATTCTAAAGCGGTTAAAGATGGCGGACATACCGAAGTATGATGGGACTTCAGACCCTTAAGAACACATCAAAACCCATACAACGGCGGTGAAAGGAAACGACTTGGCTCAACATGAGATTGAGTCGGTCCTGCTGAACCTCACAAAGGGGGCCTTAACATGGGACTCACTCTTACCCGAACACTCAATAGATTACTTTGAGATGCTCACAGATTCTTTCATAAAGGCTGGCCAGAAGGTCCAGGCCCTGAAGGTGGACATATTCAGAATTTCGCAAGGAGAGTCCGAATTACTGCGCGAGTTCGTGACCAGATTCCAGAAAGAAAGGATGTTAGTACCGATTGTGCCAGATGAATGGGTAGCTGAGGCATTAACTAAGGGGTTAAACCCAAGGAGCTACGACATTTCCTAGAAGCTGAAAGAAAGCTTGCTCGAGTTCCAAGCAACCACATAGGCGGATGTCCACAGCCGCTATGAATCAAAGATAATGATAGAAGATGATCAGCTCGGGTTTCAGGCATCAACCAGAGGTCGGGATTGAGAAAAGAACAGGGATAAATCAAAAGAAGACTTTGATGCAGATCGGTTGTCACGACCGCAAATCCCCTCCGTAGGATGTCGTGATGCCACCTAGTCTCTAAGACTAGGTGAGCCTAACAAACATGCGGAATAATTGAATAATAATTTAAATCTCAAAAACATCAACAACTATATGAAATAAAACTTGTAACTCAATATGTAAATCTCCCAAAACCCAATGAAAATATAAGTCACAAGCTCTAGGTACTGTACTGAACACTCCTATACATAACTGACTATAAATATGTAAAGAAATAAGAAAAGAACAGGATAGAAGAAGACTCTGAGGCCTATGGACGCCGGCAGGTATACCTTGAAGTCTCCAAAACAAGCCACTCACGCGCTAATACCGAAGCTGATAGGACGTACCTGAATTTGCACAAAATATATGCAAAAGCGTAGTATGAGTGCACCACAACGGTACCCAATAAGTGTCAAGTCTAACCTCTGTAAAGTAGTGACGAGGTAAGGTCGAGGACCTACTGGCGATAATAAGAAAACAAGATAGAAGATATAATGATATAATGATAATTACAAGGAATGAAACAATAAAGAATTACGGACAATAACAACACGGAATCAAGGCAGCTAATACAACACAAAAAGGAAAACAAGGATTTTACATGTTAAGGAAAACAACAGCAAAACAAAAAATACAGCAAATAGAAAAAAGATCAATAGGAGCACTCCCGAGGCACCGCCTCGTAGTCCCAAATCATAAAAATAACTCACAATATATCCTTATATCACCGCGGGAGCCTTTATATTTAGTTTCAAAAATTATTTTTCCCGAAATAGCACCCCGCATTTTAGCCCACCTTATCATACCGCATGGCTTCTAGTAGCTTTCCTACTAGCCATGCATATCAAGCCCACCTTATCCCACCGCATGCGTATCAATAATCACAACGGCATGGCAGAAACCTCGTGCAAATAGTAACAACAGCACGACAGAAACCTCGTGCACACAACCAAACAGACACCTCAATAATAACACGGAAGCTCAAACATAACAACTAAATAAAATGACACTTCACAACTTATACCTTGCCTCACTAGAAACCACAGCCTTTGCAACTCAACACCAAATCCAACGGCAAGATATTTCAAGGTAACAATTTTCAAGTAGAGAATTTCCACAGTTAAATAATCAATACGGAATTGCGAAATCAAGTAAATCAACTATACATGTAGTACAAGTTGCAATATAAATGATAAGACAAGTAGACATGTGAAAATAGGCTAAACTTGGTGAATATAACATGCTGAAGTAACTCAATTAAGCCATGAAAAAGAAACTACGTAGCTAAAATCGGAATCTCGATATTTAGCCCGTATATGCACTCGTCACCTTGCGTACACGGCCACATATCACAAATTATCACAACAGTACCAAATCCTAAGGGGAATTTCCTCTACACAAGGTTAGACAAATCGATTACCTCATACCACGCTAATTCAATCAACTAGAAGGCCTTTCCCTCGATTTTCCAGCTCCGAACGGCTCGAATCTTGCCAAAATAATTTCATACTATAAATATAACTATAGAAAACTATTTTAAATAATGAAATTATGATCTTAGCAAGGAATTGAAAAATCGTCCCAAAAAGTTGACCCGGGCTTGCGTCTCGAAACCGACCAAAATTATAAAATCCGAACACCCCAAGAATTATTCAAATACGATCTTATTTCGCCTTTCAAAACTCAAGAATTTAGTCTAAGAACTTCTACACCTTTTCCCCAAATTTTAAACTCCAAAACACATATTAGAAGTAATTAATAGTAGATTCATGGGAATTAATCAAAAACGAGTCAGACTCCTTACTCTAACACTTCCTCGGAAAATCCCTCAAAAGCTCGCCTCAATCCGAGCTCTCAAAGTCCCAAGTTTAAAATGAAGTGAAACCCTTGAAAAATCCCCTTTTCTGCCTAGTTACATCGCACCTACGACTATACTGCCACATTTGCGGCTCCGCACATGCGAAAAACCATTGCAGGTGCAGACTTTACTTAAGTCCACAAGATCCGCTTCTATGAGCCAAGGGCCGCACCTGCGCGTGCGCACCTGCAACATAACACATTGCACCTGCGACCGCAGTCGCTTTTGCGCTTCTCTTGACCGCTGAAGCGAAGCCGTTTCCATGGAAGATGTTATGCTTCTGCACCCCCAGCTGGGCATGACTAAAACTGCCTCTGCGACCAAGAGCTCACTTTTGCGAGCTCGATTTTGCGAGCTCGCACCTGTGGCCAATCCCTCCGCAGGTGTGGAGACACCAGAACAACCCAGCTTCAGCAGATTTACACAAGTCTAAAATGATCTGATATCGATCCGAATCAGACCCAGGGCCCTCGGGACCCCGTATGAGTATACCAACTAGTCCCAAAACACCTAACGGACCTACTCGAGGCCAAAAACCACATCAAACTCCATGAATTTCATGATTCGCAACCCAAATTCAAGACTATGAACTATAAACTTTCGTATTCCGAAACCGACGCCGATTCAAATCAAAACAACTTTGATTGACACCAAATTTTGCACACAAGTCATGAATGACATTATAGACCTATTCCAACTTCCATAATCGGGATCCAATTCCGCTACCAATAAAGTCCACTCCCGGTTAAACTTCCCAAATTCCTCAAATTTTCAACTTCTGCCAAATCACGCCAAAACAACCTATGGACCTCCAAATAAACATCCGGAGACGCTCCTAAGTTCAAAATCACCCTATGGAGCAATTGGAACCGTCAAAACTCCATTCTGGAGTTATCTTCACACAAGTCAAAATACAGTCAACTCCTATGACTTAAACTTTTAACTTAGGGACTATGTATCCCATTTCACTCTGAACCTCACCTGAAACCAAAACCAAATATCCCGGCGAGTCATGCAACTACAATATAACACATAGGAGGCATAAATTACAGAATCAGGGCTAAAATACTCAAAACGACCAGCCGGGTCGTTATATCCTCCCCCTCTTAAAACAAACGTTCGTCCTCGAACGAGTATAGAGACATACCTGAAGTGAGGAAAATATGAAGATAATGGCTACGCATATCATGCTCGATATTCCAAGTCGCCTCCTCGACTGCTGATCCCTCCACTGAACCTTTACTGAAGCAATATTCTTCGACCTCAACTTTTGAACCCACCTGTCCAAAATGGCCATTGGCTCCTCAACATAAGACAAATCCTTATCCAACTGGACTGAGCTGAAATCCAACACATGAGACGGATCGCCGTGATACTTCCGGAGAATAGAAACATGAAATACTGGATGAACTGCAGATAGACTAGGTGGTATTACAAGTCTGTAAGCCACCTCTCCAACCCTCTCGAGAATCTCAAAAGGTCCGATATACCTAAGGCTTAGCTTGCCCTTCTTCTGAATCTCATAACGCCCTTCATAGGAGAAACCCAGAGCAAGATCCGCTCCCCAACCATGAATGCAACATCACGAATCTTCTGATCTGCGTAACTCTTCTGTCTGGATTGGGCGGTACGAAGTAGATCCTGAATCAATTTGACCTTTTCCAAAGCATCCTGAACCAAGTTTGTACCAATTAGCCTAGTCTTACCCGGGTCAAACTAACCCACCGGAGACTGGCACCGCCTACCATACAAAGCCTCATATGGGGCCATCTGAATGCTCGACTGATAAATGTTGTTGTAGGCAAACTCCGCAAGCGGCAAGAACTGATCCCAAGAATCCCCAAACTCCATCACACACGCACGAAGAATATCCTCCAATATCTGAATAGTGCACTCGGATTGTCCGTCCGTCTAAGGGTGAAATGTTGTGCTCAACTCCACCCGCATGCTTAACTCATGCTGAATGGCCCTCCATAACTGTGATGTAAACTGCGTACCCTGGTCAGAGATGATAGATACCGGCATGCCATGAAGCCTGACAATCTCGCGAATATAAACATGAGCCAGCTGCTCCGAAGAATAAGTAGTCACTACTGGAATGAAATGAGCTAACTTGGTCAACCTATCCACAACCACCCAAACTGCATCGAACTTCGTCTGAGTTTGTGGGAGACCAACAACGAAATCCATAGTGATTCGCTCCCATTTTTACTTTGGGATCTGTAACCTCTGAAGCAATCCACCAGGCCGCTGATGCTCATACTTCACTTGATAATTATTTAGGCACCGAGCTACATAACCCACAATGTCCTTCTTCATCCGCCTCCACCAATAATGCTGCATCAAGTCCTGATACATCTTCGCGGCACCTGGATGAATGGAATACCGCGAACTGTGAGCCTCCTGAAGAATCAACACAGGCAAACCATCTACACTGGGCACATATAGATTGCCCTGCATCCGTAATAAACCATCATCTCCAATAGTGACCTCCTTGGCATCACCGTGCTGAACCGTGTCCTTGAGGACAAGTAAATGGGGGTCGTCATACTGACGCTCTCTGATACAATCATAAAGGGAAGACCGAGAAACCACACAAGCCAAAACTCAGCTCAGCTCAGAAACATCCAATCTAAAAAACTGGTTGGCCAAGGCATGAACATCCAAGGCTAATGGCCTCTCTGCTACCGGTAGATATGCTAAGCTGCCTAAAATCTCCGCCTTGCGACTCAAGGCATCGACCACTACGTTGGCCTTCCTGGGATGATATAGAATGGTGATTTCATAATCCTTAAGAAACTCTAACCACCTCCACTGCCACAAGTTAAGATCCTTCTATTTGAACAGATATTGTAAACTCCGGTGGTCGGTGTAGACCTCACAAGGGATATCGTACAAATAGTGCTGCCAGATCTTTAAGGCATGAACAATAGCTGCTAACTCAAGGTCATGGAAAGGATAGTTCTTCTCATACACCTTCAGTTGTCTAGATGTGTAGGCAATCACCCTACCATCATGCATCAACATCGCGCCAAGACCGATACACGATGCATCATAGTACACAACATAAGACCCCGAACTTGAAGGGAACTCTAACACTGGGGCTGTGGTAAAAGCTGTCTTGAGCTATTGAAAGCTCTCCTCACACTCCTCGATCCACCTGAATGGAGCACCCTTCTGGGTCAGTCTGGTCATAGGTGCTACAATAGACGAGAAACCCTCTATACATCGATGGTAATACCCTGCTAAACCAAGAAAACTCCGGATCTCCATAGCTGAAGACGGTCTGGGCCAACTCTACACTGCTTCAATCTTCTTCAGATCCACCTTGATCCCCTAACTCGATACTATATGACCCAAAAATGCCACTAAATCAAGCCAGAATTCACACTTTGAAAATTTTGCATATAACTTCTTTTCTCTCAAGGTCTGAAGCAGGGTCCTCAAGTGATGTTCATGATCCTCCCGGCTCCGGGAGTATACCAGAATATCGTCAATAAACACAATGACGAATGAGTCAAGATAGGGCTGAAATACAATGTTCATCAAGTGCATGATGGGGCGTTAGTCAGCCCAAATGATATCACAAGGAACTCCTAATGACATATACCGAGTCTTGAAGGCAGTCTTCGGGATATCTAGCTCCCGTATCTTCAATTGATGATAGCCTGAATGCAGGTCAATCTTAGAGAACACTCTGGCACCATGTAGCTGATCAAATAGGTCATCAATATGTGGTAATGGATACCTGTTCTTCCCTGTAACCTTGTTCAACTGGCGATAATCAATACACATACGCATAAAACTATCCTTCTTCTTTACAAATAAGACTGGGGCACCCCAAGACGACACACTGGGTCGAATGAAGCCCTTATCAAGCAACTCTTGCTACTGCTTCTTTAAATCTTTCAACTCTGCTGGGGCCATACGATAGAGTGGATTAGAAATGGGCTGAGTGCTAGGTACCAAATCAATGCCAAAATCAACATCCATATCGGGCTTCATGCTTGAAAGATCTGCCAAAAATACATCTGGATAATCCCTCGCTATAGGGAGCTGACTCCAAGGTAGGAGTATCAACACTGACATCCGTCACAAAATCTAGATAAGCATTACACCTCTTGTCAACAATACACCGAGCCATTATAAATGAGATAACCCTGCTAGGAACATAATCTAAAGTACCTCTCCACTCTAACCGCGGCAGACCTGGAATAGCCAATATCACTGTCTTGGCGTGACAATCAAGAATAGCATGATAGGGCAACAATCATTCCATGCCCAAAATAATATCAAAATCTACCATACTTAGCAACAATAGATCAGCTCTGGTCTTAAAGCCACCAAGAACAACTAAACATGACCAAACACACGGTCAACAATAATAGAATCTCCCACAGATGTGGACTCATAGACAGGAGACCTCAAAGAATCACAGGATACACCCAAATACTAAGCATAATAAGATGACACATAGGAATAAGTGGAGCCTGGATCAAATAAGATTGATGCATCTCTATGACATACCGGAACAATACCTGTGATGACTGAGTCGGATGCAACTGCCTCCGTCCTAGAAGGAAAGCATAATATCTGGCATGGCCTCCCCCTCTAGGGTAACCTCTACCTGTTCGACCTCCACCTCGAGCTGGCTATGCAGTTGGAGTGGCAACTAGTGCCGTAACCATGGCTTAAGGACCCGGTGGAGCACTCGGAGCCTGAGTAGTCTGTGGAGATGCACCCCTCCTAAGTCTGAGGCAATCTCTACCATATCACGAGTGTCACTACACTCAAAACAAGCTCTCGGAGGACGTGGCTATTGTGGCTGACTCGGGTTTGATCGGCTGGACTGTCCGCTGAAAACACCCTGTGAGGGAGGTGCACTAGACAATAGTGGTGCATAATAGGGAGCCTAAGGCCTAGGATTAGCCGGAATACCGCTGGAGGCTGGAAGTGATGAATGAATAGGGAGACTCACATAGCCACTTGCAACAGGGGCACGGGTACCACTATATGTGCCAGAATCTCGAGGCCTCTTGGCCTCCCTCTCCTCTCTCTTCTGAGTCAACATACCCTGCAATCTCCTAACGATCCCCACTACCTGCTGGTATGTGATATCTATCTCCAACTCTCGGGCCATGCTAAATCTGATACCAGGGCTGAGAAGATAAATCGACAGACCCGCTCTCTAACAGTAGCAACCAAGGCTGGTGCATGCCTAGCCAAATCACTGAATTGGACAGCATACTCTGACACAGTCATAGAACCCTAGCGCAACTGCTCAAACTCTGTGCGCCATGCATCCTTGAGACTCTGGGGAACAAACTCCCTCAAGAATATATCTGAGAACTGAGTCCAAGAGAGTGAAGCTGCCTCGGCCGGACTACCCAACTTATATGCTCGCCACCATTGATTAGTCGTTCCCTTAAGCTGGAACATTATGAAAGCAACCCCACTAGATTCTGCAATACCCATAGTGTGGAGGATACAGTGGCACTCCCCAAGAAAACTTTGGGCATCCTCTGACGCCAAGCCACTGAAAGTAGGAGGCTGGTACTTCTTGTACCTCTCGAGCCTGAGCTGCTCCCCCTCAGAAACTGCTGCTCTAACCTTGGGCTAAATTGGGGCAACCGACTGCACTGACATGACCTCTAGAACCTGGTCAACCTGGACCCGCTACTCTTGGGTACGGGCGGCGGGAGTCTATGCTCCTCCCCTAGCCTGAGATGTGGCAGAAGCAAGTGGTATCAACCTTGCGTGAGCCAAAGTGCCGAACATGCTCAGAAATTGGGCGAGAGTCTCCTGGAGAGCTGGTGTAGTAACTGGCGTCTCAGGTGCTTGCCCTCCAACTGGAGCTAGTGGTGGCTCCTCTATAGTAGCTTGTGCGGGCGCTCTAGCTGCACTACGTGGACGTCCTCGGCCTCTACCCCGGCCCTGGCCTCTTGCGGCTCTAGCAGGAGTACCGGTGTCTGGACATCTGATCCATTTGTACTTGTCCTCACCATCTATGAGAGAATAGAAAGACAGAGATTTAGAATCCGAAGTCAAAAATTTCACACAACAATGAACCAAATAAGTGAAGCTTTTCCTAACAGTTCTATAGCCTCCCGAAGATAAGTATAGACATCTCCATACCGACTGTGAGACTATACTAAAACTGCTTGTGACTCATAACACCTATGAACCTAGGGCTCTGATAACAACTTGTCACGACCCCAAATCCCCTCCGTACAATTTCGTGACGGCACCTAGTCTCTAAGACTAGGTAAGCCTAATAAACATGCGGAATAACTGAATAATAATTTAAATCTCAAAAACATCAACAACTATCTGAAATAAAATGTGCAACTCAACATGTACATCTCCCAGAACCCGATGAAAATATAAGTCACAAGCTCTAGGTATAGTACTAAACACTCCTATACATCACTGCCTATAAAGATGTGAAGAAATAAGAAGAGAACACGATAGAATGAGATTCCGAGGCCTGCGGACGCGGGCAGGTGTACCTTGAAGTCTCCAAAGCAAGCCACTCACGCGCTAATACCCAAAGCTGATAGGATGTACCTGGACCTGCACAAAACCTGTGCAGAAGCGTAGTATGAGTACGCCACAAAGGTACACAGTAAGTGCCAAGCCTAACCTCGGTAGAGTAGTGACGAGATCAGGTCAAGGCTCTACTAGCGATAATAAGAAAACAAGACAGAAGATATAATAATATAATGATAATTACAAAGAATGAAGCAATAAAGAATTTACAGAAAAATAACAACATGTAATCAAGGCAACTAATAAAACACAAAAAGGAAAACAAGGATTTTACATGTTAAGGAAAACAACAGCCAAACAAAAAATACAGCAAATACAAAAAAGATCAACAGGGGCACTCCCATGGGACCGCCTCGTAGTCCCAAACCATTAAAATAAATCGCAGTCTTTCCTTATATCACCGCGGGAGCCTTTTACATTTAGTTTTAAAAATCATCTTTCCCGAAATAGCACCCCGCGTTTTAACCCACCTTATCACACCGTATGGCTTCTAGTACTTTCCCTACTAGCCACGCGTATCAAGCCCACCTTATCTCACTGCATGCGTTTCAACACATAGATCTTATACCATCGCGTGCATATCAATAATCACAATGGCACGGCAGAAACCTCGTGCAAATAATAACGACAGCATGGCAGAAACCTCGTGCAAATAACCAAATAGACACCTCAACAATAACACGGAAGCCCAAACGCAACAACTAAATAAAGCAACACTTCACAACTTACACCTTGCCTCAATAGAAATAACGACATTTGCAACTCAACACCAAACTCAACGAAAAGATATTTCAAGGATAACAAATTTCAAGTAGAGAATTTTCACAGTTAAATAATGAATACAAAATTAAGAAAGCAAGTAATCAACTAAACATGTAGTATAAGTTGCAAATAAGATATAAGACAAATACACATGTGAAATTAGGCTAAACATAGTGACTATAACATGCTAAGGTAACTCAATTAAGGCATGAAAAAGAAATTACGTAGCTAAAACCGGAATCTTGACATTTAGCCCGTGTACTCACTTGTCACATACCTCAAATCATGTTAAATCAATAAACTAGAAGGCCTTTTCCTCGATTTTCCAACTCCGAACGGCTCGAATCTAGCCAAAATAATTTCATACTATAAATACAACTATAGGAAAGTAATTTAAATAATAAAATTATGATCTTAGCAAGGAATTGAAAACTCGCCCATAAAGTCGACCGGGCCCGCTTCTCGAAACTCGACCAAAATTATAAACTCCGAACACCCATTTGTTATCGAGTCCAACCATATTAGAATTATTCAAATCCGATCTCATTTCGCCTTTCAAAACTCAAGAATTTAGTTTAAGAACTTCTACACCTTTTCCCCTAATTTTAAACTCCAAAACACAAATTAGAAGATGTAATTAATAGTAGATCCATAGGCATTAATCCAAAACGAGTCAAGAACCCTTACCCTAACACTTCCTCTGAAAATCCCTCAAAATCTTGCCTCAATCTGAGCTCTCAAAGTCCCAAAATGAAGATGAAGTGAAACCCTCGAAAAATCCCCTTTTTTGCCCAGTCACGTCGCACCTATGACCATACTACCGCATCTGCGGCTCCGCACCTGCGGAAAAACCATCACAGGTGCAGACTTCACTTAAGTCCACAGGATCTGCTTTTATGAGCCAAGGGATGCACCTGCGCGTGGGTGCCTACGACAAAACGTGTCGCACCTGCGACCATAGTCACTCCTCCGCTTCTCCTAACCGCAGAAGCGAAGCCGCTTCCGCGGAAGATGTTCCGCTTCTGGCCCCCTAACTGGGCATGACCAAAACCATATCTGCAACCAAGAGCTCACTTTTTCAAGCCGACACCTGCGGTCAATCCCTCCGCAGGTGTGCAGACACCAGAACAACCCAGCTTCAGCAGATTTACACAAGTCTAAAATGATCCGATATCGATTCGAATCACACCCGGGGCCCTCGGGACCCCATTCGAGTATTCCAACTAGTCCCAAAACACCTAACAGACCTACTCGAGGCCAAAAACCATATGACATGAATTCTACAAATTGCAACCCAAATTCAAGCCTATGAACTATAAACGTCCGAATTCCGAAACCGATGCTAATTCATATCAAAACAACTCTGATTGAGACCAAATTTTGCACACAAGTCATAAATGACATTATGGACCTATTTCAACTTCCGGAATTGGGATTCGACCCCGATATCAATAAAGTCCACTCTGGGTCAAACTCCTAAAATCCTCAAATTTCCAACTTCCGCCAAATCACACCGAAACGACATATGGACCTCCAAATCAACATCCAGACACGCTCCTAAGTCCAAAATTACCCTACGGAGCTTTTGGATCTGTTAAAACTCCATTCTGGAGTCATCTTTTCATAAGTCAAGAATTCCTATGACTAAAACTTTCAACTTAGGGACTATGTGTCTCATTTCTCTCCGAAACTCATCCGAAACCAAAACCAAACACCCCGACGAGTCATGTAACGACAATATAACACAGAGGAAGCATAAATTAGGGAATCAGGGCTAAAATACTCAAAATGACCGGCAGAATCGTTACATCGGCGGTCTTTTAAGGGTCCTTTATTACCCTACGAGAGGACTGAAGGACGCAACAGTAAGGGATTCTGGTCGGTGTATAGGTTCGTCCCCGATATAAGGGTTGACCGTGGCTGGAACCACAAGTCAGCAGGACAAAGTGGTATCAAGTTCCCGAGATTCCACTTATCATAAGCTATCCGAGTATAATTTCAATATCAGCGTAGTAGAGCTGGTATCAACGATGAGAAACATCAAGGAAGCGCAGTTACCGAGGCCGATGAGATCCGATCCCAGATAGAGGGATCCAAAATTATGGTGAGAATATCGTGGGTCTAATGGCCACCGAATTAGGGATTACCGACATCTAGGCGAGGAGGTGGCAACACTGTTAAAGAATGGTCATCTCAGGGAATTCTTAAGGAATTGCGCTAAGAATAATTATGGCTGCAGCCGAGACAATGCAGAGCCCTCGAAGATAGGGGAAGACCCTCCTCGACTAACTATCAACATGATTTTCGTGGGAACGAGATCAATGGTATAACCTTCTCGGCAGTAAAAAAGATGAAGGTGTCGGTGACTTATAGTAAGAGACTCCGGGAATTTGCCGAAGACAACATCATTTTCACAGAAGAAGACGTCGAGACTCCTTCTGCCGTACAACGATGCCCTAGTAATTTCTCTTAATGTTCTAGATTTTAAAATTAAACGTGTTTTGGTAGACCTAGGAAGTTCAGCCAACATCATTCAATGCAGAGTGCTGGAACAAGCCAAGCTAACTGGAAGCATCATTCCGGCAACAAAGCTCCTCGCCGAACTCAACTTAGCAAGTGTAACGATTCGGGGGGAGATCTTGCTTCTCACGAACGCCGAAGGGGTCATGGAGACTAGCTTATTTGAAGTGATGGACGGCGACATAGGCTAAAACATAATTCTTGGATGACCATGGCTACATGAGATGAAAGCCGTGCCATCAACATATTATCAAATTCTGAAATTCTTGACTGCAAAGGGAATTAAACAAATAAGAGAGGATCAACCAGCGGCAAGGGAAATGAACGCGATATCGATTTCCAGCAGTAAAGGGAAGAAATTCAACACATAGCAATTACAGGAATCGATGCCAGCTCTCGAGCCAAGTGAAGATGACAAAGGTAAGGAGTCGTCGGAGCCTCACCGGGTACCAAGATATTTTTAGGTACCGGAAGAGACAGACATGACCAAATCCACATAGGAAGAACTCGAACAAGAAGCCTTGTTCGAAAAATTCATGGAGAGAAAATTCCACTTAGGGATAGGCCTCAACCCCGAGCTCAGGTCTTTATTGATTTTCTTAAAATTAATATTGCTTGTTTTGCATGGTTGCACATGAATATGACAGGCATCCCAGTAGAGGTGGCCATGCACAAGCTAAGCCTGGACCCAAGTATCCCAACTGTATAGCAGAAAAAGCGCCTGATAGCAGAGGTCAGAAACAAGTTTGTCAAAAACAAGGTAACTCAATTACTTGACATGGGTTCAATCCGAGAGGTAAAGTATCCCGACTGACTAGCTAATATAGTTGTTATTCCGAAAAAGTATAATAAATTCCAAATGTGCGTAGATTGTAAGGAAATGAATAAGGCGTGTCCAAAAGACTCGTTCCCACTGCCAAACATCGATCAAATGACCGATGCCACATCCGAACATGAGTTAATGAGTTTCCTTGATGCCTATTCCAGGTACAATCAAATTAATATGAACCCGAAGGATCATGATAATACTTTGTTCATCATGAACTTCGGCACATATTGTCATAACCAGTGGGCCAACCTCCGTTATTTTAAAGTGTGGGACTTGGTTTTATGGAAAGTGATACAAAACACCTGGGAGCTCAACGCAGGAAAGCTGGGTCTAACATGGGAAGGCCCCTACCGAGTTTCAGCTGTCACTAAAAAGGGATTATACGAGCTAGAAAACCAAGATGGACTGAAATTGCCGAGTAAATGGAACGTGACTCACCTCAAAAGGCATTACTGCTGATGGGCACCGCTTGTACTGAAAGTATGTGCTGCACTCTTTTTCCCTTCGCCTAGTTTTTTCCCTAAATGGGTTTTTCTGGCATGGTTTTTAACGAGGCAGCAATGGAAACCATATTGCGAATGGAACATCATTAGTAGAGATAAGACCTTTAAACGACAAGGCATTGAAACAATAAACCACTGCGGGATGGTTAAATAGTCTTTGGCTCGGTGAAAAATTCCTAATGGGAAGCAAAACTTGCCATCAGACTAAAGGTTATTCAACCATTCACAAGTGTTTTCCCTACAAGCCACTAGGGGTGGTAAGATAATCTTTTGCTAGAATCAAAGATTATCCAACCATTCACTAGTGGAATACTCAAAGAAGAAAAACTTCCAATGTTCGAATTCGCATTCTTCGCATTCGAACACTTGGGGTGGGGGGATAATATGAAAACGACGACCTGATTACCACAGAAACCGAGACTACAAAATCCGAGAACAAATATGTCTCATCGGGACAGAGGATTGCACAGCTAGTCCTGTAGAAATAAATTGTACAGAATAGCCACATGTATTGGCAATTTTTTTTCTTTTAGCTCTAGACTGCTTATGTAGTTTTGGAGATAGAAGGAATAAAATAAAGTCCTTTTATTTTTATCTTGTTTCTTGTGCAAAAGATGAGTTGATTTTATCATTTGAAAGTTAACTAAGTACTTCAAATGCTAGTGCTATAATGAACATGAGACGTCCTCTTCTAGAGAACCGTAAACATAAGAGGGCCCTCTCTTATGAAACCCTCACAGTAAAGGTTTGGTTGCATAACAGTTTATGCCCGGAACCTAAATGCTATCAGGGGAAATACACCTGAAGCCTTGCCTAATTCGCTGCACTTTTATTTGTCAAACGTGCCAAGCAGCACAAGTACAATATAGAAGAATACAACAAAGTAAAAGAAAGCAAAAAGCTAAACTACGTCACCACCAGAACGCGAGGGAAGAGAAGCATCAGTGCCCCCGGTAGAAGTAGGCGGATCTGCCGCCGGCTCAGGATCTTGGCCTTCATAGTTATTCTCTTCAAGTTCCTCCTTGGTTTTTGAGAACTCAGAATTGGAACTAGAACAGTCAGTTGCATCAGGCTGAGACGGAAGGCGTCCTTAAGTAGTTAACTCCAGTGCTCGGGCCTTAGCGATCTCATCGTCAATATCAATGACTCCCCCTTTGGCCTATTCCAAGGTTTTCCTCCTCATATGATACATAGAGTGTGGTTTTTTGATGATGAGGGAATCCCCTCGGCACTGAAGTTCTGATTCAAGCCGATCAACCTTGGTCAAAAGGACATCTGCTCGGATCTCATGGTGCTAAGGCTAAGATCAAGATCTCGGATATTGGTTATATGAACCTTATTATGTTCCATGATATTCTTATACCTATTTCGCTTCAGCTTGGAATTAAAGGCTGCCTCCAAGTTATTCACTTGCTCAATGGAGGCAGTCTCATTCTCAGCAGCAGCAAGCACGGCATCTTAAAATTCATACCACTTAGACTTAGCTTTTTGGAATTGAACATTTAATTGAGAAGCTTCTTGACTAAGGGCCACTACCTCCTGCTCGCTAAGTTGCAGCCGGGCCTTGAGATCACTCGCTTCATCAACCTTCGCTTATAATACCAGGAGGCGCGTGACGAGTTGGTCCTTCTCGGCCAAAAGTTGATCCCGCTCGGACTTAAGTACCTCTTTATCGAGGATCAATTTTTGAAGGCCCTCAAAATCAAGAAAATTGGCTTATGAAGCAAATACCTAAGCTAGAAACCCTGTCATAGCAAGTCAATAAGAAACAAGTAGTAAAGAGAATAAGTACAATACCATTACTGCATTATACATGGAATTATTTAGCATACACTCCCCTGAAAGAGAGTGTATTTCTTCTTATCTTTCTCTAAATTTAGTGGCTTCAGATAATCGGCGAGTTCCACCCGCCGGGACAGCAGATGTCATTCCGTGGATACCTAGAAGGAGACACTCCTCCTCCCTGGGGGATCTGCAGAAGGGGCGCGAGTAGTTGTGCCTAGAATTCCCATGGTCAGGGGACTGGGGAGGAGGGACATCCTCCTCTCGGGCGTCTGCGGCCGGTAGGGGAGATGTAGCAGTTGCCAGTAATGAAGGTATGGTCGGCGTGGAAGGAGATGAAGCTGATGGTGTTACAGGTTGAGAAGAAGTTGCCTCAGAGGCAGTGCTGTTTATTGGCTGCTCACCAACCGCAGGTGGAAGGGGCCCGATACTCGGCCTCATAGTACCCGGAGCAGCGACTGGGACCGGAAAGGGAGAATTAGCATTCTCTACCAAGTCAATTTCTCCCAGAGCGCTCGAGCATCGTCCTCGGTTAGGGTTCTAAGATCTTCAAACTGAGCATTCTATTGAGCCGATAAAGATCGTTGTCTCCTTTGAAGAGAAACCTCTTCTTAACTGGCTTCTCCATCATGATCAATAACTACAGTGGCTGTGGCTGGCTCGGGCCGACTCTCTTCACTTTCTTATTTTTACCCTCAGCCGAGGAAGAACTCCGCATTTTGGTTGCTTGTTCTCTGGTCGAGGACTCCGAAAAGAAGCACCTGCACCGAAAGCAGACCCGAGGGCACTTGTTCGGGTGAGAGCCTCCTTCAACAACCTCGCATCCTCTATGGGATCGACCAAAACATCCTTCACAAGGATGGAGACAGAACTCTGAGGGAGATCTGAATCAAACAAAAAGGTAGGGTCAGCCAGTTTTCTTATCTACAAAGATGGAATGAAGCAGAATCAGTTTACCGTGGTTCTTGGCCCTCCACCCGTATTTAGGGGTCAATTCCTTCCACCGGTAGGCCTCTGGCATGGTGATATCCAAAATTTTCTGAACCCACCGGTCAAGGCCTTCAACCCTTGGAGGTGTCCACCGAGTTGCTGAAATAATGAATGAAGAAGGGTTAACAATGACATAAATCAGAGGTCATTATCGTCATCCATGCTGGTCAACAACGCATGGTGGCCACGCTTGCTGAAATTGACTACTCCCCCATGAAAGATCTTGTGGAACTAGAGGTTCATCATATGAGCCAAGGTGAGGGTCTCCTTTATTTCCTGGCATAACCGCTATAGACAGGCCACCATTCGCCACACTGAAGGGCCCACCTGTGCCGAACAAACCTGGTACCGGTGGCACAATTCCTAAATCACGGGGTTGAATCTCCAGCTCAAATAAAATGCACCCAAAGTGAAGAGGTACATGCAAATGTACGCGAAGCCCTTCTTAATAAAGGTTACTCGCTCCACCAGATCGCGAGCAATATTGTTTAGGTCGTAGCAATCATAGTCCTCTTTCATAGTAGGAATACTAGAAGGGCGAATAGAAGAATGATATTTACCAATAGCCTAGTTCGAGAGTTTGAAGTGGGTAACTTCTCTTCGAAGTCCTTGGCTGTGTTGAGATACTTGGGGATGATGATGCTCACCATGGGAGGATCAGCATCAACATCAACCTCTTTGTCTTTGCTCTTCTTTGGTCCCCCACCGAAGAGAAGACCAGGGTTATTAGAAGAGTTAGCATAAGAATCCATAATGGTAAGAAGATGATAAAGGTTTTTAGAGGAAGATCAAAGGGAGATGAAATCAGAAGGAAGTTAAAATCAAAGAAGTTGAGAGTTTATGGAGTTGTTAGAAGTGAAAGAGGTAGAATAAGGCATATAAGTATAGGAATATGCGGCTAAAATCATGGTCGTGATTACGTTGAGAACCGACAAAAATATTACTAAATTGTGGAGTAAAATGTGTCGGAGTATTAAATGCGAGGAGACATGCGTCTTATCAAACGTTAGAAACTTTTCAGAAGGGTTCAGAAAATTTTTCACCAAGAAAGGAATCTTCACCAACTTCCTGGTCACACAAAGATGTGCCACCGGAAAGCAGGGGACTATCTGTATAGAGTAAAATCCGTTTATATTAAATGCTCGAATGATAGAGTGACACGTGGAACCAGAGGTAGACGAAAGATGAAGCGAGTGGAAACCAAGACCGAGGAAAACAACCCCAGTTGGCACCAGGTAGATCCCGAAGGGAACATAATCAATGGGAGCAAACGAATATTTGTCATCAAATGACATTTAATGAAGAATATTCCTCAGTATTAAATAAATAGCCGTTGAAGAGAATTTTGACATTCATGGCTTGCCGTTACATATTCATCAATGAACCCCATTATTGTCATTTAAGAGGGGCTTAATCCTATGATCTTGTTCAGTAGGTATAGCTATAAATAGTAACTTCATCAACCATTGTAAGATACGAAAATTCTGACAAACTTATGCTACATACTATTCCCAAGCTAAACAACACTTTATTTTTTGTCCGACATGATTCTTATTACTGCCTTCAGAAGCCTTACTCCCGGAATGAAGCTATCTGCAATTTATCTCGATTTCAGCACTAAGTCTTGTATTTATTTAATTTATTTATCATTTTAGGATCAAATTGATTCGCTTCTCTATAAATTATGCTATAAATTCAACTGTACCATCTTACGGCACAAGAAAAAATTAAAAAAGGAGTAGTAGCAACAAGAAATAACGAGAAAAAATAAAAGAAAATAAGGGAAAAGAAACAACATGAAGATAGAAATCTAGAATATTAGAATACAAGACTGCCATTAATAACACTGAAAATGTCCGAAAACCCGCACAATTACCTATTAACCTACAACCTTAATCCTCAACCTCTACACCTTCATATTAAGAATCATGTCCTCGATCAGCTGAAGCAAAGCCATATCTTTTCTAATCACCTGTCCCCAATACTTTTTTGGCCTACCTCTACATCTTCTAAGACCCCCTAAGGACAACCTCCCACACCTCCTTACTGGGGGATCTTCGCTTTTCTTCTTCACATGTCCAAACTATCTAAGTCTCGCTTTTCGCATTTTCTCCTCCATGAGGGCCACTCCTACTTTGACCCGGATATCCTCATTCTTAATCTTGTCAATCCTGGTATGCCCGCGCATCCATCTTAACATCCTCATTTCTGCTACTTCTATTTTCTGGACATGAAATTTCTTGACTGGTCAACACTCTGCCCCATACAACATAGTTGTTCTCACTACTACTCTGTAGAACTTACCTTTAATTTTAAGAGGCACATTCTAATCGCATAAGACATCGGATGCGAGCCGCCATTTCAAATGCAAAATTGAGTGTTACATAAACAATTATAAAATTTTGGAAAAAAGTGTATTTATTAATTTGGGAGTCTTCCATGTGGCAGAACCGTGACTATTTTATTGAGAAATTACAAGTTATGTTCCACTCATAAGTAAGTTATTACAAAAATTGGCCAATTCATAAAATATAACCAATATTAGTCAATTATCTATTTGTAGCCAAAAAAGGTCAAATTTTTATTTTCTTTCGAGTGGGTGTTATTAATATAGAGATGGTACATCTTAAGGAGTTTGAATCTCAGTTTTCAGATGATTTGGTAGAGTTTTGAGGTGGTTTGAATTGAAAATTCGAAGCAGAAGATGAATATGGAAAAAGATTATATTTGTATCACATTGTGTATCATTTGTGTATCACACTTGTCATATGTGTATCAAATGTATATCCATGTAGATACATGTGTGATACATGTTTAATACATGTTCGCAGAAGATTTTTTTAAACTCAATTTTATCTAAGAATTTTGATAATGAACCAGTCCAAATCACCTTCAATCTTGCTCAAATTTATTATATTGCCTCATTTATACATTTTCAACGAATTCCAACTATACACATTAATAAAGATCCTCTTTTGGCCTAACTATTTTTATATTTTATATCATTGATAATGAATTTTGATTCCAAACTACTCTAACTCGCCTTTGTCATGACCCAAAATCCACTATAGGTCATGATGGCGCCTAATGCTTCTGTCAAGCAAGCCAACAATAATTTACCAACTTCATTACCCATTTTAGGAATTTGAAATCAAAATTTTTCGTTAATTGAATAATGTGAAATAGAATTTACACAGTGAATGATAATATGAACACGAGCTACAATGACGAAATACCTGTAGTAACCCCAAATCCCGGTGTCACAAGTGCATGAGCATTTTTTTAAGGAGTACAATAATAAATACAACATCTGTCCCGAATATAATAAGACGGAATAAAGTAAATTGTATAATGGAGACTCGGAGGGCTGCGATGCATAGCCTAGAATTCAGCTCACATAAAATCTACTCGACAGGTGCGCCTACAGCCCAAGGTGATCACCAAATGGACCTGTCAATTCTTGCACATTTAGTGTAGAAGTGCAGCAGGAGTACGTAAATCTATATGTACCCAGTAAGTATCTAGCCTAACCACGAAGGAGTAGTGACAAGAGGTCGACATCGACACTTATTAGAGGTCCAAATAAATAATAAGATAATTCATAACAGGTATGAAATTTATAGCTGTAGTGAAGTAATTCTGTATTCTCAAAATTTTCCAATTATTTCCTTTAGAGCATAATTTCTCAGTCTTTTATTATTTTATTAATATCTCAGAACATGCCAAGTGTCAATAAGAAATACCATAAAATGCCGGGCATTAGTGAATAACTAGCTCGTGAATATTTGGCTACTAGCGATATAAAGCAAGATACTGTCGAGGGACGTTCCGCCCGATCCGAAATAATATGTACACTGCCGAGGGTCGAGCGGCACGGACCATAGATGCATCTATACTGCCGAGGCATTCGGCTCGCTCCAAGAGAAAGGGAAGGAAGTTCCTAGAATTTTGAGACACGTGTTTTACATTATAGCACATGAACTTAATATGAATATAATCTTACCGTTTTCTCAAATAACTAGCCAATAACTCAAGCTGATAAGACTTGGCCTAAGATATTTGTATTTTCTAAATCAAGTTCAATTATAATTTCAATTAATTAAGCCAGCAAAACAAGTTCAAGTAATTCAAATATTTCATGATAAAATCCTAAGTTTACCTAGACATAAACATGCTTTAGCTACATACGGACTCTCTTCACCTCATGTGTACGTATCGCCCGCAACTAGTGCACATAACAATAATATCACCTATGGGGTAGTTTCCTCCTCACAAGGTTAGAAAAGAGACTTACCTCACTACGAAGTTCCATAACCGGCTCCAATGCCACTCTAACACCCCAAACCAATGCTTGTTGATCCAAAACTACGCATACAATATGCAAACCAATCAAAATGTGTTCTAATACCCATAATTAATCAATTTAAACAATTTTCAACTCCACTTAAAAGTCGATAAAATCCGCCCTCGTGCCCGGATTCCGAAATTTTTCGAAGATGAACTTTACCCATGACACTACGAACTCAAATATACCATTTATTCTGAATTCCATGTCCAATTTCGTGGTCAATAATAAAAATATACCAATTTCTAGGTTTTTCTTCAAAATCCTAATTTCTGCTAATTTTCATGAATTTACAAGCCTAAATTCGTATATTTAACTCACAACGGGTAGAAATCACTTACCTCATGATTGATAGTTAAAATGGTACTCCAAAATCGCTCCAAGGTCGGCTCTCATGGAGAAAATGAAATAAAATGGCCAAAATCCCGTTTTTAAAAAGTTATGCCCACCATAGTCGCCCCTTTTTCGCGAACGCGACCAGGGCCTCGCGTTCGCGAAGGCCAAATGCCACTGCCCCAAAAATTCCTCTTAGCGTACGCGTCACCTACGCCTCTTTCGTGATGCCTCCAGGTCCTGATGCTTCGCGTACGCGGTCACCAAGCCGCGTTCGCGAAGGCTTAACGATTCCAGGCCCCCAACTCCCCCTTCCTTCTTCGCGTTCGCGACCTCCACGTCGCGTTCCGTAGGCTGCTCCAGGTCCTTCTCCGCGTTCTCGACCCCTGTGCCACGTTCATGATGAATAAAATTTCAAACCCTAAATCCTTCTTCGCAAACGCGGTACTCCCTTCACGTTCGCGAAGGACAAAACCAGAACCAGCAATAGTAGCAGCCAAAACAGCCATAATTGGTCCGAAACCAACCCAAAACACACCCGAGGCCCTCGGGACCCCGTCCAATCACACCAACCAGTCCCAATACATAACACGAACCTTCTCGAGGCCTCAAATCGCATCTAACAATGTCAAAATCATGAATCACACTCCAATTCAAGCTTAATGAACTTTAGAACTTCAAACTTCTGCATTTGACACCGAACCCTATCAAAACAAGTCCGATTGACCTGAAATTTCGCACACAAGTCATATTTGACATTACGGACCTACTCTCACTTCCGGAATCGGAATCCGACCCCGATATCAAAAAGTCTACTCCCGTTCAAACTTCTCAAAATAATCCAAATTTTCAACTTTCTCCAATTGATGCCGAAATGACCTATAGACCTCCAAATCAACATCCGGACCCGCTCCTAAGACCAAAATCACCATACCGAACTATTCCCAGGCTCAGAATCCCAAACAGACATCGATAAACTCAAAATCCACTTCAACCCAAACTTAGGAAATTTTTAAACCTTCAAAATGCCAACCGGCCTTAATAGGCGCCGAAATACTCTCGGGCCACCCGATACTCGATCCGAACATACGTCCAAGTGTGAAATCATCATACGAAACCTATTGTAACCTTGAATTCCTGATTCTAAGGGCATTTACTAAAAATCCAAACCTTAGTCAATTTTTTCAACTTAAAGATTCTGAATTTAGAATTTTCATTCCAAATCAACTTCGAACTTCCAGAAATTCGATTCCGACCATGCTCACAAATTTTAATACCTGAAGTGAAGCTACTCAAGGCTTCAAACTGCCGAACGATGTGTTAGATCTCAAAACGACGGTCGGGTCGTTATATTCTCCCCCACTTAAACATACGTTCATCCTCGAACATGCCAAGAATTGCTTCGGAGTTGTCCAAAATCATTGTGCAACACCTTGTGCACCTACCCATGCCACCACAACCCAGTTGGGTAGATTAGCTCGAGCCAGACTGAAGGTCCTCCCTTTTATTTAGTCAATAAGTTTTAGAACCAAACCCCAACCTCCGAATTTCTTTATAATATCTGATTCTAACATACGAACACCATAACAATCACTATGCACTATACCAAAACATGATTGTGCACTTGTGCTGAAATCAAACCATGCACCACATAAGTCAGTTGCCCATAATAACATCCTCCGACCACAATAGCTGAAATTTCACGAGTCCGTTGCTCGCAATACATCTCATGACGTATATAAGTCCTGTTCTAATTCTCACAATACTGCCACGACGAAAGAGTCGTGTGGAAACTCATAGCCACCTACCGTATTAACAAATCATTGAGCCTCTCCCCCGGACAAGAACCATTACCTCATTCTAAACTAAATAATGATATTTGCTCTTAAATATACCTTATATAAATCTGATTGCACTAATTTCAGGTCCAATAATCTTGTCTTACATAGTATAAGCTACCCAAACAATAAGCCACCTCAAACACTTACCAAGATCTCGTATGACGCCAACCATGCGCCAATAGGCTACAAACTTAAATACGATACATAAGGAAAAGCGAACTCCGGAATGGAACTTCCCAGCCCGCATGACAAATAAAACGGTCGAACAGCCGCTATGAACTCTCCTCAGTGAATGAGAAACAAAATACACAGAAACAAATATATGGAACCGTACCCAGCATCTCACTGTCGCGGCATGCAACCTGATCCACACACGGTACCTTTGCAGCATGCAACTCGATCCAAACAACATACCCATGGCGGCGTGCCACCCGATCCGCACATAACAATCAAGAAAAAACACACATCAAGCCGTAACGCTTATACTTACGAAATGCCCAAATATCGACCATAAGCACGCCCAGTGCATAATACAAATCCTGGGGAGACGAATAGAGCCACACACTACGAAACGCAAGCACAGCTAACATGCGATAAATGACCTGCATCTCAAGAGCCATCCTGCTCACATAACACTACAAGCTACACGGGACCTCACACCGATTATGATCATACCATACTGGGCTAATAACCTTTCAAGGATCCACAATGGCCCTATGCATGACACACACGAGCAGCCATCCCAATCCGGAACAAACTCCCATATTAATGATAGTACCCCAAAATCTCTATACTTGGTTTCAATCTTTAACAATCAAGTGACTAATAGGTCACATTATACAATTTTACCCATAGGATACGCTCCCCCAACCTTCTACTCCCGGTGACAAAGTTTGCACATCCCTACGACCAACCGTTCTAATTCTGCAAGGCAAACCGCAATCCGCAAATCCAAACACAATGCCTCTTCCATATAACACCATTTTCAGGCGACACAAAGATAACGTCAGTTTACTCTAAACATCTAAATTATTCCCTGCTCATCCTAGCTCGTGACATTCTTATCAACACTGAACGGCAACCTTGATCCTCAACTTCAAATTCCATACCGCTCACTGCACCCATCATGCCGCTATATAAGAGTACAAGAATTCATCATAACCCCTGAACTACTAGTAGAATGAACACTTCATTGGCTAGACACCTTTCACTTAGCTAATTTAAGAAGAACCAATGCAACACGCAACTGAATTCCCAAATAGCAGAAAAATACAAACTTCAAGTCGTGATCTAAACTGCCATGACTCTTTCGGAAATCCATTTACACGGCAAGGTTATTTGAATCAATATCTCCCAGATCAATCAAGTTATGGTACTTGCCGAGCCCGCACGTGTAACCATGACCACATGTATAACTTCACAAGCCGAAGGAGCTGATCATTGCCGTAATCATACTGATTCAAACCATTACTAACCTACCTTACTTCCTTCAATTTACTCTTGAGTTGTCTTAGAAATAGCAGCAACTCCATTCAAAACATAACGAACCCAATTCGCACTCATCCCGGTGATAACATAGAACACTCCAAGTCCCGTTCATAATTCACTATAAAACTCGATCCTTAACAGCACACGAACCCGAAATCCTTAGGCACTGCACTTAAATCCTTGAACTCACTGGACCGTTGTTGAGAGTCACCTACTCCGTCCTGATCCCGAATATAACCAAACTCCAACACTCTGATAGCACATGAATGCCCTCTCCAAGCAACCAGCTGAATTCTTTTTTTCGTTGCACATTACATCGACAAGAAGCATAACTCTGAGTCTTCCCAAAACCTGCACCTGAATCGATAAGACAAAGTTGGGCACACATTCATCAAGTTCCTTGCACACGTTTATTAGTTATAAATAGTTTCACCCATGCATCGATAGCCAGAAACCACACAAGCAGACAACCACGCAATCCAATCATAGACGGTGGGGCTCCCCCAACTAGCTTTAAGCCACCATCACATAATGTTGAGCCTACAATTATTCCTCCTTCTCAATTACCATGATCTCACACCATTAACCCACCAAATTTCCTGAAGTCTTTTGTTAGTCTTTTCATGAACATTCTGAATCATTCGTCAATCTCATATTCGACCTCTCATCAACATCACGCAACCACTAGCCTGTTCATGGGAGACAACCCACCTGTGGAAATTCCATGCTGACGTCTTCCAATAACGATGCACTGGGTGAAACTACCATGCATCCAGTAACCTTCCCGAGCCCATGCCCGTTCACCAGCTATACAAGTCCGTTCATTCCCTATTGACATCAATCGAGAGTTCAACAATAAAATCCAACTCAAGTCATATTGCGTTTGAAACGATAATCAAATCTTCACACCCCTCCTCATTTCAAGCAAACTTTTTCCTTCCATATTAAATATCTCTCCATACACCTTTTATCACGATTCCTAAGCCGTTCAACACTTTCTCAAGGCACGTGGTTATTCTACCACAAAATTCGTATGCTACTCTGCCTCTCCAACTTCGATCAAACCATCTCCTTTAAACAACTTCTCGACTTTCGCTTCTCATACTTGACTCGCTAGTAATTCAACTGCCGCAAGACACCTCCCACATTTCCTTCCTCATTCTTCGTTACCCAGTGTAGTATCAAATCAAAATCCATCTCTGTAAACCTGAGCTTATAAATTGCTTCCAGCTTTAAACCTCTTGGAAGATCATCGTCCTCGAGCTGTCACATTAGAAATACCAATTCAACTCTGAACCGCTGCACACTGTAGCTCAGGTACCATTTCACAACACCCCGCCTCGAAGGAAAAAATCAAAAAAACCATAGCACCGGCAAACCGAAAATGCGTTCAAACAAGTACGACGATACCGCATCACAACAAAAATTCCACCACGCTCGAAAATACCAAGTCTCATTACTCCATCAACCCAAACCTAAACATCATAGTCCAATTACCTTTCCTTTTCTGTGATTAAGTACTGAACCTCTAAATCATGCACTGAGAGATCCTCCTTTCGAGTCATTTACTAGCTTGACACGTAGACATGCACCCTACCATTACACCAACACTGTGCATAGTCTCAAACCATACTGATATTGAGCTGAAATGACAGATTCTCCTTCCGCAAGAAGACGATAATAACTTGCTTGAATGCGCAGGGAAAAGCATCCTACACCACGCCTGTAGTACCACAACAACTCCTTGATGTCCAACTGACACAAGAGCTCAACATCATATAAGAATGAGTAGGAAGGAAATAAAAGAAGTGCTCCTAACAGCTCTGTAGCCTCCCGAAGATAAGTACAGATGTCTCTGTACCGATCCGCAGGACTCTACTAGACTTGCTCATGACTCATGAGACCTAAGTGAACCTAATGCTCTAACACCAATCTGTACAATGGAGACTTGGAGGGCTGCAATGCGTAGCCTGGAATGCAGCTCACATAAAGTATCCTCGACAGGCGCCTACACACCAAGGTGATCACCAAATGGACATGTCAATTCCTGCACATTTAATGCAGAAGTGCAGCATGGGTACGTAAATCAACGTGTACCTAGTAAGTACCTAGCCTAACCGCGGAGGAGTAGTGACGAGGTGTCGACATCGACACTTACTCGAGGTCCAAATAAATAATAAGATAATTTATAACAAGTATGAAATACACAGCTGTAGTGAAGTAATTTTGTAATCTCAAAATTTTCCAGTTATTCCCTTTAGAGCATAATTTCTTAGTCTTTTATTATTTTATTAATATCTCAAAACATGCCAAGTGTCAATACCAAATAAGTAAGAAATACCATAAAATGCCGGGCCTCAGTGGAAAGACTAGCTCGTGAATATTTGGCTACTAGCAATGTAACGCACGATACTGACGAGGGATGTTCGGCCCAATTCGGAATAATGTGTACACGGCCGAGGGTCGAGTGGCACGAGCCATAGATGCATCTATACTGCCGAGGCGTTCGGCCCGCTCCACAAGAAAGGGAAGAAATTTCCTAGAATTTCGAGATGCGTGTTTTACATTATAGCACATGAACTTAATATGAATATAATCTTACCGGTCTCTCAAATAACTAGCCAATAACTCAAGGTGATAAGGCTTGGCCTAAGATATATGTAATTTCTAAATCAAGTTGGATTATAATTTCAATAAATTAAGCCAGCAGAAAAAGTTCAAGTAAATCAAATATTTCATGATAAAATCCTAAGTCTACTCAGACATAAACATGTTTTAGCTATGTAGGGACTCTCGTCACCTCGTATGTACGTAGCGCCCACAACTAGTGCACATAACAGTAATATCACCTATGGGGTAGTTTCCCCCTCACAGGGTTAGACAAGAGACTTACCTCACTCCGAAGTTTCATAGTCGGCTCCAACGTCACTCTAACACTTAAAACCAATGCTTGTTGATCCAAAATTATGCATACAGTGTGCAAACCAATCAAAATGTGTTCTAATACCCATAATTAATCAATTTAAAAAATTTCCAACCCCGCAAAAAGTCGATAAAGTCCGCCCTCGGGCCCACGTGCTTGGATTCCGAAAATTTTCGAAAATGATTTGTGTGTGTGGTCAAAATCAAATTTCGGGAAGTTCGGAGTTGATTTGGAAAGAAAATTCTAAATTCGAAAGCTTTAAGTTGGAAAAATTGACTGAGGTCTGAATTTTTAGTAAACGATCTTGAAATTAGGAATTCAAGATTCCAATAGGTTCGTATAATGATTTTGGACTTGGACGTATGTTCGGGTCGAGTATCAGGTGGCCTGGGAGTATTTCGGCGCCTATTACGGAAGGTTGGCATTTTGAGGTTTAAAAATTTTCTAAGTTTGTCTTGAAGTGGATTTTGATGTTATCTATGTTTGTTTGGGATTTCAAACCCGAGAATAGTTCCGTATGGTAATTTTTGTCGTAGGAGCGGGTCTGGATATTGATTTGGAGGTTCGTAGGTCATTTCGGCATCAATTGGCGAAAGCTGGAAATTTGGATGATTTTGAGAATTTGACCGGGAGAGGATTTTTTGATATCAGGGACGGATTCCGATTCCAGAAGTGGGAGTAGGTCCGTAATATCAAATATGACTTGTGTGCAAAATTTGAGGTCAATCGGACTTGTTTTGATTGGGTTCGGTGTCAAATGTAGAAGTTTGAAGTTCTAAAGCTCATTTAGCTTAAATTGGGGTACGATTCAAGGTTTTGATGTCGTTTGATGCGATTTGAGGCCTCGAGTAGGTTCGTGTTATGTATTGGGACTGGTTGATGTGATTGGACAGGATCCTGAGGTCCTCGGGTGTGTTTCGGGGTGGTTTCGGACCAATTCTGACTGTTTTGGCTGCTGCTGTTGCTAGTTCTGGTTTTGTCATTCGCGAACGCGAAGGGAGTCTCGCGTTTGCGAAGAACGATTAGGGCGGTTGAAATTTTGTTCATCGCGAATGCAACACAAGGGTCGCGAACACGGAGAAGGACCTGGAGAAGCCTACGCGAACGCGGCGTGGAAGTCGCGAACGTGATGAAGGAAGGGGGAGCTGGGGGCCTAGAAGCGTTAAGCCTTCGCGAATGCGGCTTGGTGACCGCGAATGTGAACCATTAGGACCTGGAGGCATCGCGAACGCGGCATAAGTGACGTGTATGTGAAGAGGAATTTTTGGGGCAGTGGCATTTGGCCTTCGCGAATGCGAGGCCCTGGTCGCGTTCGCGAAGAAGGGGAGACTGTGCTGGGCAGAATGTTTTAAAAACGGGATTTTGGCCATTTTCATTTCATTTCCTCCATGAGAGCCAACTTTGGAGCGATTTTGGAGCACTATTTTCACCGTCTATCATGAGGTAAGTGATTTCTACCAGTTGTGAGTTAAATATACGATTTAGGCTTGTAAATTCATGAAAATTACTAGAAATTGGGATTTTGAAGAAAAACCTAGAAATTGGTATATTTTTATTTTTGACCACAAAATTGGACATGGAATTCAGAATCAAATAATATATTTGAGTTCATAGTGTTATGGGTAAGTGAAGGTACTCAAGGCCTCAAATCGCCGAACAAAGCGCTAGAGTTCAAAACGACCGGTCAGGTCGATTACAGCCTTCAAACTTCGTCAAATTCTGTATATTGCCTAATCTATGTGTTTTTAACGAATCATAGTAATAGCCATTGAAAAAAAAAAATCGCCTATATATTTTGAATGCTATATATTATTGGTAATTTTTTTAAACTATTTTTTGTAGCACTACTAAAATGGCTAGTTTTTAGCAAATAGTATTTTTTTGATACATTTCTTAAGATTCCCTATGTTATTTTACTTCTACCTCTTACTTTGTCCCACCGATTTATTTTTCCTCCGGCTTACTTGTATTCTTCATTAAATCCAAAATTTTAAAAATTCAATTATGGGCACAACCATTAAACAGGCTACACCCTACGTGGATGCCGCAATAACTAGTGCAACAAATTCATTGACCGATTTTTAGATTAATACACATCCTTTGTTAATTATCATGCTAAACTATGTTGACTTTTTCCTCCCTTTGTCCTTTTCTTGTTTCCCTTTTAACATTTTGTTTTTGGGTGGTAAGAACTTTGTTTTAATTAAGTAGAAGGGAACAGAACATAGCAACAACCCAGAATTGCGAGATTATAATTTTAAACAGAAAAAACTTAAATACATATTACAAGGATATTCATAAATGCAAAAAGTCAATTAATACAAGTAAGATAATTTCACACTCTCAAGATGATAAATTTTAAATATACAACAATCTTATAATCTGGTTGGCCAAGCTTTTTTCTTGGTCAAAAATACTTTTTCTCAATTTTTTTTTTTTTTAAAGTTAAAGTGTTTGGCTAAGTTTTTTGAATGGAAAAAATGCTTTTGAGTAGAAGCAGAAGTAGTTTTTAAGAAGCAGGAAAAAACAGTTTCTCCCCAAAAATATCTTTTTGAATAATACTTCTGAAAAAAATACACTTAGAAACACTTTTTAAAAGCCTGGTCAAAGACTAATTGCTGCTCAAAAGTACTTTCAAATTGATTAGCCAAACACAAATTGATTTTCACCAAAAATATTTTTTTGAAAATCACTTTTAAAAAAAGCAATTCTTAAAATGAGCGGATTTTATAAGCTTGTCCAATCAGGCTATTACTCTTACGGTCTCAAGCTTTCCTTTCTCACTCACTAATTTTTTTTATCCATAGCTAAACACACGCAAGATTAATTTTAATTGGAAAATAATAAGATCCCCACCAAAATAAGTTCAGATTAACAGAATCTGATAACTAAATTCCAACAGCAGTAAGTATCTATATCTATATTTATATATTATTAAAAGAAGAGGAAAATTTTTTTTCCTTAAATTATATGGCAGTCTAGACAAAAGTCACATGACATAAATAGTTAATATTAGTTATTGATTATTACTTTTTAACTTTAAATATCTATAAAATCATAAAATAAATATTTCTTAATAAAGAAAATTAAAAAGTAAAAAACTGCCAATTCAAAATTTCTTTATTTTTTAAATAATTTTATTTTTCTTTTTAAAAATAAAAAAAATTATCTATTCAGAAAATATTATTGCGAATAATAAAATAAAATATAAAATATAAAATATTTTAAGGGTAATAAAATATATATCATCTATTATACTACAAAACAAATAGTAGACAAAAAAATATTAAACAAAGTAATATGCTAATAAAAATTTCTATTAACAATGCAATTATAATAAATATTGGATAATATAATAAAGAAAAATACATAACTAAAAAGTTATTCGATGACTATATAAGTCACTCTAATTTAATAGAGATTTTTTTAATTAAAATTCAGATAATATTATTGACAACAACAGAATAAATTTAAAATAAAAAATATTTCATGATAAATAAAATATATATATCTTCTCTTATATTACAAAAGGAAAGTGAGAAGACAAAAGTATTCAATAAAGTAATATGCTAATAAAAATTTTAATTAACAATGTAAAAATGCTAAACATTGGATAATAGAATAAAGAAAAATATAAAATCAAAAAGTTATTCAATGACTATATAAGTCCCTTTAATTTAATAGAGATTTTATTATTGAATTATATATTGACAAATAAGTTAACAATTGAAATTTATTAAAGTAATATGATATAATATATTTAATCAAACCCGATCACAATTTAATTTATATAATAGTTATTATTATGACCGCGTAACGCGGGTACCACTACTAATATTTTGTTAAAATTATTAACTTAACCTTTTCCCAAGTCATCAGCCATGCACTACCAGTAGATAGCTTTCAGTTTGCTGTCAATTTTACTATGTTATCAGTTGCATCTAAGGCATTTCCCTTTACGTCTTCTTATTTTTCGCTTCTTTCCCTTTTTTAATATCAGCTTATATTCTTTTTTTTGTTTAACTATACATTTAACTTTCTATATAAAAAGACGTGATGTACGAACCTAGCCTGCTCTTTGATAGTAAAGACAAGGTAACAAACCTGTATAGAGAAGTCATAACAAAGATAATGTGATTCATTTGACTTTATGAAAGACATTTTCTTTCTCTAAATATTACAGTAGGACCACATTTATATAATAGAAAGGTTGATTGTAATAATGACCTCCTTTTTAACTCGTTGAGAAGATCTTATCTCTTACTTAGAACAACATGTTGTATAATAACGACAATTTAAAAAGCTAAAGTGTTAGCTTATTTACAGTTTACATTTTAGATGCAGCACCTCACATCTTTTACAATTACAATCATTAAATTGTTCTAAAAGTTGTTATTAACGTGTCTGGTATTAATTCTTAGCTAAGAGTACAACTATTAAAAATGTACTTGAGTAGTGTTAATTTTGAACAACACAACGTTAAATAAATTCCACAATTTTCTTTACCTCTTTATTTTTAGATCTGTTAATAGCACAAAATAATACCTTAAATTTAAACAATTCGCCTGGCATGATCACAGGCTTACAATCACAATTCACCCGGTATGGTCACAGGCTCAATAACAATGATCACACCCAACTCTAGTCCTAAAAAAAATAAGCGATCGCTGCAAATATAACCTGGCTTATGAGTCCACTGTCGAATCCCAATGAGAACAAAGGCTTAGCTATAACTATTTAATATCACTAAGAAAATAAGTTTAAACAATTTTCGAGTGATAAAGATAAAGATTTTTGTTTTAAAACACTTTAAAAGAAAATACTAAAGTAATAAGATTATCAACTAAAGAAATATTTGTGAATTGAAGAGAAAAAAAGATTATCGGGATGAATGCATAACATGTTCAATATAATCATGCCGATTTATTCTCCACTGATCGTGAGTTCTCCTGTTACCACAATTAACTCTCGATCAAAAGTAGAAATTTTCTAGAATTATTCTCTCGAACTAACCCTAGCTAGCGATTCAAGCAACTCACAAAGATCGTGCCAAAGTTTCGTTATCTCTAATCTTATTTTTAAATCCAAGTAATTAATCTCTTAACTTACTCAGAAATGACACTGTTCAACATCAACCTAATCAAATATTCTTTTTCAAGCAACACATGACAAATAGGCACAGTTAATCGGTGGCCATTCAACTAACAACAAGTAAAACGTAGTTGAACAAATATATTTTAAAAACCGCTGATTATAAATAAGCATGGTCAATAATTCATTCAATAATTGATTCCATCTAAACCCTAGAAGAAAGGTTTAGCTACTCATAATACTACTCAAAAATACATAAACCATTATCAATCCAATATTCATAGAAATTAAGATAGAAAAGTAGATAGAAACTCTTTGATTCATCTTCTTGAATGAACTTGAGGATCTTTCGGGCTCAAATTTGCTTGAACAATGGTGTTCCTTGCCTTGTCAGATCAAGCATGTGGCTGAAATAAGGGTTAGAAGCTTTTATATTATGTCCATAAGCCAAATGACTAAGTTTTCCCTCAAGATAAAATGCAGGCGAATTTGTACTTGTGCTATAGCTGTGCTTCGCACAGAATCTGGTTGAAATTCCAGATTTTTCTGTGCTTTTCTTGTGCTATGGGAAGTTACTTCACTGCCTGGGTCACTTTTTCTGTGCTTTTCTTGTGCTATGGGAAGTTACTTCCTGCTTGGGTCACGATTTTTCTTTTATTTCTTCAGTAATTGCCTTTGGCTTCATTATTGCTCAAATCAACTTTATTTTTCACTCTTGGCTTCCTACATAAAAAACTTCAAACATTAAGCACAATTGGTCATATTTCAACCTTCGAACCACCTAAAAGCACACCAAAGTGGGGGTAAAACATATCCTATTACATGTAAATCTAGCATATTGTCACCACCCTACACTTAGACTTTTGCTCGTCCTCGAGCAAACATAAGACATCACAGAAAAATCACAGAGAATCAGTCAAGCTCATTCAAACTCCATGTCAAGCGATTATTCAGAAACATCAACCACATGAGTAGAACATCATTATTTTGCTCAAAATCATATATTGAAACTCGAAACTTTGCTCCTCACAAATTCCGTTGAACCTTACAATCAAAGAAATGCCCCCAAAACACACATCTATAGAAGCAAATGACAAACACTAGGGCATATAAAACAAAACACTCGCACTTGTCAAAGAGTTTACATGCAACACATACAATACCATAAGCTTACCCATTCTGTCACTAATGTAGGAGTCTCAATCCACAGTCAAGTAGGACTTTTTAAAGCTTGTAATGTTGGCTTGGGGGTAAGGTATGGACACTTTTGATTATATAGTGGCTAAATCTTCCCGTAAACACTTTAAGCATCTCTAACTTCTACTTTTCCCACTCTTTTCTTTTGTAAACACTCCACTCTTTCATTTTTCTTTCACAGCTCAAGCACAGAAGTCACCATTTTTTTTTTTGCTCCCTCTTATTTTCCCAACTACATTATTCTCTTTTTTTTAAAGATGAGAATGGAGCTTCAAAAGGGAATATCAAGATACTTCACTTTCATTACTTTCATTCATGGGGAAACTTTAATTTTTCACGTACGTAATATTTTCTCATAACAACAACTTTTGTCCAATCACACAACCTAAAGTAATTAAGGGGAAGATAGATCAACAAGAGATATTAATTCAAAATGGACATGGCTTGTAACATGAGTTGCCAAAGAAAAGGTTAATAGGCGTAAATTGGTACTCTAGGTGTAAGGCCCCGTAAAATTTTACCTAAAACCCGAGGTTTCATGGTGCTAAAGTAGACTTATGTGTTGATGATTGTAGAGATTTTTTTTGGTTGAACAGTGCATTAAGGAGTTGAAGAAAAATTTTGGCAGAGTAGGACGTTTCTGCGGTCCACTGTGCAACTGCAGATTCACTTTGCGGGCCGCAGATCCACCGCAGAGTGAAGCAGTGAAATGACCCATTTTTTGAGGTTGTTTTGGAAGGAGGTTCTGCGGTCCTTTCTGCGACTGCAGACCTGTCGCAGAATGAGGCAAAAATTTCTAGTTCTGGAGGACCATTATACGGTCCATTTTGCAGACCGCATAAGTGTTATGCAGTCACATATGCGACCACAGAATTGCATCGGGGCTTTATTTTTTCTAATTTTGTGATCCCGACCCTATTTTGATATATAGTCGTTGAAAACCATTTATAAGGTAAGAACCTGATATTTAGAGAGAGGGGAGTGGTATAAAGTGAGAAGGGAAGTTCCTAAGGATATTGTTCATCGACTCTTGCTCAAAGTTGAAGAATTCACAAGAAAAAGTCACAAGGTCTTCATCCAAGAGGTAAGGCTCCATATCCTAGTCTTCAATTTCGAGTTTGAGGTAGAAGGTGGATAAGTAGGAAGTGTATTTCTTAGGTGTGAGGGTGTTATCTATTTATCATGTACCAACAAAGTTGTAGGAAGGTTGTTGAGCTAGAAAAGGTGTATTGGGTTGGGGATGAAGGAATCCACTATGGGAGGACCTTGAAACCTTAATGCGCACCTAGTAATTGATAAAATGCTCACATGAGCTGGAACTATGAACTCCTTCCTAATTTGTGTTCAATTTTGCTATATTTCTAAGATGATCGAAGTGGCTAAGATTTCTGGAACATTGTAGTAATTTAAGGAAAGCTCAAGGCGAGGTATGTTGGCTAAACTTCTCTATTAGAATTGAACCCCACAATATCCTTGTAAGTCCCCAAGTTATTCATTATAAATTGATTATTCCGATTAAGCCTATTGTCAAAAGATATTTGTTCAATATGTACTCCAATGTTCTTGTTATGTTATGTTCTATTTGAAAATGTGCTCGAAGCATGGGTTGCATATCTAAATGTTATAACTTCAAGTCGAGATTCGAATGAAAGCTATTATGCCAAATTGGTAAGAAATCTCAATGTGCCTAATATTCTTATTTGTTTATATGTGGACTTAAAGTCTTGAATAGAAATGCTTTGTTGTTGATGATCCGTGATGATGTTTGAAAGTGAAAGAGATGAACATGAAATATGAAATACGGCCAACGTGCCAAGAGTGACATTGTGTTATGGCCATTGGTTCCAATGAAATGACTGATATATAAAAGACAATGAAATGAGTTGTCAATCCTTTAAATAAAAAAACACCCTGGGGGTATCTTTAGTCACTGTGGAAGGGTAGGTTGAAATAACCTAACCCCGAAACTACACATACCAGTGTAGGAGTGAATTGTGATTGTACCCATTTATTGGGATGAGATTGATGTGACACGAATATTCCCTTTTATTGGTATGAGATGATTGCTAGAAAAGGGTGATGTCGATCCACACGACATTGTGGTGAGATAACCTAGCCGATCGGGTTGTGATCGGCGGCATGCCGCACATATGGTGATGATTGTGCTTGAGATTATGATTGAAACAATGATTGAAACAATGATTGTGACTGAGATAATAATTGTGATTATGGTTGATGTCTTTGGGTGAGACAGCCTAGCCGATCGGACCGTGATCGAACTCCGTGCTAAAATCATGGTGGTATATCGGTGCTAAGATCTCCCAACCTAAATATAGAAATTTACTTGAAAACTTGTCTTGCTCCTAACTTGATGTTGTGGTATTGTTTGAGGCTCTCATTGATTTTATGATTGTTTTCCTTGTGTTATCATTCGTTCTATTGAGATGGTGTTTAGTCTTTCATACTAGTATTGTTCCATGTGTACTAATGTCCCTTTTGCGGGGGCGCTGCATCTTTAATGGATGCAGGTGGTTCCACAGTAGGAAGCTTTGATCATTGATAGCGGTACACCCTCTTCCCAGCTGACTTGGTGAGCCCACTTCATATCAGGGTCATATATCTTTTGTTCCTTGTATATTATGTTTCGTGGTATAGCCGGGGCCTTGTTACCGGCACTATCATAGTACTCTTTTGTATATATTAGAGGTTCCGTAGATATAGTGTGGGTGGTATGTTGGTGTTGGGGAAGTCAAACTAGTAATGTATTTGTATCACACGTTTCACTTCAAACTATGAAGGTGTATGTATTTTGAACTTTATAAATGACATAACTAATGATAAGGAATTGGTGTTGTTCATATGATCCTCCTCATTGTCTAATTAATGAAATGGATCTCCTCTTTATTCCTAAGTAAGTTCGGGTAGAAGTTATTGTATAGGCTTGCTCGGCCGGGATATTTCGGTTGAGCGCCCGCCGTGCTCCCCGAGGTCGAGGCTTGACACTGGGCTATTCATTCATTTGGTAGGCTAATTTAGGCACTAGTGGTTTATATCAAAGAAGGCCTACTATCACTCTAAGGATCAAAACTTTCTAGGATTTTTCTTCAAACTACAAGTAGGGAAAGTTCTAGACTGACATGCATACCCGAAAATACAAAACAAAAAGTCCCCACACAATTTACATGAAATTTGCAAGTCAATCAGTTTCAACCATCAATGTACAAACATGAGCTCACAAAGGAGGTTCAAGAACAACATGGGTGACTCTCACAAAATACAACTTTTCAAGGATTGAATTCTCTTTGCTTAAATTTCTCTACATTTTTTTACAAACAAAAAAAAATGCTTGGTTCAAAAGAAAAGCTCACTGGGAAAAGAACCAAGTCCAAGAAAATCCAATGATATTTCTATGCTAAAACAAATAAATTAAAATACACTACCAATAATATATCCCCCACCCCACTCTTAAAATTATGCATTGTCCCCAATGTACACCTTATGTAATAAGAGGATAAAAGAAACTTCCTGGAAGGTCAAAGGCTGAGCATTAGCAGCTCACGGGGTACTCAGACTTCTCCAGGGCATTTTCCTTTGTGCAGGCACCCCACACTTTATTCTAACCATCTGGCTTGCTGTTGCATCCTTCCAATCGCTTTGCTTCCCATTCTCCTAGAAAATAAAAAATGGACACTACAAAAATAATACAAAAAAAAGTTTAAAAATTAACAAAGAAAGAAAGCAGTAAAGTCAGGTTGTCTCCCAACAAGTGCCTGATTTTATGTCACGGCACGATGTGAATCACTTTCTGCCTAGCTTATAAATTGAACTCCAAGTTTTGATTCAAGCTTATGATTATGTTCTTGGGGCGGTGAAACAAATCTATCTAGCCCAAGGAAACAATATAATATTCTACGCTTCTTGGCCTATGAGATGTGTAATCCTGTCTTTCTGGCAAGAAAAATGTAGGAATGTAGGCACTTTGTTCCTCATCCCTTGACTCCTCAATTGGCGCGGATGATTCTATTTCCATAATATCATCCAAACACAATGTGGAAAAATGCTTAGAGTGAGGACAAATGCGCGCAAAACAAAAATTTGAAGGCTTATTCACATTCTCTTCATGTCACGAACTAGAGTTAACTAAAATTGCATCTTTAAGGTCCTTGGTTGACTCAAACGTCACTTCTTTACCATCGGCATCCTCAAATTCTAGTTGGATATATTGTTGTTGTTCTACTCTGACCTCCTTCATTAGCACCTCACTGCATCTAATTCATGCTCTTCTTGGCTACTATCTATAATATTGGTCTGTTGAGCATTAAAAGCTTCAATCAGTTGACTCACTTAAGCCTCCAAGTTGCAAATAGTTGCCTCTTGCCTTTCTATCTGCAATAGTCTTTCATCATTTTGATCCACAAGGCACTTTAACATGTCCTTGATCTCTTTCTGGTTATCATCCCTGGGTCCTTTGTTTCTATTAACTTCACAATAAAAAACAGAACCATCATAGTAAGGGGATGGGGGAGGATAAGAAAAATAAGCACAACCATGAAAGTGACCATCTTGACCACCACACACATCACACACATTCCAAAAATAAGATTGAGTTGGTGCACATAACTCGCTCTTAGGAGCATTTTGAAATCTTTGCCATGTGTGGTTTCCTTCACAATATGTATAAGGATCAAAAGTAAAATGACCAATACCTAAAATTCCCATAATTCCAAGCTGTCATGTTTCTCAAACCAACAAGTAAAATAAAATAAAATTAAAAAAGAACAAAACAACAAAAAAAGGTTCAAACTTGTAATCTAGCAATATATACCACTACAACTACATCGTTAGTTCCCAGGCAATGGCGCCAAAATTTAATCATGCCTAACCCTAGTCCTAAAAAGGATAACTGGTCGCTGCAAATATAACCTGGCGTGTGAGTCTAGGGTCGAATCCCAATAAGAACTAAGGCTTAGCTATAGCTATTTAATATCACTAAAAAAAAATAAGTTCAAACAATTTTCGGGTGATAAAAGTTAAGATTTTTGTTTAAACTACTTAACTAAAAAATTACTAAAGTAATAAGATTATAAACTAAAGAGGAATATGTGAATTAAAGAGAAAAAAGGCCTAGGATTATGATTTTATAATCACGTCAATTTATTGTCCACTGATCGTGAGTTCACCTGTTACCACAATTATCTCTCAATCAAAAGCAGTATCTAGAATTACTCTATCGAACTAAACATAGCTAGCGATTCAAGTGACTCACAAAGATCGTGCCAAAGTTTCTTTATCTCTATTCTCACTTTTAAATCCAAGTAAATAATCTCTTAACTTACTCAAAAGTGACATTGTTCAAATACAACCTAACCAGTATTATTTTTCAAGCAACACATGATATGTAAGCACAGTTAATTAATGGCCATTCAACTAACAACAAGCAAAACGTAGTTGAACAAATAGATTATAAAAGTGGCTAAGTATAAATAAGCATGGTCACTAATTCAACCAATAATTGATTCCATCAAAACCCTAGAAGAAAGGTTTAGCTACTCATAATACTACTAAAAAAAATACATAAATAATTGTCAAACCAATATTCATAGAAATAAAGATAGAAAAGTAGAGAGAAATTCTCCGATTCGTCTTCTTGAATGAACTTGAGGATCTTTCTGGCTCAACTTTGCTTCAACAATGGTGTTCCGTGCCTTCTCAGGTCAAGCATGCGTCTGAAATAGGGGTTAGAATCTTTTATATCACGTCCCTAAGCCAAATGATTAAGTTTCCCCTCAAGATAAAACGCATGCGAATTTGTACTTGTGCTATAGCTGTGCTTCGCACAGGATCTGGTTGAAAATCCAGATTTTCCCGTGCTTTTCCTGTGCTATGGGAAGTTACTTCATTGCCTGGGTCACAATTTTCCTATGCTTTTCCTGTGCTATGGGCAATTACTTCACTTCTTGGGTCACGATTTTCCTTTTATTTCTTCAATAGTTGCCTTTTGGCTTCATTATTGCTCAAATCACCTCTAATTTTTACTCTTGGCTTCCTACATAAAAAACTTCAAACATTAAGCGCAATTGGTCATATTTCAACCTTTAAAACACCTAAAAACACACCAAAGTATGGACAAAACATATCCTATTACATGTAAATCTGGCATATTATCACCACCCTGCACTTAGACTTTTGCTCGTCCTCAAGCAAACACAAGACATCACAGACAAATCACAGAGAAGCAGTCAAGCTCAATAAAAAATCCATGTCAAGCGATTATTCAGAGATATCAATCACAAGGGTATATAACACCTTTCTTTTTCTCATAATCATATATTGAAACTCGAAACTTTGCTCCTCGCGAATTTCGTTGAACCTCACAATCAAAGAAATGGCCCCAAAACACACATCTATAGCAGCAAATCACAAACACTAGGGCATATAAAATAAAACACTCACTCTCATCAAAGAGTTTACATGCAACACATACAGTACCATAAGCTTGCCCATTCTGTCACTAATGTAGGAGTCTCAATCCACAGTCAAGTAGGACATTTCAAAGCTTGTAATGTTGGCTTGGGGGTAAGGTATGGACATTTTTGATTATATAGTGGCTAAATCTTCCCCTAAACACTTTAAGAATCATTAACTTCTACCTTGCCACTCTTTTGTTTTGTAAACACTTCACTTTTTCAATTTTTTTAGCTCAATCACGGAAGTCACCAATTTTTTTTGTCTCCCTCTTTTTTTCCCAACTAAATTATTCTCTTTTTTTTAAAGATGAGAATGGAGCTTCAAAAAGGGAATATCAAGGGACTTAACTTTCATTACTTTCATTCATAGGGCAACTTTGTTTTTCCACGTATGCAATATTTTCTCATAGCCACAACTTCTGCCCAATCACACAACCTAAAGTAGTTAAGGGGAAGATAAATCAACAAGAGAGATTAATTCAAAGTGGACATGGCTTGTAACATGGGTTGCCAAAGAAAAGGTTAATAGGTGCAAATTGGGACTCTAGGGCTATTCATTCATTTGGTAGGCTAATTTAGGCACTAGTGGTTTATATCAAAGAAGGCCTACTATCACTCTAAGGATCAAAACTTCCTAGGATTTTGCTTCAAACAACAGGCAGGGCAAGTTCTATACTGACATGCATACACAAAAATACATAACAAAAACTCCCCATACAATTGAAATGAAATTTGCAAGTCACTCAGTTTCAACTGTCGATGTACAAACATGAGCTCACAGAGGAGGTTCAAGAACAACTTAGGTGACTCTCACAAAACACAATTGCTTTTCATTGCTTGGGTCACGAGTTTCCTTTTATTTCTTTAGTAATTGCCTTTTGGCTTCATTATTGTTCAAATCACCTCTATTTTTCACTCTTGGCTTCCTACATAACAAACTTCAAATATTAAGCTCAATTGGTCATATTTCAACCTTCAAAACACCTAAAAACACACCAAAGTAAGGGTAAACCATATCCTATTACATGTAAATCTAGCATATTATCAAGCAACATGAAAACAGATAATATAAGTACACATGGGTATGATCAATAAATATCAAGTTTTATACTCCTGAGCTAGTATAAGTGGCATGCTACGGCGTATACTTGTGCGAGGGTATTACTGTAGCCCAAGTCAACAAGTAATATCAAATAATCGAGTAGCTCATCGAAGCAACAAAACAAGTCACGTAAGGTGTATGACATATGCAAGGAAAAGCACACCATAACATGAAAATAACCAACACAATGTCCCCAAGGCATCACACATCATCCCTGATATTGCCACGCTTATCTCTCTGATAGCCACCCGTATCATCCTGTAACGACCCGACCGGTTATTTTGAGTATTTTAGCCCCGATCCCCTATTTATTTCCTCCTTTATGTTATGTTATGGTTATGTAACTTAACGGGGGTGTTTGATCTTTGTTCGGGTGAGTTTCTGAGTAAAATGAGACACATAGTCCCTAAGTTGGAGGCTTAAGTTGAGAGAGTTGACCGTAGTTTGACTTTTATATAGATGACTCCGAAATAGAGTTTTGATGGTTCTAATAGCTCCGTATGGTGATTTTCGACTTAGGAGCATGTCCGAATGTTGATTGGGAGGTCCATAGGTTGTTTCGGCTTGAATTGGCAAAAGTTAGAAAGTTAAAGGTTTGGAAGGTTGAGAAGTTTGACCGTGAGTTGACTTTATTTATATCGGGGTTGGATTTTGATTCCGGAAGTTGGAATAGGTCCTTCATGTCATTTGTAACTTGTATGCAAAATTTTAGGTCAGTCGGAGTTGTTTTGGTATGGTTCGGCTTTAGTTTCGGAAGTCGGATGTTCATAGTTTTAATAGGCTTGAATTGGGTTGCGTATCATAGAATCGATGGATTTTTCGAAGTTGCGGCATCGCAGATGCGACCCTATGCCCGTAGATGCGAAATCGCAGGGCAGAAATAGGGGTCTTCGAGGGTTTAATTTCATTTTTCATTTTTGGACCTAGAGAGCTCAGTTTGTGGTGATTATTCGAGGGATTTTCAAGGAAATCATCGGGGTAAGAGATTCTAACTCGCTTTTGGCTATATTACATGAATCCATTGTTATTTTTATCATTTAATTAGTGAATTTATTTGAAAATTTGGGAAAAAATTATGAAAACTTCTTAGACTAAATTTTGGGGTTTTGAAAGGCGATTTGAGTTTAGATTTGAGTAATTCTTGTATTGTTGGACTCGATATCGAATGGGTATTAGGATTTTGTAATTTTGGTCAGGTTTCGAGACGCGAGCCTAGGGTTGACTTTTGAGTTTACTTTTTATTTCTCTTTAAAAATCATAACTTTATTGTTCGAAATAGTTTTCTATAGTTTATATTTATGGTATGAAGTTGTTTTGACTAGATTCGAGCCGTTCGGAATTGAATAATTTAGGGAAAGGCTTACTAGTGGATTGAGTTAGCGTATTTTGAGGTAAGTGCCTTGTCTTACTTTGTGTGGGGAATTACCCCCTTAGGATTGGTGTTGTTTTGTGTTAATTGTGATGTGTGAAAGCTGTGTACGCAAGGTGGCGAGTGTGTACACGGGTTAAATGTGGTAATTGGCCAAAACTAGCCACGTAAATTCCTTTCATGCCTTCAATTGAGTTACCATAATGTGTTATATTAATCATCATTAGTCTATCTTCACATGCTTTACTTGTCTTACCTCTTACTTGTTATTTGCCTTTACATGCCTAGTTAAAATTATTGTTTCTTTTATTCCTTGTTCGCTATTTAACCGTTGAGTTCTTTACTTGAAATTGTTATTCTAGAAATATCTTGTTGTTGAAATTGGAATTGATTTATAAAGGTCGTGATTCACATTGAGGCAAAATCGTTAAGTTGTGAAATACTATCCTTGTTGAGTTATTCACTTTCGGTTGTTATTGTTGAGACTCTTGTGCATATTGTGGTTGAGCCACGGGCTATTTATTGTGGAAACACCATTATTGTTGACTTCTTTGGCAAGTTATGATTTTGGGCACTTGAGGTCCGATTTGTGATATGTTGTGATATTGATACGCATGCGGAAATATAAGGATTGGGGTTGAAACGCATGCGGTGAGATAAGGTGGGCTTGATACGCGTATGGCTAGTAAGGAAACTACTTGAACCCACGCGGTGTGATAAAGTGGGCTAAAACGCGAGAACCTATTTCGGAAAAAATAATTTTCAAAACTAAATGCAAGGCTCCCGTGGTGATACAAGAAAAGATTGTGAATTGTTTTATGATCTGGTTGTGATTCTTGTTGATACTTTTCTATTAATTCACTTGTGTTTTGGTTGCTTGTTTCCTTGGCATATTATTCCTTGTTTTCTTCTGTGATGCATTATTTGACTTAGTTCGATATAGCTAATCTTGGTATATTCCTTTATTTTTTCATTTCTGTTATTATCATTATTACACTGTTATATACTTTCAGTTTCTTATTTATTCCAGTAGGGCCTTGACCTGACCTCGCCACTACTCTTCCGAGGTTAGGCTTGGCACTTACTGGATACCGTTGTGGCGTACTCATGCTATGCTTCTGCACATTTTTTGTGCAGATCCAGGTACTCCTACCAATCCAGGCACCAGTGAGACGAGCTCAGCTTCGGAGACTTCAAGGTATACTTGCCGGTGTCTGCAGGCCTCGGATTCACCCTCTATCTAGTCTACTTCATTTTCTTTCCCTCTATTTGAGAGTTATATCGTTATTTCAGTTATATTTTGCATGTATGTTTGGCATACCTAGTCTTAAAGACTAGGTGTCATCACGACATCATACAGCGGGAAATTGGGATCGTGACAAGTTGGTATCAGAGCTCTAGGTTCATAGGTATTATGAGGCACAAGCAGGTTTAGTAGAGCCTCGCGGATCGGTACGAAAACGTCTGTACTTATCTTAGGGAGGCTATGGAACTGTTAGGAAATGTTTCACTTCTTGGATTCCTTATCGTGCGAATTGTTGACTTCGAAATACTAAATCTCTGTCTTTCTATTCTCTTACAGATGGTGAGGTCACGCAGAGTTGGATGTGATGATTAGACACCCGCGCCCCTACAAGAGCCGCGAGAAGTCAGGGCCTTGGCAGAGGCCGAGGAGGGGCACGTGGTGCAGCCAGAGCATTTGCTAGAGCTGCTATAGAGTAGCCAACAGTAGCTCTAGTTGGGAGGCGGGCACCTGAGATGCCTGTTACTACGCCTGCACTTCAAGAGACCCTCGCCCAGTTATTGAGAATTTTGGCACTCTAGCTTAGGTGGGGTTGATTCCACTTGCTCTTGCCACCTATCAGGCAGGGGGGAGCACAGACTCCCGTTGCCAGTACCCCAAGGCAGCTGGTCCAGGTTGACCAGGTCCCAAAGGTCATACCAGTGCAGCCGGTTGTCCTAGTTCAGTCCGAGGTTAGCTTCAAAGGATGCACATGGTTTTATTGAGGAGTGCCACCATATCCTCCATACTATGGGTATTGTGGAGGCGAGTAGGGTTGCTTTCACTACATTCCCATTTAAAGGAGTGGCTTATCAGTGGTGGTGAGCCAATGTATTAGGTAGCCGGCTGAGGCAGCTTCACTCACATGGGCTCAGTTCTCAAAGATGTTCATGAGAGAGTTTGTTCCTCGGAGCCTTCGGGATGCATGGCGTGTAGAGTTTGAGCAGTTGCCCCAGGGTGCTATGACCTTGTCGAAGTATGCTATCAGGTTCAGCGAGTTGTCCACATATGCACCAGCCTTAGTCTCCACGGTCGGAGAGCGAGTCCGTCGATTTACTGAGGGGCTCAACCATTGTATTAGATTTAGCATTGCTTGAGAGTTTAAGAATGATAACCCATACTAGCAGGCAGTTGAGATCGCTCAGAGATTGGAGGGTATGTGGGGTAGGGAGAGAGAGGACAGGGAGGCCAAGAGGCCTCGAAATTCTGGCACATATAGTGGTTCCCGTGCCTCAGTTGCAGCCCGTCATGGTAGATGCTATGTGAGTTGTCCCATTCATTCAGCACTTCCAACTTCTAGTGGTATTCCGGCTACACCTAGGTCTCAGGTTGCGCATTTTGAACCGCCACTGTCTAGTGCACCTCCTGCACAGGGTGCTTTCAGCAGTTAGTCCAACCGACCAGGCCCGAGCCAGTTTCAGTAGCCACGTACCTCCAAGAGCGTGTTTTGAGTGTCGTGATACTCGTCATATGGTGACAGACTTCCCAGACTCAGGGGTGCACCTCCACATGCTACTCAGACTCCACGTACTCCAGGGGTCCCCAGACTTCTCAAGCCATGGTTACCACGCCAGTTGCCACTCCACCTGCACAGCCAACTAGAGGTAGAGGTCGGGCGGGTAGGGGTCACTCTAGAAGGGGAGGCCAGGCCAGATGTTATGCTCTTCTGACTAGGACAGAAGCAGTTGTATCTGACTCAATTATCACAGGTATTGTTCTGGTTTGTCATTGAGATGCATCAGTCTTATTTGATCCAGGCTCCACTTATTCCTATGTATCATCTTACTTTACTCCGTATTTGGGTATATCCCGTGATTCTTTGAGTTCTCGTGTCTATGTGTCCACGCTTGTAGGAGATTCCATTTTTATTAACTGTATGTATCAGTCGTGTTTAGTCATTCTTGGTGGTTTTGAGACCTAGTTGATCTATTGTTGCTCAGTATGGTGGATTTTGATGTTATTTTGGGCATGGACTAGTTGCCGCCCCATCATGCTATTCTTGATTGTCACGCCAAGATGGTGACGTTGGCTATGCCAGGTTCGCCGGGTACTTTGGATTATGTTCCTAGAAGGGTGGTGTCTTTCTAGAAGGCATAACGGATGGTTGGGAAAGGGTGTGATGCATATCTAGCCTTTATGAGGGATGTCAATGTTGATACTCTTATCGTTGAGTTAGTTCCGGTAGTGAGAGACTATCTAGATGTATTTCCGGTGGATCTTCCGGGCATGCCACCCGATAGGGATATCGATTTTGGTATTGATTTGTTGCCTGGCACTCAGCCCATTTCTATTCCACCATATCATATGGCCCCAGCGGAGTTGAAGGAGTTAAAGGAGCAGTTGCAAGAGTTCCTTAATAAGGGCTTCATTCGACCCAGTATATCACCTTGGGGTGCTCCGGTCTTATTTGTAAAGAAAAAGGACAGTTTTATGCCCTGGTGTATTGATTATCGGCAGTTGAACAAGGTTACAGTGAAGAACATGTATCCATTTCCACGCTTGATGACCTATTTGATCAGCTACAGGGTGCCAAAGTGTTCTCAAAGATTGATTTGCGGTCAGGCTATCATCAGCTGAAGATTTGGGATCCGGATATTCCGAAGACTGCCTTCAGGACTCGGTATGGTCATTACGAGTTCCTTGTGATGTCATTTGGGCTTACCAGTGCATTAGCAACATTCATGCACTTGATAAACAGTGTATTCCAGCCCTATCTTGACTCATTCGTCATTGTGTTTATTGACGACATCTTGGTACTCCCGGAGCTGGGAGGATCATGAGCAGTACCTGAGGATCGTGCTTCAGACCTTGAGAGAAAAGAAGTTGCATGTTCAAAGTGTGATTTCTAGCTTTAGTCGGTGGCATTTTTGGGGAATGTTGCGTCGAGTGAGGGGATTAAGGTAGATTCGAAGAAGATTGAAGCAGTGCAAAGTTGGCCCAAACCGTCTTCAGCTACTGAGATCCGGGGTTTTCTTTGTTTGGCAGGGTATTACCGTCAATTCATAGAGGGTTTCTCATCTATTGCTATACTTAAAGATTGAGCCAGAAAGGTGATCCGTTCAGATGGACTGAGGAGTGTGAGGAGAGCTTCCAAAAGCTCAAGATTGCTTTGACTACATCCCTAGTGTTGGTGTTGCCTACGGGTTGGGGGACTTACACTATATACTGTGATGCGTTGCGTGTTGTCCTTGATGCGGTGTTGATGCAAGACGGTAGGGTGATTGACTACGTGTCTAGATAGTTGAAGGTATATGAGAAGAATTAACATGTCCATGAACTTGAGTTAGCAGCTATTGTTCATGCCTTGAAGATTTGGCAGCACTATTTGTACGGTGTCCCTTGTGAGGTCTATACCGACCACCAGAGTCAACATCATCTGTTCAAACAAAAGGATCATAACTTGTGGCAGCGGAGATGGTTAGACTTGCTTAAGGACTATGATATCCATTCTATATCATCCCGGGAAGGCCAATGTGGTGGTCGATGGCTTGTGTTGTAAGGCATAGAGTTTTGGTTGTTTAGCATATCTACCAGCAACAGAGAAGCCATTCATTGGATGTTCAGGCCTTGGCTAACCATTTTGTTAGATTGGATGTTTCGGAGCTGAGTCGAGGTTTGGCTTGTGTGGTTTGTCGGTCTTCTCTATAGGATCGTATTAGAGAGCGTCAGTATGACGAATCCTATTTGCTTGTCCTCAAGGACACAGTTCAGCACGGTGATGCCAAGGAGGTTACTATTGGGGATGACAGTGTGTTACGGATGCAGGGCCGACTATGTGTACCCAATGTTGATGGTTTACGTGAGTTGATTCTTCAGCAGACCCACAGTTCGAGGTACTCCATTCATCTGGGTGCTGCTAAGATATATCAGGATTTGAGGCAGCACTATTGGTAGTGTAGGATGAAGAAGGACATAGTGGAGTATGTAGCTTGGTGACTAAATTGTCAACAAGTAAAGTATAAGCATCATCGGCCAGGTGGGTTAGTTCAGAGGCTTGAGATTCCCGAGTGGAAATGGGAGCGAGTTACTATGAATTTTGTTGTTGGGCTCCCACAGACTTAGAAGAAGTTTGATGCAGTATGGGTGATTGTGGATAGGTTGACCAAGTCGGCTTATTTCATTCCAGTGGTGGCTACTTATTCTTCAGAGCAGCTGGCTCAGGTCTATATTCGCGAGATTGTTCGACTTCATGGCATGTCGTTATCCATATCTCCGATCAGGTACGCTAGTTTACATCGTGATTCTGGAGGGTCGTACAACATAAGTTGGGCACACGGGTTGAGTTGAGTACAACATTCCACCCTCAGATGGATGGCCAATCCGAGCGCACTATTAAGATATTGGAGGATATGTTTCGTGCATGTATCATAGAGTTTGGGGGTTCTTGGGATCAGTTCTTGCTGCTTGCGGAGTTTGCCTACAATAACAGCTACCAATCGAGCATTCAGATGGCTCCATATGAGGCCTTGTATGGGAGGCGATGTTGGTCTTTCGGTGGGTGAGTTTGAGCCAGGTGAAGCTAGGCTATTGGGTACTGAATTGGTTTAGGATGCTTTGGAAAAGGTTAAATCAATTCAAGATCGGCTTCGTATAGTCCAATTAAGACAAAAGAGTTACGCGGATTGGAAGGTTCGTGATGTTGTGTTCATGGTTAGAGAGCGGGTCTTTCTCCGGATTTTGCCCATGAAGGGTGTTATGAGGTTCGGGAAGAAGGGCAAGTTGAGCCCTAGGTATATCGGACCTTTTGAGATTCTTGAGACGATTGGTGAGGTTGCTTACAAGCTTGCACCGCCACCTAGTCTAGCTGCAGTTCATCTAGTATTCCATGTCTCTATGCTTTGGAAGTATCACGATGTTCCGTCTCATGTGTTGGATTTTAGCTAAGTCCAGTTGGACAAGGATTTATCTTATGTTGAGGAGCTGGTGACCATTTTGGACAGTCAGATCCGAAAGTTGAGGTCGGAGAGCATTACTTCAGTGAAAGTTCGTGGAGGGCTCAACCAGTTGATGAGGCGACTTAGGAGACCGAGCATGATATGCATAGCCGTTATCCCCATCTTCTCACCACTTCAGGTATGTCTCTATACTCATTCGAGGACGAACATTTGTTTTAAGAGGGGGAGGATGTAACGATTCGGCTGGTCATTTTGAGTATTTTAGCCCCGATCCCTTATTTATTGCCTCATTTATGTTGTGTTATGGTTATGTGACTTGCGGGGGGTGTTTGGTTTTGGTTCCGGTGAGAATCAGAGTGAAAGGGGACACATAGTCCCAAAGTTGGAGGCTTAAGTTGAGAGAGTTGACCGTAGTTTGAGTTTTGTGTAGACGACTCCGAAATGGAGTTTTGACAGTTCCAATAGCTCCGTGTGATGATTTTGGACTTAGGAGTGTGTCCAGATGTTGATTGGGAGGTTCATAGGTCGTTTCGGCTTGAATTGGCGAAAGTTAGAAAATTGAAGGTTTGGATGGTTGAGAAGTTTGACCGGGAGTTGGCTTTATTGATATCACGGTCGGATTCTAGTTTCGGAAGTTAAAATAGGTCCGACATATCATTTATAACGTGTGCGCAAAATTTATGGTCAATCAGAGTTGTTTTGGTATGATTCGGCGTTAGTTTCCGAAGTCGGATGTTCATAGTTTCAATAGGCTTGAATTGGATTGCGATTTAAAGAATCGATATTGTTTGATGCGATTTTTGGGCTCGATTAGGTCTGTTATGTGTTTTGCAACTTGTTGATATATTTGGATGAGTCCCGGGGGGCCCAGGTGTGATTTGGATTGAATCCGGAACAAATTTGGACTTGTGTGATTGCTGAAGCTTGGCTATGTCTGTTGCAATTGCACCTGCGCACTTTGGGCCACAGGTGCGGCACCACAGAAGAACCTCTTGCGCTGTAGAAGCGAGAATTGGACTTGTCAGCTGTGAAAGCAGGTGCGGTCGTTTACCCGCAGAAGCGGACTTGCTGATGCGGGGAATGCATATGTTACACCCTATGTTTTCGTACATAAAAGTACGTCGTAACACAATTGATGTAAGCTCCGAAATGAGATCATTTTTGAAAGTACATAAAGTAAGTTAATCATGTTACCTTGGAGTTTACAAATCTTTAAGATCATGAATAATACGTACCAAGAGGATTGGAAAGCTTAGAAGCTAAACGAAAAATAAGTTTCGTCGAAAGTCGATATGTTTGGAGTGTTATAACATGTACTTTGGGATAAGACTAGGGTTCTTAACATGATAAGGAGTTTATGTTACGAGTTATTTTAGTCGTATGATAGTCGTGTGTTACATTTTGAAGTTAAGCGAGTTGTGGAACAAAAGTTAGCAAAGGTCATCACAAGTTACATTCAAAATGTGCCGAAGATTAGGTCAAGTGTAGCAGAGCTTTTCTCCTAATATACCTGGAATTTATAGGATGATCCACATATCAAATTGAAGATCCGCGAGTCTAGTTTTTGACGCATTAAACCGTTCATCGATACAACATTGGAGTAGAGAGATATTCGTATTTTTGCGAGACTGCACAAGCAATTTCCAATAGGACCCACTTAGGCGGTGGTCAACCTACTTAACTTTAAAAACCATTTGGACGACCTTTATTTCTTCTTTTTCAACCCAACCTCGTCCCTACACTCCTCCTAACCCTCCTAATAAGATACCATAAGGGTTTGAAGTGATTACACCATATTACAACATCAAAAGTTAGTTCTAGTAAAGAACAACACCTCTCTGAGGTTGTGTTGTCATTGAGGATAATTGTGGGATGTGTTTGGCTGAAATTTGAAGTTGTTGCTACTGGCTAAGGTGAGTATAACAGCCTACTAATTGTGCTTAAGCTGGCTTGTATGTTGGTTAAAGCTGTTAGGATGATAAACTGCAAGATAATACCTGGATTAGCTTGATATTTTGTTGTTCTTGATGGATTGATTTGAAAGATGCTCTTATGGACGTTAAGTGGTTGGAAATTATGGAAAATAAAATGGCTATGATATTGTTAGTATGATTACGTTGGTTTACATGAAAATCTTGTTGAGGAAATTGGTAACTAGAAAAGAAATGGTTATAAAGCACTTGGAAGTTGTCCACAATGATATTATCTTATGTTAGGCTGTTTCGGTTAACTTTGAAATTGAGTACAAGGTTTGAAATACTTTAAAAGGTATTGGTTATTATACTGGATATATTACTAAGTTCAAGAATGAATGATAATGGGGTTGAAGGGTGCTAAAGGGATTCAATCTGATCTTGCCGCTCGTCGTGATATGTTGATGACTTGTTAATGAAATATTTTATACCCTATTGTTGATGTTGTTCTTATTGTACTACTTTTCATGCCTTACATACTCGGTACTTTATTTGTACTGATGTCCCTTTTTCCTGGGGATGCGGCGTTTCATGCCTGCAGGTCCCGATAGTAAGGTTGACAGTCCTCCTAGTAGTCTATCAGCTTACCGGAAGGGGTTGGTGCACTCCACTTGCTCCGGAGTTGCCTATTCGGTCATTATGCTTTGGACATGTATAGATTGGTATGTTGGGGCCCTGTCCCGGCCTTTATGACATTTATGTACTCTTAGAGGCTTGTAGACATATGTCATGTATATGGATGATTGTATGGCCTTGTCGGCCTATGTTTTGAGTATACAATGATCATTTCAATTCTCTAGGCCTGTATGTCACATGTATAAGTTTGTATTCTATGTTGGGTCGTCCTATGTCGAGTATTCCCTTATGTTTTATCCTGGTTACCTCATGACGGCCTTTCCAGCTCATTTACCCCATTGATAGTATGATAAGAAAGATACGTTATGTAGGTACTCAGTTGAGTAAGGCACTGGGTGCTCGTCGTGACCCATCGGTGTGGGTCTTGACAAAAGTTGTATCTGAGCAGTTCTGTCCTAGAGAGTCTACAAGCCGTGTCTAGTAGAGTCTTGTTTATGAGTGTGTTGTGCACCACACTTATAAATAGGAGGCTACAGGGAATTTAGGACTGCCACTCTTTCTTCTTACTCTAGATCGTGTGGTAGAGCTCAGTTGTAAGAATTCAAATCCTAAATTCTATTTTATTCGTAACGATACCTACATTCAGAAAGACAATTGGTAAGAGATTGAATGTGGCTGTGGAAGAGTTGAGTCAGAGAAACTCGATTTTGCATCATCCTTATGCTGAGTAAATGTGAGGTCTTCAGCAGATCATGTGTGTCCTAAGACGTGTAAGCTTCTTGATAAAGAACCCTAAGGCATGAATATCTATCCATCCATATGGTAAAAAGCAATAATAGAATCAGAAGGTAGATACAAGTTTCAACAACTAAAAAAGCAAGGTGAAGAAGGGTACGAGGTACCCAGTTAGTGAAGATTATCATTATTTACGATTTAGGCAGAGAAATATAAGCATTCTGAGTTTCTTTCAATAATAACAGAGATATATACAATTGGCAACAGCCATCTCAGTTATGCCCTATGGGAGCTAACATATATAGTTTAGGAGAAGGATGGGATATCAGGATCTAGCTAGGGTTAGAGTAAGCTAAAATGGTGGATGGATTGTTATCATTAGCTAACATTTCTGAAGGATAGAACAAACATGGTAATAAATGTCCTTGTGAAACACCCAGATGGTGCACTCTAGAATAGTATCAGATATGAATACTAGAATGTTCATAAATGTCAGAAGATAGGCAGTGGAATCCTAGAAGAGATAAATATTTACCTTAGTGTGGCTCCCATCCTAGTCAAGAAATAATGTTAGGCGACCCGAAGAGCCAGTAGATGAAGCAAGGGGAGCTAAAAACGAAAGAATATTTTGTTAAAGTTTTCACAATAAAGTGATAGACAGAAATATTAGCAGGAGAATAAGAAGAGTAAATGAAGCATTATGAGTAAGATGTGATAAATGGGTGATAACGGTAAATCAAAATATGATAGAATGACAGAGTCTATAGTCAAGTGAAGGAAAAGACAAGAGGTGACAGGCCTTGGGACAATAAAAACTGTATAAGCCATAAAGTCATACCCTCATTTCGAGAAATGAGTTGGTGACTCGAACGTGATTACCAGAAGGCTAAGTTAGACCCCAGAGTAACAACAATCAGTATGGGCTAGTGAACAAGATAAACTGAACATGAATTAGGGATCGGAAGATTTGGTAATAGTCGACATCGTGAGAATTTCAGAGATTGCGTTCCGGAAATAATAGAATGGATACAAAAGAATAACCTTTAAAGTTCATTCAGGAAGACGCTTCCCTAAAGCAAGTACTGTGAGAAGAGTTAAGCTTAAAGGACTAAGTGTGCCAATTACACTAGGTGTCACCCTTGTGCATAAGGAATTCAGTTATCCCTGGTATAGAAGGGTTACCGTAAGGCGAGTAAGGGTCATTGATGATGTGAAAAGACACTAAAGATGAAGAGGTAAAACATCTATAGGCAGATCGTCGTAGCACTAAATCTTAGTACTCCCCTAAAGAGGGGAAGATGGTGTGATGTGGTATTAAGTCGGAGTTAAGTGGTTCAGGTAACTATGGAATGTTAAAGGAAGAATGTGGTGAAAAGGGGAAAGGGATGAGGTTGCATTTATTCAGATCTTACAGATATGCCGCGACTCTAGAACATTATGCAAGCACGATGCTGGGGAGAGGCAGTAAGAGTTCCCGGCCAGGATGTTATTGATAATAAGTGCGAATGGACATTTGATACATCAGGAGCCAGTGCGAGAGGTAAGTTAAGACAAAGTTTACGCGGAATATAGATATGAGAACGGACCAACGAGTAGTTAGTAGTTGATTCAAGAAGAGCCTAGTTATGGCTAGATAAGAGGATACAGACAATTCAGCAGATTGTGCAAGATAGTGAACCCCAACATAGTGAATTCAGTCTGGCAAATATGATGTCGTAATCCTTGAAAAATATTCACATAGGAGTTTGGGTAATAAAGGTACTGTATAAGTGTTACGAAAATATAAGAGAATACTACTAGGAAGACAGTCAAAAATTTCAGTTCAAAATCAAACCTACAAGCACAAGGGCGCGGAGATAAGTAGCTAGGGATAATTATAGGCGAGCAAGAACATAAAATATTTCGTCGAGTATATGATGTCATAAGCTCGCAGCTCTACAAGAGTCAGAGGGTCTCCCCTAAGTACTACAACGAAAGACTAGATGAGGAAATAAGGAAGAAGGCTTCAACCTAAGCATAGTAACTTGAAGAAGAAATGATCTTGTAAAAATAGTCTTACTATAACATTGTATGCACTCCATAAAAAAGTGGCACCTATCGTGGCTAATGAACGGAAAGTAAAAATCAAAAGTGATATTTGAGATCATATGAGTTACAAGAAATTCTAGTATTCGTGGGCACTAAGATAAGTCAAGCATTCATGCAACAAGTGGCAGAACGACCAGGAAAAGTAATTGCTTATGTTTAAAGGCAATTGAGAATGCACGAAAGGAAATCTATGGTGCTAGCAAGTTAAATGAAGGTTGTGAGTAGTACGAATAGATATGTGTAGGTCGCAAGCTAAAGTATCATAGAGAGATCAGGTTCTAGGCAAATAGGAGTAAGGATAAGAAAAGATGAGTGAGAAGGTGACAAGAATAGGTAAGGACTCGGGATTAAGCCCATCAAAACAAGAGAGCTGATGATTTTCGTAAGTTATAAAATGCTCATTATAGCTAGAATTAACTCGGAGGATTCCAAGACTAGGTGCATTTAGAAGAGATGGAATGCTTCCCTGGTAGTAGAATAAGGATGTAATTGTTACAGATAAGAGGATGGCACCTAGGCCTTTGATTGAGTAATGATTTAAAGAAAAGGTATTTCATGAATTCCACGGGATTAGAATAGTCATATAAGATGATCACATTGGAGATGCTATGAAATATGGTTATTGAAGTATAGTATTGTCCCAAGGTGGATCAGGCAAATAACTTCAGATGTTCCTCGATGAGACGTGAGTCCTAGTGACAATGTATTATGTAAGAGGTTTAAAGTTATCAGTGGTAGATTATGGATCAACATTAAGGTGAATCAACAATTTATCCGTATAAAAGTTACAACGTATGAGATGAGATTAGGCCATCATTCTTAAGATGAAGAGTAATGCAGAAGAACTAGAGGACTTAGACTTATACATATATGATAAGCAGCGAGAGAGTAACCTGGAGTTTGGTAGCAGACCTTGGTAATAATAAATTGAAATAAGTGTTATGGTATAGTATAACCTATCTAGATGTTGTAAAGCCATAAACATAGATAACCGAGGCTATGAAACAAGATATAGCAATGGTCATAAGTTCGACAAAGTACCGAAAGAACTTCAATACACCTATAGATGCCTCGAGCGACAGCTTGTCATAGTTCTGTCTATGTTCACAAAGCAAGGCCTAGAGATTGGTTAACAGCTGGAGGAAAAAGGAGAGAAGAGTCACATAGGTGCACTTACAAGGTCAGAGTCGTACAGGCTGCATGATAGAAGGTAGCAACAATTATGAGATTGGAAGAATTCCGACCACAAGTCGTGGTGTGAGAAAGAGGCCTAAAGGGGGGAATGCCCTGGCCTATGGATTTGTTCACTGAATACTTGCCTAGATGGAAAGGACAATATTAAAGTATTTACAAGAGCTAAAGGTTATGATACTGATAAGCGCATCAGTCAACATTCGAGGACGAATGTTCCAAAGGGGGAAATGATGTTACACTGCATGTTTTCGTACGTCAGAGTACGTCGTAAGATAATTTATGTAAGCTCAAAAATAAGATCATTTTGTAAAGTACACAAATTAAGTAAATCATGTTACCTTGGAGGTTACAAATTTTTAAGATCATGAATAACAAGTACCATGAGGGTTGGAAAGCTTAGAAGCTAAACGAAAAATAAGTTTCATCGAAAGTCGATAAGTTTGGAATGTTATAACATGTACTTTGGGGTAAGACTTGGGTTCTTAACATGATAAGGAGGTTATGTTATGAGTTATTTTAGTCGTATGATAGTCGTGTATTACGTTTTGAAGTCAAGCGAGTTGTGGAACAAAAGTTGGCAAAGGTCATCACAAGTTACATTCATAATGTGCTGAAAATTAGGTCAAATGTAGCAGAGCTTTTCTCATAATATACCTGGAATTACAGGATGATCCACATATCAAATTGAAGATCTACGAGTCTAAATTCTAATGCATTAAACCATTTGTCGCTACAACATTGCAGTAGAGAGATTTTCGCGTTTTCACGAAACTACGCAAGCAGCTCCCAATGGGACCCACTTAGGCGGTGGTCGACCTACTTCACTTTTAAAACGATTTGGACGACCTTTATTTCTCATTTTTCGACCCAACCTCGTCCCTACACTCCTCCTAACCTCCTAAATAGATATCATAAGGGTTTGAAGTGATTCTAAAGTGATTCCACCATATTTCAACATCAACAGTTAGTTCTAATGAAGAATAACACCTCTATGAGGTTGTGTTGTCATTGAGGATAAGTGTGGGCTGTGTTTGGATGAAATCTCAAGTTGTTGCTACTGTCTAAGGTGAGTATAACTAATTGTTCTTAAGCTTTCTTGTATTTAGGTTATGTTGTTAAGATGATAAACTGCAAGATAATACTTGGATTAGCTTGAGATATTGTTGTTCTTGATGGATTGGTTTGAAAGATGCCCTTATGGACTTTAAGTGGCTGGAAATTATGGAAAATAAGTTGGCTATATATTTTTAGTATGATTATGTTGGTTTACATGAAAATATTGTTGAGGAAATTGGTAACTATAAAAGAAATGGCTATAAAGCACTTGAAGTTGCCCATAGTGATATTTCTTGTGTTAGGCTATTTCGGGTAACTTTAAAATTGAGTACAAGGTTGGAAATCCAGTAAAAGTTATTGGTTATTATATTGGATATATTACTAAGTTCAAGAAGATAATGGGGTTGAAAGGTGCTAAGGGATTCAATCCGAGCTTGCCGCTCGTCGTGCTATGTTGATGACTTGTTATTGAAATATTTTATACCCTATTGTTGATGTTGTTCTTATTTTACTGCTTTGGTTGTTGTTGTTGGTATATGGTCTTGGAGAAGTCCCTTGTTACAGGGGAGATGCTGTCCAAATTTACATAAACAAGCTACTAGTTTAAGTTGCGGACTTAGCGTTTACTCAGCACTGATTTTGATTCTCCTTATGCTATGGTAGATTGAGTTGAGTTGTTTGAAGAATTGTTTGGAAGGTATTAAGGACTCAACGGAATTAACTTATGTTAAGGCTATCCCTTCTTTCCTTTTGGCATGATCTATTTGATACAAATGAAACGGCAAACACGGAACTTTCACAAATGACTATATTCTTAGAAGTACTAGGGGTGCCTATGTTCTTGATTCTCCATGTGTCCTATTATTATATCGTCTGTTCATGGGTCTCAGAAAATACGTTTTGATAATGTTTATTTCATGCTATTAACCAAAGGCATATTGATCTTATGACATTCTGAGAGATCTTATTGACTTACTTCATTATGCAATGCATTCATTTATACACGTACATTGACCCATGACCAGATGGCGTTATATACGTGTATATTACATGTATATGGGTTATGGAAAAAGGTTACAGCGTTATATACGCACCACCATCTTATCAGCTGGTATATGTTATTGATTTCGCCCACAGAGGCTGAAATGATATGATGGGATGCCCTCAAAGGCTTGATGATGTTATGTACGCATATACCTATGCATGATATGACATTTATATGCATATGCATGACATTATAAATGTTTCATGATTCACAGAGCTATTCAGACTCAGAAGTTGAATCCTTTACTCCATGTTTCTTTAATGTCTTTTTTATACTGCTTTTCATGCCTTACATACTCGGTACTTTATTTGAACTGACGGGTTTGCCTCGGGATGCTGCATTTCATGCCTGTAGGTCCTGATAGATAGGTTGATAGTCCTCATAGTAGTCTATTGACCAGCGCAAAACACCACTTTAATTATACTCGCTAGTCAAAGATAGTATAATATAATATCGTATCCACAGGGATTGGAGTTAAACAGTATTATCGTATTTTGTAGCTTTATTGCTATCCAAGATGATCAAAATTTAGATTTATATTATTAAAACTACAATTATCTTAGAATCTAAAGCTATCGACTAATGACAATCAAAGCAAGGACTAAAAGATATCAATGGGAGAAACTAGGGGTTTATTGGATAGGTACGAGATAATTGTTTGGGATCTAACTCTAGATAATTCACTTCTATGTTTAAGTGAGTCTTTCGAATTCACTCAATTATCAGTTTAAGCGTTCGGCAAAACCTCCTCTCTCGATTAAGTCTTAACCTAATGGGATGAACCAATTTAAGCACGTTAAGATATGCAAGAATGCGTAGTGGATTGGTCTTCAGGAAACTCTCTTTCGATTATTCTCCTAAATGGGTCTAGTCAATGATTTAACTAGCCTCTTTCGATTACTAAGAAGAACTAATGAACTCAACCAACAATATAATGCAAAGATATCCCAACTTATGTCTCTCTCGATTACATGAACAAGTGAAAATAGATGCAATAGTTAAATCATCAAAAAACGCTTCAATATATAAAACTAGAGTTATAATCCACAATCAATCATCAATACACCAAATCCATCAAACCTTAAAGAGAACTACTCTATAGATATGGAGCAATTCATCACAAATAAAATTAAAGTAAAGGAAAATATTAATTCAATCCAAACTCGAGTCTTGAGTGAAGAAGGAATGATGATAATCCTTGTGCTCGTGTTCTTCCAACTCCTCCTTAGCCTCCTTAGGTCTTAGATGTGTCAAAAGTCCCAAAAATAATGTTTTTTCCATATATATATATATACCAAGTAGGGTCCAGCCCAAATGAAAACACATTTTCCTGCGTGAAATAGGATAATTACTCTGTAAATTTTGTACAGGCGCGCCGCATGAGGCGACGCACTAAGTCGGGCATCAGTGGAAAACTTCAGAGAGTTGAAATCTGTCAAGCAGCAGGCTGTGGGGGAACTTCAGAGAATTGAAATCTGTCAGGCAGCAGGAAAATACACTAGCGCGACACCCCACGCGTCGCGCCGCGGCTGTGGGGTTTTCTCAGAGTACAGATTTTTTCGTGCTTTTCGATATTCAGATGTGGTTTTCGACCCCCGAACGCGATCCCGGCTTAATACCTTGGGCTTTTACTCAAACTTCAAAGTCTCCAAATAGCTCGTATTCATTCCGTAACATCCACATAGCTTGGAATCACTCCCACAAGACATAAAACACACGATATGCAAAAAACTAGCGATTAAAGCTCAAATAGAATAGAAGTGCAGTAAATTAGAGTGCAACAAGCGACTAAAACACGAGATTATAGCCTACCATCAACACCCCACACTCAAACCATTGCTCGTCCTCGAGCAATCAAACTACACTCCACATAGACACGACCTTTTTAAATAACTCTCATAACTTTACACACCAAGAATATGTAAAACAGATTAAGCACTCTAACATAACATCCTCGCCTCAAGATTTGACTCAAAAACACCACACATTATTTATAACCCGCTCACTTACTCTAACACGGAAGTCAACGACATTACCTTTCCTTCATGAATCAAGTGCCCTCACACAACAATAGGGAGTAGTTCCACTCATAGTGAAATTTAAGAACAATTAGGAACTCAAGATAGAAATAATTCACTCACTCTTAGAAATAACATTCATATGCCACAAAAGATGCATCAAAGGCTTGCCCGTAGTGTACTACTCTACTAATTGAGCTCATTCAGTCAAGGATCAAGTAGGACTTTCATTGGTTGTAATGTAGACTGCGGGATAAGTAGGATACATTCAGATATAAGAGTGACTACACCTCCTTAAACACTTTAATACATATAATTAAAGATTCAAAACCCCACACTTATGTCAAACCATAGCTCCACCTTCACAACAATATTCATTAACTCCCAACTTCTTTAAGCAGAATTACATTAAGCTTCACCACTATCAAGGAATATTTTGCACAATTATACACTTATTTTTCCTTTTCTTTTCTTATTCACTTCAAGTGGCTCTTACTTTTTCTAAAACAGTGCACCTTTCTCCTTATTTCATTAGTTCCACTCAAAAGCCAAACCAACCACCCCACACTTCAACTTTTACAAAGTTCATAATGAATTCAAGTGCTCACGAGAGGTACGGGGTTCAAATAGATGGTCAATTCAAACAAATGAGTAAGGCTTGTAATGTGGTTGCCAAAGAAACAAGATTACATACTCAACGAGGTTAACTAAGATACATAACAATTAGGTGGGTAAAAGTATATAACTAGCTCAACAAAGAAATGCCTAAATCCCTTCCAAGATAGAATAAAACTACTATTTCGCTTTGCAAACACATGGGGCAAGTTCTAGACATCAAATGCAATGCGTAGAATACACAAACCTCGCACACACCTGGCACATAACTCACTCAAGATTGAACTATCAAGACACTCTAGTCAAAGCAGTTAAGCAAGGTTAAGAACAAACAATTTAAGGTACTTATACAAGAGTAAAAAGCTGAGCCTAAGCGTCACAACTAAAGCACTCACTATTCTCAAAGCATAATAAAGTTCAGAGATATTTCCTTCAATTCAAACCATAGAACAAGGTTTCCTACTATTAAAATTAAAACTAACTACACCTGGTTCAAACAAAACTCTTAGAAAAGAACTACGGCACAAAGAAAAATCAAGGGGAAATTAATAAACTACCTAGCAAAAAAAAATCTTTTTTGTATTTTTCTTTCGACTTTAATCCCTCAAGAAACCCGTCGAATGATATCCATCGTCGGGAAAATCGAAATATTTTTCAATTTTTATGGTTTTTCAATTTTTTAACTACTACAACTAACAAAACTAACACATATACATACAACATACAATTATCCCCCACCCCACACTTTAAGTTGCGGCATGTCCCCATGACACACAATTAAAAAGCTTAAAGTAAAGGAAACTTCCCTGAACATCTAGTCGGGGTCTGAGGTGAAGTCGGGATCCATTCCTTACCTTCGAACCAATTTGCACATCCACACCGACAACTTCTTCTCAGCGTTCTTGGGGTGCACCCCACACTTATATTCTTCACTTTTGCAGCCTTTTCTTCTGAACTCTTCACTCTCCACTCAACACTTGCAGTTGGCTTATCCTTTTAACCCCTATTTTTACATTCCATCTCGAAAGTTACAATCTTCTCACCCACTCTAAGCATGAGTCTTCTCTGGTGTATATTTAAGATTTCTCTATCTGTTGCTAAGAATGGTCTTCCTAAGATGAAAGGGACCTCTTTTTTCTCCTCCATATTCACTACTATAAAATCTACAGGAAATACGAACTTATCTACCCGAACTAAGACATCTTCCACTATCCCCTCGGGTATTAAAGTTGTTTGGTCTGCCAGCTGCAACGATATTGGCACTGACCTTATCTCTCTAATCTCCTTCTCCATTTTCTTGTAAATTGATAGAGGCATTAGATTATTGAGACACCAGAATTTACAGAGCCTAAAGAGCACGGTATAGTAAAACTCCCTAGATCTCTGCACATTTGTGGGAGTTTGTTTTGTAAGATTGCACTGCAATGCTCTGTAAGCTTTACCATTGTGGTCTCTTCTATCTTCCTCTTCTTTTTCAAGATCTCCTTCAAAAATTTGGCATAAGTTGGCATTTGTGAGAACATTTCTGTGAATGGCAAATTTACACAACTTGTTTTAGCATATCCAGAAATCTCTCAAGTTGCTTGTCCAGCTTTTCTCTATATAGATTTTAAGGGAACGGTAGAGCTGGAATATGCTCGCTCTCATTAGATTCATACCTTCTCAAAGTTTCCTCCTTCTTCTTTTTGGCAGCTCCCTTCTTGCCTTTCTTCTTCTTATCAATATCTTTCTCCAGCTGCTCCTTATTTTCTTTTTCAGGTATCGCATATTTTTGGATCGGAGTGGGATCTTTCAACACTTGCCCGCTTCTCAAGGTCACAAAATTTAATGTTTCTTTAAGATTTGTCTCAGTATTAGCAAAGTACCTAGGACTCTCTCAGATAATATTGTTACAATCTGTCCCACTTGTCTCTCCAAATTTCGAAATGCAGTGCCCAATTCTTTGATAGCTGCCTCGTGATCGTCCAACCTCTCATCTATCTTGATAATGAAGGCCTTCATTAGATTCTCTGGACCAGATTAAATAGGCTGTTGAAGCTAAAATTGCTACCTTTGCTGATTTTGGTATGCTAGAGCTCTTTGTCCTTGAGGTTTAGAGTTATTTTGTTGCCACGCATTTGCAGTACCTCCAGGTGAACTCCAATGAAAAACCAGGGTGCCTCTGACCCATTGCATTATAATTTCCTATGACATTCACTTCCTCAGTTGAGGCTTGACATTCATGAGTAAGATATCCTCTTCCACATATATAACAAGCTGCATGAGGCTCACTTTGTATTGTAGCTAAGGTCATCTTCCGTATTTCTTTGTCCAAGCATCAAGATGTACCTGCACGGATGTGTTAGCATCAACCTGGTGAACACATGTCGATCTTTTTTTTTTTTCCAGCACTCTCAGAAGGCCACTAATTTGCATTTTCAGACAACTCATCAAGAATTATGACTATCTCCTCTGAGTCTTCTTCATCAAAGGCCCTCCAACTGCATTGCTCAATGTTCTACGTGAAGCCAGTGTCAATCCATCCCAAAAGTCTTGGAGTTGCATCCAGAGTTCAATTCCTCTATGTTAACACTTTCTGAAAATCTCCTTAAACCTCTCCCATGTTTCAAACACAGTCTCAGTATCTTTCTGGCAGAAGTTATGGATTTCTCTTCTAAACTTGCCTATTTTAGCTGAGGAGAAATATTTATCAAGAAATTTTCTGGTCATTTCCTCCCAAGTTCTAATTGATCCCGTCGGCAAGCTCCGGAGCCACTGCTTAGCATCATCTTTCAGCGTGAAGGGGAAATCCCTTAAGTACACTGCATCTTGTGACATACCATTATATTCAAAGGTGTTCATAATCTCCTCGAAGTCCATCAGATGTGTGTTTGGATCTTCGTTCATCTTCCCTCTGAAGACAACAATTTTTAAGGGTTTGGAGTAACCCTTGCTTTCACCCAAAATTGTTTGCTGCAATTGGAGATGGTCTAATACTTGATAAACCTTGATTGCAGACCGGTCTAGCATAATCGCCAAGTGATCTTCCAGGCAAGGGTTGATGTTGATAAGTCTGAGACCCCTCTCTTCCTCATAGATGTTCTGCGCATTTCTAATAGCTGCTTCTTTAGCATCCCGTACAGCTTGTTCTCTTCATTGGGTTGCTTCTCTCACAGCAAAATCTACATTATCTTCACCGTTTCCAGCCATATCTTTGGTTGAGATTGCCCAACCTTTTCTAACGTCTCGGTGAGATTTCTTTCCTTCTTCAGATGTCGCAGTTGTTTCTCAATTTTTGGCTCGTATGGTAGCACTTCCTTCGCAGAAGTTTGAGTCATGCACCAATCTAACCTGTAACCTACGCGCAGTCCAAGAACACAAACATAAAAAGAGATAAATAAACAGAATAAAATAAAAATTCCTGAATTGGCACTACAAACTACTTCAAACACTATTGATTATCAATCCCTAGCAACCAGGCCAAAGTTTGACGAGCGCAAACACCACTTAAATTATGCTCGCTAGTCATTTGTATAATATAATATCGTATCCATAGGGATTGGAGTTAAACAGTATTATCGTAGTTTGTAGCTAGATTGCTATCCAAGATGATCAACAGTTTAGATTTATGTGATTAAAACTACAATTATCTAAGAATCTAAAGCTATTAATTAATGACAATCGAAGCAAGGACTAAGCAAAGGAAGATATCAATGGGAGAAACTAGGGGTTGATTGGATAGGTACAAGATAATTATTTGGGATCTAACTCTAGATAATTCACTTCTAATGTTTAAGTGAGTCTCTCGAATTTAGTCAATTATTAGTTCAAGCGTTCGGCAAAAACTCCTCTCTTAATTAAGTCTTAATCTCACGAGATGAGCCAATTTAAGCACGTGAAGATATGCAAGAATGCGTAGTGGATTGGTCTTTAGGAAAACCTCTTTCGATTACTCTCCTAATTAGTTTAATCAATGATTCAGTTAGCCTCTTTCGATTACTAAAAAGAATTAATGAACCCAACCAACAATATAATGCAAAGAAATCCCAAGTTCTGCCCCTCTCAATTACATGAGCAAGTGAATATAGATGCAACAGTTAAATCATCCAAAAACGCTTCAATACATAAAACTAAAGTTATAATCCACAAACAATCATCAATACACCAAATCCATCAAACCCTAAGAACTACTCCATAGATATGGAGCAATTCATCACAAATAAAATTAAAATAGAGGAAAACAAAAATTCAATCCAAACTCGAGTCTTGAGTGAGGGAGGAATGATGAAATCCTTGTGCTCGTGTTCTTCCAACTCTTCCTTAGGTCTTAGATGTGTCAAAAGACCCAAAAATAATATTTTTTTCATGTATTTATACCATATAAGATCGGGCCCAGACGAAAACACCTTTTCCAGTGCAAAATAGGACAATTGCTCTGTAAAATTTATACAGGCGCGCCGCATGGGGAGACGCACCATGCGGGGCATTAGTGGGAAACTTTAGAGAGTTGAAATATGTCAGGCAGTAGGAAAATGCACTAGCGCGGCGCCCCACGCGCCGCGGCTATGGGGTTTTCTCAGAGTACGGATTTTTTTGTGATTTTCGATATCCATATGTGGTTATAGAACCCCGAACGCGATCCCCGCTTAATCCCTTGGGCTTTTACTCAGAATTCAAAGCTCGAAATAGCTTGTATTCATTCTGTAACATCCACATAGCTCAAAACCACTCCTACAAGGCATAAACACACGATAAGTGCAAAACACTAGCAATTAAAGCTCAAACACAATAGAAGTGCAATAAATTAGAGTGAAATAAGCGACTAAAATACAAGATTATAGCCTACCATCATCAATCAGCTCAGCGGAAAGTGTTGATGCACTCCCTTGCTCCGGAGTTGCCTATTTGGTCTGTATGCTTTGGACTTGTATGGTTTGGTAAGGCGGGGCCATGTACCGCCCTTTATGATGTTTATGTACTTTTAGAGGCTTGTAGACATATGTCATGTATATAGATGATTATATGGCCTTATCCGCCTATGTTTTGAGTGTACAATGATCATTTCGATCCTATAGGCCCATATGTCAGATGTACAAGTTTGTATTCCATGTTGGCTCGTTCTAAGTCGAGTATTCCCTTATGTTTTATCCTGGTAATCTCATGACGGCCTTTTTGGAACATTTACCCATGATAGTATAATAAGAAAGATACGTTACTTAGTAACTCAGTTGAGTAAGGCACTAGTTGCCCATCGCGGCCTATCGGTTTGGGTCGTGACAGCATCACAGAAGCGGAATGGGCTAGCCAGCCCTGGGGTCGCAGAAGTGGAGGACCCTCCGCAGATGCGCTTGCGCAGAAGCGCTTAGGGGTTCGTAGGTGTGAGTCTTTAGAGCATTAGTTGGAACCGCACCTGAAATAGAATTTTCGCAAGTGCGGCGACGCAGATGCGACCCTATGCCCACAGATGCGAAATCGCTGGGCAGAAATAGGTGTCTTCAAGAGGTGTCTTCGAGGGATTTTCAAAGAATTCATAGGGGTAAGATATTCTAACTCAGTTTTGGCTATATTACATGAATCTATTGTTATTTTCATCATTTAATTGGTGAATTGAGTTGGAAATTTGGGAAAAATTGTAAAAACTTCTTAGACTAAATTTATGGGTTTTGAGAGGCAATTTGAGGTCGGATTTGAGTAATTCTTGTATGGTTGGACTCGATATTGAATGGATATTCAAATTTCTTAATTTTTGGTCGAGTTTCGAGGTGCGGGCCTGGGGTGGACTTTTGAGTTGACTTTTTATTTCTCTTTAAAAATTGTAACTTTATTGTTCAGAATAGTTTCCTATAGTTTATATTTATGGTATGAAGTTGTTTTGGCTAGATTCGAGCCGTTCGGAGATGGATAATGGAGGGAAAAGCTTACTAGTGGATTGAGTTAGCGTGTTTTGATGTAAGTGTCTTGCCTAACTTTGTGTGGGAGAATTACCCCTTAGGATTGGTGTTGTTTTTGTTAATTGTGATGTGTGGAAGCCGTGTACGCAAGGTGATGAGTGTGTACAAATGTTAAATATGGTAATTGGACGGTTCTAGCTACATAAATTCCTTTCATGCCTTTAATTGAGTAGCCATAATGTGTTATATTAATCATCTTTAGTCTATCTTCACATGCTTTACTTGTCTTACCTATTACTTGTTATTTGATTTTACATGCCTAGTTAAAATTATTGTTTCCTTTATTTCTTGTTCATTATTTAATCGTTGAGTTCCTTACTTTAAATTGTTATTCTGGGAATATCTTGTTGTTGAAATTGGCATTGAGTTATAAAGGCCGTGATTCACATGAGGCAAAGTTGTTAAGTTGTGAAATAGTATCCTTGTTGAGTTATTCTCTTCCGGTTGTTATGTTGAGACTCTTGTGCATATTGTGGTTGAGCCATGGACTATTTATTATGAAAACACCATTATTGTTGACTCCTTTTGAAACTTGTGATATTGGGCACTTGAAGTGCGATTTGTGATACATCGTGATATTGATACACATACGGTGGTATAAGGATTGGGGTTGAAATGCATGTGGTGAGATAAGGTGGGCTTGATACGCGTGTTGCTAGTAGGGGAACTACTTGAATCCAAGCAGTGTGATAAGGTGGGCTTAAAAGCGGGAAGCTATTTTGGGAAAATAATTTTCAAAAATAAATGCATAGCTCCTGCGATGATATAAGGAAAGATTGTGAACTGTTTTGTGATTTGAGACTACGAGGTGGTACCTCGATAGTGATTCTTGTTGATACTTTTCTATTACTTCACTTGTGTTTGGTTGCTTGTTTCCTTGGCATATCATTCTTTGATTTCTTCCATGATGCATTATTTTCCTTAGTTCGATGTAGCTAATCTCGGTATATTTATTTATTGTTTTATTTTCATTGTTATCATTATTACACTGTTATATACATGTTTAGTTTCTTACTTATTCCAGTAGGGCCTTGACCTGACCTCGTCACTACTCTACCGAGGTTAGGCTTGGCACTTACTGGGTACCGTTGTGGTGTACTCATGCTACGCTTCTGCACATCTTTTTGTGTAGATCCAGTACCTCCTACCAGTCCAGGCACCACCAAGACGAGCTCAGGTTCGGAGACTTCAAGGTATACTTGCCGGCGTCCGTAGGCCTCGGAGTCACCCTCTATCTAGTCTACTTCATTTTCTTTCCCTCTATTTGAGGAAAAGAACAACCGAACCACACAACAATTCAATAATGCTAACATCACAACAACACGACGTATCAACTCGTAACACAAGTGCCCATAGGCCACAACCTTTCCAGAGATCCAAAAATATCAATATTTCCACAATAAAAGATTCAACATGTGCTAACAAATTACAAATAAATGCATGAAAGAGGCCTAAGAGTTTAAACCGGTTAATTCCCAAATATAAGTCGAGTACATACTCGTCACCTCGCGCACACGGCTTTCACATGACACAAATAGCACAAACGACTCAAATCCTAATGGGTAGTTCCCCAACACAAACTTAGGCAAGATACTTACCTCAAAGAAGCTAAACCGATACGCTAAAATGACCTTTTCGTGTGAAACAACCTCCGGACGGCTCAAATATAGCAAAAATTAACTTAGTATCATAAATAAAAATCATAGGAAACAATCCCGGATAATAAAGCTTCGATCTTTAATGAAAACTAAAAAGTCAACCCAAAAAGTCAACCTCGATCTTGCACCTCAGAATCAACAAAATTTACGAAATCCGAACATCCATTCCGATATGAGTCCAACCATACTAAAATTATCCAATTCTGACATCAAATCGGCCAGGAAATCCTCATTTTACATTTTTAAAATTTTATACAAAAATTCTCATTTTCTCCCATTCAAATCACTAATTTAATGTTAAAAACAAAGATGGAATCATGAAATATAATTAAATCCGATTAAAGAACACTTATCCCAATCCAAAACGTGAAGAACACCTCCAAAATCGCCCAATATCGAGGTCTACAACTCAAGATATGATAAACATGGCCAAACCCTCAAGATATAAATATTCTGCCCAGCACTTCTACTTTTGCGGACCAAAAATGCGTACCTGCCCACTCGCTTTCGCGAGCCAATACCCGCATCCGCGGTTTCAACTTACTAGGCCATAACGTGCACCTGCGTAAAAGGGATCGCACCTGCGATACCGCGGAAGCGCCAAAAACTCTGTAGAAGCGGACAACCATTTGGAGCCTCTATTTCACATCTGCGATTATTATCCCGCAGACGCGATATCGCACCTGCGTTTCATCGCCCGCAGAAGCCTCGCACCTGCTCTCCAAAATGCACAGATGTGGCGCACCAGAACTAGACTAGCCAATAACATGGAAACAATCCGAAACTCATCTGAAACACACCTGAGGCCCCCGAGACCCTGTCGGAACATACCAACAACTTCCATAACATAACGTGGACCTGCTCGAGGGCTCAAATTATATCAAATAATATCAGACCTATAAATCGTACCTCAAATCAAACTTAATGTATTTATGAACTTTCAACTTCTACAACTCGCGCCGAATCATATCAAATCAATCCGGAATAACCTTAAATTTTGCATGCAAGTCCCAAATGACATAGCAAAATTATTCCAACTCTCGTAATTGCAATCTAAGCCCGATATCCACAAAGTCAACTCCCAGTCAAACCTCTCAACCTTCCAAACATTCAACTTTTCAATTTTTGTCAAAATGCATCAAATCAACCTATGAACCTCCAAATCCAAATCCGGACATATATCTAAGTCCAAAATCACCATATTTTTTAATGATCAAAATACCATTCCGGAGTCGTCTACACAAAAGTTAAACTCCGGTCATCTCTTTTCACTTAAGCGTCTAAAACAAGAATTGTTTTTCCAAATCAATCTCAAATCATCCAAAAATCGAACTCGACCACACGCGCAAGTCATAGCATACAATACGAAGCTACTCGAGACCTTAAGCCATCGAACAGGATATTAATTCTTAAAACGATTGGCCGGGTCGTTACATCAATTGTGTAACTTTTTTTGAGTTTTTATTGTTGTTATCAAAATTATTGATACGAACAAATTATTCTAATTAAATATTTTACTGTGCTTAATTATTTTATTTATTAATTTCATATACTCAAAATCTTATTTGATAACTCAAACATAAATTTTTAATATATTATTTATGTGATTAAAAAAATTACTCATCGAAATAAGGTACATGCACAACACGTGTACGTTAAGACTTGTTAGATGATAGTTTAAACAGAGGGGCGAAGGGTTTTGAAGTAGAATTTGACAATTGGGCCAAATTCGATACAAAATTTGCAGCCAAATTATAATTTGCCTAGTCCAAAGCTAAAAACGACACTACATTAATCCCAAAAAATTTTGCAGTTTGAGATTGCAAACTATAATTAGTATATATTATTTTTAGTTTTGTAGTCACGATTACTCAGCAATTATTTTGTTCCAACATTATTTATATATGAAAATTATTTTTTCTTTTTTATTTTAAAAGTAAAACTATTAGTTTTTACTAAATCAATTCTATGTATATATAAGATACCATCTCTCTCTATATTGTATGCTGTTTAGTTTTAACTTCCTTGTCATTAAAGTTCTTCTCATATGATCCTGTTTTCTACTGTTTTTTTAAGGATAAGGGAATCTAAATAATGACTAATTTTTTCTTGGAGATATGGTAAATTCTCTTTACTCCTTTTCGAGTTGTGTGCTTCTAGAAACATCCTTTAACTTTTTCACAACTATACTACTTCTTTGCTAGTTGGATCGCATGTTTCATCTGCTGAAATTTGATTTTTACTGGAGTGAAGAGTGCATAATAATTAATGCTCTGGCGAACAAGGTAAGCGACTATGAGTGTCATACTGTCGTTGTTGATGTGGACCTGGTGGAGGAAAATGCAGATAGTGAAAAAGTCCAAAATGAATAGTGCAATTATTTCAATATATCAAACATAAAAATCCCTGGTTACTCATATTTTCAAGGATGTATATAGAAAAGCACAACGAAAGGCCATTTGGTTTTACGACAATGAAAGATGGTCAGGTGCTTTTACATCTGAAATTTGACATGTAAATACGCATAGTCAATCCTATTAAATTTAAATATGAGCAATGAAATTATATGCTATATCTGTTTTAGAATTCTCCTTTTGGTCTTTCAGGAGTTTCCATAATTGAGTTGGAAGTTTGGATTGAATGGGGTGAGTGAGGAGGATAGAGTGGGATCATAGGATTTAGAGATGGCGTGTTACAAGTTTTTTAATTTCTAAGCACAAAGTAGTACCAAATATTTTTTACCATCCTTTCCCTTCCAAAGGAAGAGAACCCGACATGTTTTTTATTGATCAACTTTTCTTGAACATTTGAGATACAGTAACCTAGAATAGCATTAGAAGTTCATCCTCTCTCATGGACATATGGCCTTTTATCAAATTATATAGTTCTCTACTCAGATCCTTTTCGCTCTACTTTGATTCTTTAGAAGATATTGGTACATTACTGCTAAGATATTCCTCTATTTAATATATAACTTACTCACCTTTTCAACAAAAAAAAAAATACTGGTACATTACAGAAGTAATAATCTGGGGTAAGTTGAGTTTGTTATTTGTTTGGTTCCTTTAATCTGTTTAGGAATTATTTCTCTGGTCAGTTGGTGAAACTATAGTACTTGTCAGCTCATATAGTACTTCAGAAACGAAGGGTTTAATTTCTCTAGAGCCTTATAGCCTGTTTGGCCGACACTACTAGAAAACAGCAAAAAAGCGATCAAAATCTAGCGACCAACGTTGGTCTGTCGAAAAAAGCGACCAATTTTGGTCGCAAAACTGGTAAAAATAAGAAAATAATAATCTTAAATACATTAGCGACCAAAGTTGGTCGCTAGTTGGTCACAATATTCGTCAAATTGTTGACCGGACTGGTCAAACCTGTTTGGTCAAAGAAATTTCAAGAGTAGCGACCAACGTTGGTCGCAAAAAGTGGACCCACATTTAAAATTTGCGACCAACATTGGTCGCTTAATAAGGGGTAACTTTTGGGCGAGATAAGCGACCAACGTTTGTCGCTTATCTGGAAAATATAAATAAATCAGATTTGCATTTAGCAACCAACGTTGGTCGCTAATGTTAAAGTATATATATTTGCGACCAAAGTTGGTCGCTTTCATGTCAACATTTTGCCAAAATTGAACTCACTTTTGTATTTACTGTCTAAATAATATAAACGTAAGCCGTTAACGCTTTTGTAATACAAGGGATTAATATGCAGTTAAGTTGTACTACGGAACGTGCGTGCGTATCCATATATATATATATATATACATATA